>RJWH01000081.1:0-405569 GCA_004363575.1 Solenodon paradoxus | reverse complement strand
CACATCATGACCACCCAAAGTCCACAGATTACTGAGTTCTCTTTTGATATTAAACTTTCAATGGTTTTGGATGAAGTATAATGACTATCCATCATTACAATATGATACAGAATATTTTCACTTCTCAAAAAATCCTCTATGTTTTCTTATTCAAATTCCTGATCCATTAACAGTTTCCATAATGCTGCCTTTTCCAGAACATCCTGTGGTGGGAATCATTCAAATTTAGTTCTGATTGATTTAACCATATGCATTTTCATTTCCTACATGTCTTTTCAAGACTTGATAACTCAATTCTTTTTATTATTAAATAACACTGGTTCCAGAGGATTCTGATGCACATGGAAATTTGAGAATCACTGCTTGGATAACTACTGTTCTGATTTTGGGCCACGCCAACTACCTTGGATGTCAAAAATATGAAGAGTGAGACCAGTCAGTGTACAATAGTTTTTTCTTCATCCAAAATCAGGTATTTTTTATGGGATAGGCAAGCTTTAGATTTATAGGTTATGCTCATTAGTTTTAGAAAGATGAAGGATCTATAAAATTATATTAATAAAGGTAGTTATGAGCTGCTGTTCCCTCTCCCCTCAAATTTATATGTTAAAGTCCTAACTCCTGACATCTCAGAATATTACTATATTTGGCATAGGACCTTTAACGAGTTAATTAAGGTTAAATGAGCTCAGTAAAAGGGGCCCTAATGCAATATAATGAATGTCCTTAGAATGAGAAGAGATTAGGACACAGAAGCACAAAAAGGAAGATCATATGAAGACAGGAAGAAGGTGTCCATCTATAAGCCAAGGAGAGAGGGGTCAGGAGAAATCAACCCTGTCAATACTTTGATCTTGGACTTCTAGTCTCCAGAAATGTGGGACAATCAATGTTTGCTGTTTAAACCTTTCATTGGTGACACTTTATTATGGCAGTTCTAACAAACTAATGCAAAGATACCATGAAAAGGTTTTGTTTTCTAAACCCTTAAGATTAAATAAAGACTGACTTTTCTTATTAGGTTAGTATCGTGATCAACTGATTTGTCCTCTCTAAATGGAACTTTATTCTTTTGTGTAAAGGGGAATTATATGAGCATTGACTTCAGAGTATTATGGAGATTTAATGAGATCATTGAAATAGAACCTTTACTTGTACCTACCCGTGAAGTTCTCAAAAATGTCAACATGATTTAAAAAAAAAAAGACATCATCTCAAAATAACATATAAGCTAGTCCAGGACAGTTCTCCTTCAGGAACCCACAGTTAGAACCCAAATTGCAAAGTCTGCGGGGAGAATCAGACTCTGCAGCTGTCAATTTGAGGTGTGTGTTCTCAAGCCTCTGGCACTGCCCTTTATTCTTTTCCGGGATTGATTTCTGAAGCAGCCCTAAAGGCCACAAAGCAGGGTTGGGACTCCTGGATTGATTTTCTATGTTGACACAGCAGGCCAGGCCCTGTCTGGTTTATAAACGGATGCTATATTATTTCCAGGTCTCTTATGAAACTGAGCCAGGGAAAATCATTCTTACAGCATTGCTTGATTTTCTCTTGCGTAGGTTGTTGGCTGGGAGGTAGGGGTAGAAAAGAGGGACAGGGAGGAAACTGAGAGCAATTTCTTTTCTCCTTCCAATTTTGTAGTTAGCCATTTCAAAGTGTCATCACACTGAATACATACTGTTTAATTGGTAACATGAAAGTTTCTTATATAAGAAAGACCCAGTCTAGGCTCAGGGTGCTATTTACTGTGATTATCGCTTCCAAGAGAAATGTTTTTGTCGTGTATTTCCTCCACAAGCAGCGACTCCTTGGTAATGGATTTCTGTAAACCAAATTATAGCCTCCCTTTAAGGATCATTTTGACTGTGTAGTTATAACACCCTTTTCAGAAAGGGCTAATTATTATTGACAGGGATGATAGACAGAGTCTCCCTGTTCTGGGCATTAAAATAACCTCTTACCCCAGTTTACTTCACACAGGTTTGTCGCTGAACGGGCATCCTTGATTTGTGTTCATACCACAATAAAAATTTGAGAAGTTGCACTTTATGCAAAGACTGGTACTCTTAACGATCTTAAAGATCTTTTAAAATTTAAAAGTGTGCTCTTTGTAGATTGCAGATCTTTAAATGCCTCAACGTCTTTTAAGTCAGGGAACTAACCTAAGGACTTATGGATAAATCAGTCCTATAACTGGCTCATTTACTAGAGTTTTAGTGTTTTTAATTTTTTTAGTTGTGTATAACCTTGATTTAATCACAATTCTATCACCTTTCTTTTATATTTGTTAAAAATTGTTTCCAACATATTATTAGACTTTTAATTTTATTTATGTCGTTTTCTGTGGTGAGTAGTATAAGGTTTTTGTATCCAGTAATCTCTATATAAGCTTTCTCATAAGGTGAAAATTTAGTGTTTTACCTCCCAACTCATAACAGAATCATTCTTCCCACATTTTTCTATTCTTGTCTGATTTGAAGTGCCTCCTTTGATATGTAATACTTTCTCATTTATGTTAAGTGATCTATGTCAGATGCCTATATTTCTAATTTCCAGATTTTTTTCTTTTGTCAGTACCATTCTATGCTTAGAACCTTAGAATATACCTTCATGTACAGTAAGGGTAGATTTACCATATATCCCAGTTTGACTGAGATTGTTCAGGTTCAGTCATACTGAACCCCCAACTTCTCACTCCTGTACTCACCTGGAGTCCTGTCCAATGCCTGCCTGAGCACATGCACACATGTGCCTGGTGATCCTGTAATTGGTCTTGGTTTCAACTCTAAAAATTATCATATTTAAGGATAGCCTTCATTGATTACTCTTTATCAAAATATCTTTATTTTGATCTTTTGTCCTTTCAAGTGCCATATTTGACATTGCAATTGCATACATAATACTTACATATTTTTAATTTAAAAACTGTAAATGTGGAAGGATAGCAAGTAAAAAGCAAAAAGTTCCTTTGATTTTTCATTTCTACCCTTGAATAAAACACTTAATGATTTTGGGAGTGCACTTTCAGATCTTTATCTATCCATTGCATGTTATCTATTTTCACAATAGTTTGAGATTTGTTTTTGCATAAATTATACCATACATAGACAATTTTTACAATATATAGCTATTGAACACAACCTACATGTACCAGTCACTGGGATGTTTTAATCACCAAGACACATGCAGAAAACATGGCCTGTGCAAGTTACTTACTGGTGAAGACAGGCATCCAATTAACAAAGAACATAAAATATAAATATACTGATCCAACAACTTAGAATATGACAAATACTAAAGAAAAGGAGAGTAAACACGGTGGGAAGTTTTGTGTGTGCAGAAAGTGGTGCAAATTTTAAATGGGATCATCAAAAATTAGTGATTACCAGAAGAGAAGCAGGGAGGAGGTGAACAAATCGGGTAAAAAGGATCACTTATATGGTGCATGACAGAATTGGACTTTCAGTGCTCTTATTGTGGAATATGCGGTTGCTGAAATATAATGACGTACAACTGAAATCTATAAAATGTTATAATGCAGTGTTGTTGCATTAGCAGATATTCTTTATTAAAATTTTTCATATTTGCTAAACAATGGCATTTGAAAAAGGGGAAAAAAGAAAATTACAGATCTCAAGAGTTGGACCCCAATTCCATAACTTTTCTGTGCCATGCTGCAGGTCTATACGTATACTTAAAAGCTGTATATTCTAATATAAAGTATCTGCAGCATCAAAATGAATGAATGAATAAATAGACAAATAAGGTGACCAAGTGACTCCCTTGAGTAACACTGAGCAAAGACTTCTAGTGGTTCCAAAATTGTTTTTTAATGCCTGTATTCTGATTTTTCTTGTCAACACATAAAGACTCCTTCTTTCTTTCATCATTTTTTAATAGTCTATGAAGTATACTTTTTCTTGGAAACTGAGTTACAAAGGACTTAAAAAAGCACAATAAAAATCATTTGCTTGCTGGACATAGAGGTAAATTAAGAATATATGTCACATTCTAAAGTTACTAAAATATCTACAAATGATTTATTATATATTGGGCATTAGTCAATGACTTTATAAGTAAACAAACACAAAACCAAACATATGTATATAATTTAGTATATATCCTTAACCACAATGGATAAATTAAGACATGAACAATGAAAAAAAGAGTCTCTACATCTACTCACAAAGAAATAAAAATTGATAACTATTGCAATTCTTTATTGATACATATATGCCACATTTCTTTATTGACTCTAATTCCAATTTTGAGAATCAAAATTGATATTAGAAATTTAAAGTCAATGAAAATACTACTCATCAATCTCAATGAGATACAATAAAAACAATGATCAGAGTTAATTTGGTAAACCTTCAAGTACTTATTTGAAACCAATACAGTTTAAAGCACTGCACTCAAAATCTGAAAAGTCAATATTTGAAATAAACAAAATCAAGCAAAAAAAGACTTTTAATCTATTGAATCAAATTAGAGGTTTCCAGAAGGGAACAGGGAGGGGATAAACAAATCCAGTAAAAGGGTCAATTATGTGGTGAAGGATGAAATTGGACTGTTGATGGTGAACTTAATGTATTACATAAAGATGTTGATTTAAGATGATGCGCACCTGAAACCTGTATAATGTCAAGATGCATGTTCCTTCAATAAAATTAAAAACATTTATAATCCAGATGAAATGTGATTTCTTGAAAAATATATAAAGCTAAAATTGAGTCAAGAAGAGTGTATGCTATTAATAAGGAAATTATAATAAAATAAAATAATATCAAAGATTATCTTATAAAGACACTAAAATATTTCTGGTTTTAACGTGACTCATTATCATCACAGTTTTCCATTTATTTTTCTCAAATGTCAAAAAGTCACCAGAAAAATAATAAACAAAACTCTACAAAACAATATTAGTTGAAACAAGGACACTTTAAATTTCTGAACAACAAAAGAACAGGAAAGGCTCCCCAAATCACTAAATGTGACACGAGTGGAGAAAAACATGGGAAAAGACAGCCCAGGACTTCAGAACTGTGTTTGCAGGTAGCAAAATCAGTGAGGGAGAGGGTGTGAAGAAAAGGTACATTGTGAGCACATCTGCAGAAATTGTGGCAGACTGAGGAGAGGTAAGGCTGAAAACAAAATGTAATTCATCTTTTTAGTTTGGCACATATTATGAAAGCAGGAGCTGGATCTATATTTTCAACTTCAGTGAAAAAAAGACAAGCTCTAAGAAGAAAAAAAGAGGCACTAGTGTGCTATTAATATAGCAGTACTATTGCAAAAGAGAATGTTAAAGAATGATGGACGCAGAACACTGTACACAATTTTTTTTGTTCTTTATAGAATAGAAAATTATTATCAAATGTGTGGGATTGAATTATAACTTAAAGCAATTGTGTCACAAAACAAAAGCACAACGAAGATATACAAGAGTTTGCAAATGATACGGGAAGATTATAGAAAGAAAAATGAAATGACACAGTTAAAAGAAATAGAAGACTTACAAATGATCACATCAAAGAAGGCAAAGTGGGCTCATCACGAATATGCACATAACACTAGACTACTGAATGACAACAAATGACGAGACAGAATCAAAAGATATGAGTGGGTACAATGTGAGCAAATGAATTGGAAGTCAGCCAGAGTGAAAAAGGCAACTTGGTGGCCTAGTGGATAAGTCTACGACCTCTGGCTGGTGAAGTCCACATATATTCCAAACACCCAGGTTTCATGGCCCACATTTGCAAGCCTGGCGGGGGCTACAACCAAGATCAACAACTAAATAAAATAAATAAAATGCTTCTTCTTCTTCTCTCTTCCCTGTCTGCCTATTTGCCTACATTCCTGCCTATGCCTTTCCTTGAAAAAAAAAATAGAAAAAACAGATTAAAGACAAATTAAATTAAATTTGATCATTTTCTTATAAAAAAATGAAAATCATGGAATGAAATATATTTAAATATATTATTCAAGAAATATCCTTAAATAAAAGAAAACCTCAGGTTACATATCTAAAGGACATAATATAGATACTGGAGCAAAATTAACACAAATTGGGCAACATGGTACATGGCAGATTCTAATGAAGCTACTGGATATGAGAGATAATGAAAGACTTCTCAGCCAGGCAAGATATTGAAGCCTTCTTTAGGAGAACATCAAGGCAGCCTCATTAACTCTATAGGAATATAAGACGCTATAGTTGATTGAAGCAAAGGCCGTAACCCCTGCAGAAAAAGGAACTCCCAAAATTATCATTCAGGATAAAAGACAATTAAAAACACAATAATATACCACTTCTGCTATCAGATTGGTAGAGAGCAACAAGTTTGATAAATCACTCTATGTTGTAAAGAGTTTGGAAACACAGGGACTGTTTTACATAGCAGGTGGGAGGATCCAATGGATAGAGCTCTCTGTAGATCCCTCTGATAACATCTGGTAAAACGATGCCGACAAGTACTCTTTGACTCAATTTCAGTTCTAGGTTGTTGTTGTTGTTTTTCTTTTCTTCAGAAGCAATTGCACAAAATTGCACGGATGTAAGTGCAAATGTGTTTATGTAATACTTTCTTCACAGAAAATACTTAGAAGCAAATGAATTAACTATCAAGAGAATGATATTTAAATGCATTATAAAACCAAAGAATAAACAAGGTTGGTAAATTTCTGTTGAGAAAGGACATATGACAATATTTTTGATCAAAGAAGGACTCTTTCCCACTTCTGACTGTATAGTCATAAACATGTTTTTGATAATCTATCAAATATAGCTACTGGCGCCCTGGTGGAGTAGTGGTTAGATCAGTTACTTTTGGCCGAGAGCACAGGTCACATAGATCCCAAGGACCCAGGTTTGAGTTCCACGACTGGGGGGAAATAACCAAGATGAACAACTCAGTATGATAGATAAAGTGCTTCTTTCTCCTCTCTTCCTGCCTGCCTGTATATTCATCTTCCTTCCTGCCTGCACTTTAAAAAAATTAATAATAAAATAAAGCTACTATAAGCATCTCCCTACATTTATCCCAAATACTTCCCCAATCTGTACTGCATCCCTTACGTACCTCATACTCTCTACCTTCTGAACCAACAAAACTCTATCTTTAAAAAAGTTTTAATAAGTTCATTCTCTTTAATGCATAAAAGTCTCTTAAGACACAGTATAATTTTTCTTAGGATTACTTGCTATTTAATAGAAAACTGTTAAGTCAAAAGAATCAATATGTAATTGTGGAGTCTCCCTGGCCGCTTACCCGATGATGGGTTGTTTTGTGGACAATAACTTGTGCTGGGAATGTAACCCTTTCTGTTGCTGTTGCTTCCCAAATCTTATACTCTACCTACTTGTAGGTATGCATGTTTACATACACTGGATGAGGGATGGCTTCTCTCTTTTGCAGTTCTATGAGGCTGATCATCCCCTCCTTTGGGTATCTGAGTAAAGAGTTTTCTTGTTGATTTTCTGTCCCCTTTTTCTGCCACATCAGTATACCATACTGTAACAAATGGCTTGGGAATTCAATATAATATAATATAATATGATTTCAAATTCAATATTTTATGCTCAAATCATGTATACACATTCTCCGGAATGTTATGAAGAACACTTCCTTAGTTTATGATTTACTGGAACTCTTCCCACAATATCCTCTCAAATTTCCTTTCTCTTTCTGCATGTTGGTGTTTTAGTAGATCATCCAGTATTTTGGTCTTCTCCACAGTCTTTGTTACCTCTCTAAATACAGGATTCACTCTTTTCTGAATTCATTTCCCTCCCTCCCTCTCTCCCACCTCTCTTCCTCCTCCTTCTTCCCTCTCTCTATACCCCTCTCTCCCTCTTCCTCTCTCTCTTCCCCTCTCCTTCTCCTTGTCTCTTTCTCTCTCTTCTTGCTGGCATGATGTTTAGGCTTTAGTTAACATTTTATGGATATGTTTTTTGATTACCCTGTGTTGTATTTAGCAATATTTCTTTCATCAAACTAATGATGCCTCCTCTGTACACCATGTTTTGTAAGTACTATTGGCACAAAGTTACATTACTATATTTAGTTCTTTAAAAGAATAGATACTTAATGTGACTCAATGCTTGCCAGTAGAAAGCTACACTCTCCCCGTTATGTCCACATTGGAAAATTACTAGTTTAGTGAGAGTTTATCAAGTGGTTCAAAATCAATTAATGAGGAAAATGAGGGAAAGCTCATTTTGCTTTGTTGCTATGGATGCAGGCATTCCTGATGCTCAGAACAGTTTGGCTCTATTCTTGTCTTGGGTAGGGTGGTCTCTTTCTTTTTCTCTGACTCTTGCCTTCAAGCAACAAATTGGCCTCATTCACTCACTTTCAAAATCTGGAATTTATGTTCAGACACATTACGGTTTGTTTGGATGAAAAGATTATGCTTTGCTCTTAGTGTTAGCATTTTCTCCTTTTACTCTCCTGTCTCTTCTATCTTCCCTTCATGGTTTTGCTGCCAGGCACAGTGCTGCTTTTGAGCTCCTGTAATTTTTTCTGCCAACACCCAGACCATGTTTCCAGTGATACCTTCTAAAGGACTATTTGCTGGCTATGCACTTGGGGTTTCCTACTTTCTGTGGGAACTCTCCAGCTAGCTTCCAAGCATTTCTGTGTACCCGTCTATAACATCTTTTTATCTTCTCCCACCCTGCTTAAATCCACAGAATCCCTCATAGAGCTATTGCTCAACCGTTAGTATCTGTTGTCACGTGGAGGACACATAGTCCTTACTTTCAGAAAAGGGCAGGAAGTGTGGCTCAAGTGTTCTGCCACAGGTAATACCTGAGTTGCTGCTCCTCTCTGATTATCCACCTTTCCACACTTAGTTTTATAAAGTGATGTTGACAAGTGCTGCTGCTGGTTACTTAGTTCATGGTGAAATTACCTCTCTTACTATGAACACAAGCATTTCTGAGGAGAAAATATAGCAGGGTTGATCCCAAATTCTTCTTCCTTCTGTGCTTAGATCCCTTTCAGGAGGGAGTGAAGTTATTATTTTTTTTAACCTATCCTAGTAAGAAAGGTGACACTCTAAAGCTTCTTTTACAATATCCAGACATCCATTGAAATAAAATTCATATCACTTTTTCAAATCAAACCTGTTAGTAAATCTTCCACCCCATACTTATCAAATATGGTGGTTTCCAAAAGTCATTAGTCATGATTCATCAGGTAGAAACTATGTGTTAAGAGTTAAGTACCCCCATTCTTCTGTGACTCAGGGGACTAAGGCATAGGCTATGAAAGCTGTGAAACCTAGGATTGATATCCAACTGGAGGGTAGGAAAAGAAAAGAAATTGAGTAAATCTATATTTTGTAAAAATACAGAAATAAAAATAGTAATTTTTGAAAATTCTTTTTGAAATCATGGTTTCATCAAATAGTCAACAAATCACAGAGTAAATAAAAAAACTACTTTGTAGAAACACTCAAGTAATTTTACTAAAATTTAAATGAAAAAAACATTTTGGTCAGCAATCCTGTGCAGATATAGAACTTTCATTGTGATTCTGAAATAAGATTTTTTTTTTTTTTTTTTGCCTTTGGATGGCTTCATACAAAACTCAGGTGAGCTCTCTAATTTGTCAGTAAAGTGGAAATCTTGATTTTAAATTTATGGATGGGTATTTTTTTCAGTGAGTGAGAAATTTGGTAAAATCAGATTTAAAAAGTTACATAGGAGTAGAATCTGTGCACAGTCCTAGAGCTTGTTTAATATAACAAGTATACAATTCTTATTCTCAGAGGATAGCTTAAATATGTAAGAAAGTGAGACTAACAACCTCCTTTTAAAAAGTACTGCACCCGTCTTAAAATTGTATCCACCTGGAGGAAGATTATTTATTGAAATAATTGTAGAAGTTGTCATTTTTTTTCTGAGAAAGTTAGAAAAGTTTCCTTTGTGTTTTATTCATAGTAGAGGCAGTCTAAGAAAAAGGTCTCCGTTGACCTAGATTTGCTATTTTCCTGTATGCCAATAATCAAAGAACCCAAATTTATGCATCTGACACCATCTCATCATAAATAACAATATTCCTGCATATATAGCATAGTGTTCTTCAAGAAGTGCAAATCATTTTACACACATTTTCTCATTAATCTTTCCATGCTATTATCCCCAAATTTCAGAGATGGGGAAATTGAGATTGAGAGAAGTAGAGTTAGTTACCCCAAAACATGTGCTATGCTAAGTAAATAGTTTAGGAATAAATTCCCAGAGTGCTCTTTGTGCTAGATGACAGTTGTGTCCTTCCCCATGGCATCACTAGAATGTGTTTCTGCATAAAGTATCACATACTTTAAATAGCTGAGGATATATTTTTAGGCCAATTAAACAGCTACATAATTTATTTACAGTAGCCACAATGTCTCATTTGAGAGATCAATTCTACACCAATACTGAGCTATGAAACATAAATTCTTTTGGTTAAAAGCAAGCTGCTTCCTTTATCGATTTATGGAACTTGGCTGTTAGCATCATGGACTGGCCATCTTTCCCATTGCCATTGGCCTTGATAATTTATTTTGCCAAGGGCAAGATTTATACACATGAATCATTTTTATTCTAATAATGAATGCATTACTTTCTCTCAAATTTACAGTGAAAAACTGCCATGAAATCATTACTCAGTCTCAACTGATGAGGCTGGTGATGAGAAGAGAGTTCTTCCAACTCTTTTCTTTTGTACAACTGTCTCATAGCCCTCATTCTACCACAGGTGTGGGAGACATATATGAAAATCACTCTAAGAAGCCTCATTCAACCCCTTGAGGAGACATGAATCTCCATTTGACCCTTGTATGGAGTAATTGGCGGGTTAAAAGTATACTTCCCAGACTCCTTTGCAGCTAGGCTCTGTTATTTGGAAGTGCTGTATGAAATCCAGAAACCAGAAATGAGGCAGGAGCCATTTACTTTCAGTCATAGCAGCTGTCATGTAAGTTCTGACAGTGTGAGGGTCTGTTCTGGTTCAACATGACATAGCTGTTGAGTAGTCAGCAGTGCCACTAGTGTGAGGAATTGTGGTGCTGCAGTGACAGGAATCGGTAGCAGTAACTGCTATTTGTCATTTGGGTTTTATGTATAATGGTTTGACCTTAAATCCAAAAGTTCAGTAGCAGTCTTCTCTCACTCATTTCAGCCTCTGCAGAGATTTAGCACACACACACACACACACACACACACACACACACACTTCCTTGCATGGAATCACTTTCTGCTGGAGATAAATTCTGTGCTTTTGGAATTTGAAACAATGGCTGTTCTTTGGCATTCAAGTGCTGAGAAATAGAAAGTTGAGGATTGGGTCATCACAGAGTAGAGGGCTAGACATATTTGAGTCCAAATCCTAGTTTCCATAAAAATTGCCAACTCTGAAACTTAAGATTCTATGTTTTCATCTTATGTATGAGTCTAAGAATATCAAATCTATAAGAGGTTGTGACTATTATAACCATGTATGTGAAGCACTGAATCAACTGGATTGATTTACTTTCGATAATATTCAAAAATCTTGATACTATAAATGCTTTCAACAATAAGAAAATTTATCATGGCTAACAATTTGGGGTTAATGTGAAGACAAGCTCTAGAAATGATGTAATTTGTGGCTCAGTAATGTCAAAATGGCTCAATGATGTAAACTGCCTGTTTTCAAAAATAAAATTTTATTGTCATCATGGCATTTTGGCAACTTTTACGGTTACAATGACCAAGTTGAATAGCTGTGGAACCATGACCCTAGTCAGTAAAACTATTTACTATTTGATCCTTTGTGTGTGTGTGTGTGTGTGTGTGAGAGAGAGAGAGAGAGAGAGAGAGAGAGAGAGAGAGAGAGAGAGAGAGAGAGACAGACAGACAGACAGAGAGAGACAGAGAGAGACAGAGAGAGACAGAGAGAGAGAAATGGAGAGAAGAGATTTCCCCTAGACAAGGCACATGTCTGTTCCTTGAGTATGATTGGACCAAAAACTATTGTTATAAGGGCTAATCATGAACTGGTATAGAAAGATTGCTGTTCCTCTGAGCAATTTGGTATCTCATTTTAAAGAGACAGAGAGAGAGAGAGAGAGAGAGAGAGAGAGAGAGAGAGAGAGCTAATATGTTGAATCAGCAACACACACCATCTACTAAAAGTACCTAACAAGTTACCTAAAAACAAGACAGGTACTCATTAACTATTCATTTATTTTTCCAGCAATGGTCTACTACTTGGTAAATAGTAAATTTACGACTCGATTTAGTAAAATGAGCACTGGGCTACGAGTTGGGAGACATAGTACTTTTTACTGACCCAAGCTAAGAGCAGCGTATGACTTGGAAAGATCACTTCTTTTCATTTCTTCATTGATGTATAAAGGATTGTGGATAGACAATATCTAAAGAAAATTATGATTAAATGTATTAATTAAAATATCTATATTTGTCTCTTGCATTAGAGTTTCAAACTGATTGCCATATTCATTAATAGGAAATTGTTGCAGAATTCCAAGAGACTGTCCCTAAATTATATAGTTAGAATGTATACTAACTTATTTTTTTTAATTTGCTTGAAGGAACATTTCATCATAACATTATATAGGTTTAAGGTGTTCAGCATTATAATACATTGACAAGCATATTGTATTACACACAGATGTAATTGGACCAGGAGTCCAATTCTACCCTACACCATATCATTGACACTTTTTTCTCAGTTTGCCGTCTCCCCTTCTTTTTGATAGATGTGCACCTTGCTAGGGCTGAATGTCAGCCAGAGGTGGGAGATGAGCCCTGTCACAGAAAATTTTATTTATTCAGTCATCATTCATTCTTCATATTTTATTCAATGTCTGCTACGTGTCAGATGCTGAACTAAATAAAGAAGCTCTGATTTCCTAAGATCTACATTCAAATGCAGGATGGAGACTAGTCAGTCATCACATAAAAACAACATAATTTCAGATAGTGCCATGTGCTATGAAGATAACAAAGCAGGTGAAAATGATAATTGTCTGTGGGGAGTTATCTCATGTCATGGGTTCAGGGTAGAGCTCTGCGAAAGTATCTTTTCTCTGTTAAGATGTGAAGACATAAATCTTTAGGAAGAATCATTCCTTTATTCTTTGTATAGTTTGCCTGATTTTTAAGTTCCATTGATATGACTATAATTGTCCATTTCTCTCCTACGAGTTTTCTCTGTTAAGAAGCTCTTACAAGTTTTCCTTTGGGAAATATTATATGTTGGAAAAAGGAAGGTTGGAGGAAAATTTTAAAATAATTTTTGAGTTATTTCGGAATTACTGAGCTATATCTTCTGAGGTTGTAAACTCTTCTTTAGCTGTTATAAAAGTTAAGCTCATGTTTTCTAATTTTGGAAGCATATTTTAGGCAATAGAAATTGAAGTACCCAGAGACCTATAGCAATATCTTTATATGCCAATCAAACTGCGTGAAGAGGCACAGAAACAGCACCCCAGCTTCGCCCACTCCTGGGTAATGTGATTTCTTAAGCTTTAGAGAAAAGGAACAAAGTCCTTCAAGAGGCAGCCGCAGTATATTTCTGCTAGAGTCTAAACTGAAAATGGAGTCCTCCTTTGTGCAGGGTTATAGCACTTTCTGTTATCTCTACTTCTCCCCACCCCCCACACAGTAGTTACTGCAGAATTAATCCTTTGCTCTATAACAAGGGTCTTATGTTATATTCCGTGAACCTCATTCATGCTTCCTACTCTTGTATCCCTAAAACCTTGTTTCTACTTTTAAATGTGTTTTTCAAAGCAGCTTATAAGCATTTAAATATTTGAATATATTGTTAATGTGACACTTGCAAAAAAAATGGGGTTAATCTGGGAAATACAAAAGCAGCGTGGGAAAGAATAATCCTGCCTCCAGGCAAAATTGACCCAGTTAATGTTTGTAATGATTGGTTTGCAGGAATTTTATAAAAGTCAGTTTGTCTTATCTGTGACTGAGTCTACATGGTGCAGAAGCAAATGATTAATTCAATTAATTTGGTGACTCCCTTTCCTGCTCCAGAAAAAACATCAACCTGCTTTGTATCACTGTTCCCACGGCAAAACTCTGAAACTATCACTTAATTCTTATTGTGCAAATGATTAAAATCTTTGAGGTTGTAAAATAAAAAAAAAAAAAGAAACTAAAAATACAAAAGATGAAGTTGATTGGGAAATCATATATATACATACATAAATAAATACTAAGATATTTTGTATGCTTACAGTACATAAGGCTCCACCATAAAAAGTATCATTCATGTAGCTAAATTCTTTCAAAATTCTAAATTAGGATTTAAAATAGTAAACCCTCTCCCTTTTGGTGGTCACAAGAATCCCCATAGTGGCCTGGGAAATGGCAACAAGATATTGGGTATAAACGCCTCAGGCAAATAATTGTGATTGTTCCCATTTTAGGGAGTAGAAAACAGAGGTTTAAAGAAATTCAATCTAAAGTAATTCTAAACAACTCTTCAAAAGTAACGTAATTCATGAAAGTTGAGTTAAGTTCAGGTCTTCATAATACCTTCTCCACTATAAGGGACACCTGATGTAATGGGGTTTTCATCCCCATCATGTCTAGCATGTATGATACCTTCACAGTTATTTGCTTACAATGAAATAATGATAATACCTGTGAAAACTTAATGAAATTACTAAATTATCTTTCAGTTCCTATCTTTAATTGTTTTCATTCTAAGAACTGCAGTGTAGATTGGTGTTGGCTAACTTTTTTTAAAGTTCCAGAGAGTAAATACTTTGGACTTTGCAGGTTCTATGGTCTCAGTCAGATTTCAACACTGGAGTGCAAAAGCTGACATATTTGATAGCAAATGAATAAACATGGCTGTATTCCAATAAAGCATTATTCACAAAAAACAGTGTTGGCCTTTGTTTTTGTTTTGAGACCCTTGTGAATATTAAAAATATTCCATCTTTTATTAATATTGGGTGCACTCCTCCCCACTTTCCTTTCAAGGATGATTCCTGTGACTTGCAGAGGTTGATTTCTATATCCATATAGGTAGGCTGTGTTCACTTGATTTCAATTCTCCTTGTATATACCCTTCCTGATATTCGTGACTATTCTTCTCATGTCATGTTCCCCGAAGTGAAATTATGGGCAGATATTACAAATCACAAATCAGAAAGATTTCAGTTTTCTCTTAGGATCGTTTACTTTGTGTTATTCTTTTTAACAAAGCAAGGAATACGTGTGTCTGATCATTTAAAAATAATGAAATTTTAATGCAATTTAAATTTTCCAGGAGGTTCTGACTTCACTTGCTCCTCAACAGTTCCTTCATCAGACTTACCTCTACTGTGTTTAGATCCAAGTTAGGATGACGTTTATTACTAGTCTTTATTTTTTCCATATGACTCCCTGAGTGTAATACCCAGCTAAGCGTCACCCAGGCAGTCAATACACCTATATCATCTTATCTCTTGCCTTGAGCTCAGAACAAAAGATGCACATTCAGAAGCTTTATGTGGAACTTTAAGACAAGAAACCAAGCACGTGGGGGGATTTCTCTGGACTCTTTGGACAACTTTAAACACAATCAAGAATAAGAAAGCAATATGAGTAGGAGCTAGAAAGGAAAGGCAAGATTTTGGTTGGGATAGCTTGCATTTGAGAACATTTTTTTACAGTCCAAAAAGTATTTTTAGTAACTTATTTGATTCAACCTGTATTGATTTCTGAAGTTTAAAACGCTTTGATGTTTTGAAAACATGTAGTCTTAGAGAGAGAAAGTGATATGTCAGCTTATGTGGTAAATAGCGGACCTAGAACTCCTTTCAAACCAAAATCCATGGTTTTCTTATGGGAAAATTTTACCAAAAGTTTCAATATTAGGTCTAAAACCATCACAAAGCTTACTATTGAATATATATATATATATATATATATACACACATACAGATATGAATATCTGTATGTATATTATATTACCTTTTGAATACACTCTGGTTCAATGATAGCAAACAAATGATACTTATATTACATTATCTGCCTCTCTGCCCAGGGCAGAGCTTATTTGCCATTGGACTAGAAGGAGCTGGTTTAATGGGAATGCCTTTTATTGTTGTTACGGGTTTTGATGTCAGAAGAGTCCTGGATCAGCCATTTACTGAGTGCCTGTACAACATTCTATGTCATTCATCACAGAAATGACCTAATAATCCTGACCATAGCACTGTGAACCTACAGTGACAGCCGGTAGGATTATGCGCCACAGTAGAAACCTGCTTGCTAACCCTGCTGTAGATATTCTGAATTGGGTACCATAGGTCAATTGTCTCATTATCGAGATGGATTCTGGAAGTGATTCATTCTTGCTAACACACGATGCATGTGAGTGGGGGTTTATCTTTATGGTGAAAAAATTTGTTGCATAAGAAGGGCATTCAATTGATATTAGCTATGAATTATGCCAGGAGCTATACTTAATTCACTTGGATTTCATTCGGTCATTTACTTTTTATATTTCTCTTCAGTGCTTTTGATCAGAATGAAATATAAACAATAATGAAATTTATTCTGCTGGACATGGCATATAGATAAAATGAGAGTGAAGTTTTCCCATAAGTTTTTCAAATTATTCCCTCTTTTTCCACAACTGGTTTAATTTCATAAGGAGAATTTTTATAAAAATGTATTTTCATATTAAATTTAATCCAACTTAGTTATAAGGTGTTTCTATACTTCTGTTCTATTTGCTACTTGCTTCATATTTTGGGTTTAATTTTCATTTTTGCTTTCAGATGTATTATATTTTGATACAGTGATTAGAGATAATTTGAACATGAAAAGAAGATGAGCAAAAAATTTAAGTTTCTTGATACTGAAATCAAGTAGTTTAAAAACTAAATTTGAAATTTAATATAATTATACAATGCTCCCAGTTTGGAAATTAATTATTTTCTTAAAGTTTCTTAGTGAATTAGTTGCTTGACCATTATAATTAAATTTTTAGACTAATTTCCAAAGTTTAATTAACATAGTATAACTTAAAAGTTTATATGTAATTAGGAAACCGGCATATATAATTTCTTTTAATGTGCATAAAATAATAAAATGTTCATTTAAAGGGAAATAAAGTTATATAGTTAGGAATAAATAAAGTTGGGAAATAAAGTTATATAGTTCTGAAATGGAATTTAAGCTATTTTTAGGAATACTTGAGCATCAAGGCATTTATTTTATTATTTTATGCTTTAGTTTTTTACTTAAATGAATTTTATTGAAGGAACATTGCATTATAACATATAGGTTTAAGGTGTGTATCATAGTAATCTATATCTGCATAAATTGAATTGCTTACTATTTCAGTTCTTCAGATTGGGTAGAGGGGATCAATTGCGGAGTGAAGGCAGAACTAAAAAGACATTTTCTTATATTTTATTTGATTTCCCTTAAAAACATGAGTTTCTTTTTATTTGATATTCTTATGCTTTCTACTCAAATTAGAACCAGTTTTTGAAACTACAGTTTAAAAAAACAAAAACAAAAACAGAAAATGGAGCCAGAATTTTAGTTAGGTAAGTGGAAAAGAGTTCAAAGAGAGAAGGGAATGGAAAAGATGGTTAAACATGTTTTTGAGTTACCTCAGGTGAAATCAATAATGCCTTAAGTGATGAAAATTAAGAGTAAAAGGAAGAAGACCTATGCATCATACTTTTAACTGAAAGAATAAGAAACTGAGAGAAAGACGTTGGCTTACAATTCTCAGTACAGCTGTGGTTGATCTCATTGGTCTTGGATGAACTGCTGCATGTCTTCAGTGAGTGATGAAGATTATAGAGATGGTATAGACACTTTGAAAGAAATTTTGATGACTTCTTACATTCTCTTAGCATACAATCCAGCAATCGTGCTCCATTTTTTTAAACAAACGAGTTGAAAAATGTATGTCCTTATCAAAATCCACACACGGATATTTCTGTTTCTATTAATAATTACCAAAAGTTGGAAGCAACCAACATATCCTTCAATAGGTTAATGAATAAGCTATGGTATAGTCAGGCAACTGGTTAATGCAGCACTAAAAAATGACCTATCAAACCATGAAAAGATATGGAGGAAATGTAAATGCATGTTAATAAGTGAATAAATCAATCTGAAAGGGTATATGCTGTATGAAATCAATTATAGGACATTATGGAACAGGTAAAATTATGGAGACAGTAAAAAGATCAGCAGTTGCCAGGAGTGGGTGGGGGTTTGGGGGATAGGAAGAATAGGTGAAGCAAAGAAGATTTTTTTAGGGCAATGAAAACACTTTGCATGATTTCATAATAATAGATAAATGTCTTTATAACTTTGTCAAAACAATAAAATATACAACTAAAACAAGATATAATGTAAACTATGAATTTGAGGTGATTATGATATTCATGTAGGTTCATCAGTTGTAACAAATGTACCCCTCTGATGAGTGATGCTTATAATGGGGAGCACTATGTATATATGAAGGTATGAGTATACAGGAATTCTCTGTACCTTCTCCTGATTTTGCTGTGAATCTTAAACCATTCTAAAAAAATACAGAATCTTAAATTTTAATAAAATATCAGAGAATAAGATGATACAGTGGTCATTGGAAATGATCCATTATTATTTTCTTATAGATTAGTGATGTCTAGCAATTAAATTTTCATAAATACTAAGTGAATTTCTGAAAAAAAAACAAAACAAAACCAAACCATAATGAATAGATGGGTCAGTACTTTTGTTCAGCTATGAATCAATTGAATGGGTTACTTCATCCCTAGTAGGATAGTTTGCTGCTACATAAAAAAATTCATTTCAACACAAAACATTTTCTAAGCTTGGTTGATTTACTGCAATGTCCTCTTGTTGATATCTTCTTAAAATTTCTTTTACTTAACCAGTTTCCTTGGTGATGACCACCACTGTTCAAAAGCTTTTGTCTTTTCCTCCAGATTGAAAATCTGGCTTTTGTTTATGAATTCACTACCCTTGGTTCAGTTCAACCAGTGATGTGCTGCTGAGGTACCCCTATGATAGTTAGGAAATGCCAATCGTCAATCATGAGTGACAGCACTTTTTATATGTGATTAACAGGAAAATTTCCCCTGAAATATCAGAGATTCACATACGTTTTCATCCTGGAATCATTCTCAAACTTTACTGCCTACAATTAACTATTTATGAATAACTTGATAATTCAAATAAATTGCTGTTGATTACGTTCTCTTTTTTTCATGTATTCCATTTCATGCAAAGATGTGTAGAGAAAGAAATAGGATTTAAGTGCAAGAGATTCTGAATAATAAATTGCCTATTCCTAAATTAATTTATAAAAGTCTATACCTGCTATCTGGCCTCTTATCATCCTCCTTATAATAATCACTTCCTTATTAGAAGAGGAAAAGTAACTAAAGTGATTTTATTCAAGTCTAATTATTTTGAGCTAGTTCTCTGGCTCCAAAGACTCCACAGTGAAACAGTCTTGACATACAGAACACAGCTTCCATATTATATTTTATTTAAATAATTTTAAATATTTTTCCACACTCTCTCAGCAAAGGTTTCTTTAAAAAAAATGGCAAACACCACAATAGCAAAATAAACTTAGGGAAACTGCCTTCTTACCTCAGTCAAAATTTGTAAACTTAGAGACATGCTTGTATTTCCTATATAGTGGAAATAAGTGCTCTAAAATGTAGTGGCAAAAGGGAAATTTCTAGGTCTAGATCTAAGACTTAAGACTTATTTGTAATATGTTAATTAAGTGCTAGTGGAAGCAAGTAGTCAGTGTGTGTAAACTAAAACATGGATTGGTTTAATCATCAAGTAATGATTTGACTAGTGCTGAACAGATGCCAGAATTTCTGGGGAAGGGTGGGAGAATGTGTGTGCTGACTTTGTGTGCTGATTCCTATATCACAGTAAGTGATAGAATTTCTTTGACTAGCATTGGCATGAGAGAGTGTTATAGAAGAGATATGTAAGACATTTGGGAGCAGAAACCAGTTCTAGATGCTGAAGCTGCTACAGCAGTTAGATAAGGCCACTGTCTCAGGGAGGATTAGCATGCTTTCTCCAATTCCACCTGCTGGATCCATTCTTTGAGTGATAGAGTAGGGACTTGACAGTCCTTATTGACCCCAAAGAGTTTAGAATTTCCTTGAAGACTTCAGAGACTCCTAATTTAGAGTGGAAATAATGAACACATTTTTCAAAAATACCTGGTAGAGTTTGATTTAATAATTCTTAAAGGATATTTATTATTTATTTAATGAGTAAGATAGACTACCTGTTGTTCTTATTCTTCACATTAGTTCGTAACCCAGAGAACCAGATTGATGCTACTGGGAATAATAATTGTAAAATTCCACGAGCAAATTCTATAAGATGGAATGTTTTAGAATTAGCATAATGCCTGGGAGCCAACAAACTTTTTCTATGGCAATATGAAAGCCACCGAGCAAGGTGTGTAAGCCTTTAGATTACATAGGTAACCATGCCACGTTTTGAGAAAATGCTGAATGCTTAAATCCTTTTGCTGTCAGCTGAGTTAAAATTTCTACTAGCAGTGATGAATACCTTTAGTTTAAAACTTTATTTTTTATTAAAAATCTATCTACTTGACTAGGGGGATAAATAATTATTTTTGATAATTATATATAATTATTGCTAGAAGTCATCATAATGATTAAAAAGCATCAGAGGCGCACCCTGGTGGACTAGCAATTAGGTCAATTGCCTCCAAAGGAGTGCAGGCCACATTCCCCTGGGTTCAAGTTCCAGGTCCAGAGGGAAACAACTGATGTGAACAAGTAAATAAAAGTAAAATAAGGATGTTTCTTTCTCAAAAAAAATAAAAGTATTAGTTTCACTTATTGAGTGCTTGTTACATGTCAATCATTGGACTCAGTTTTCTATACACTTGTCTTTTTTAAAAGTTGCTATAAAGAATGTCTGACTGGAGGAAGAGTTATTCTTATCCTCATTACATATTTGGGGCAATTAAAGAAAGAGTAAACTCCTGGGTGCATGACACCCCATTAGTGATTGAAGGAAGTACATTCATTGTCAGAGACCTTTCTCTTGATCACAGTATACCTTGCTCACATAATATATAATTATAATAATACAAAAATAATCCAGCATAGGCTCATGCAGCTTCCTCTATCTTTAGCTTCACTGTCATTTGATATTCTTTATAATCTCCTTCTAGATGGGTTCAAACGCTATAGGTGCCCAGAAGCTTGCCTCAGCATCTCTCATTCATTGTCATCTCATTTATTGGAATTATTCCATTCTTTGTACACCAAGAGCATATTATTTGTGTTATCTCTGACACCGGAAATTTAACTGGGAACATGTATGTGTTTGTCACCTCTGAATCCGCAGCTCTCAGGTCTCTTTCTCATTGCAGACACCCAATAAACAACCATTGCAGTGTTGTTTTTTCTGGTCATATCACCCTGTATGTATATGGAACACCAGTTGGGATTGCAGAAGAGAAAGACACATGGAAAGTAAATTGGAAACTTACAGACTTTATTCTGGTAACTTAACATTTTGCTAAGAAACAGACCAGGGGGTGGGGTGGGGAATGTGTTAGTCTTCATCCTGAGGCAAAGACATACCAAAGAGATTAAATGACCAGATATGGAGTGGATTTGAACAGAAGACAGGGTCTCTCTGTATCTGTTTTCTTCTTTTTTTTTTTAAGAATTAGAATAGCAAAGAGCTGACATTTAATGGGAACTATTTAGCTGTAATAATAATAGTGGTATATTCTCCATGTACAGATGACTATGGACAAGGTTTTTTGCTTTTCTGCTTTTTTTTTCACTCATGACTAATTTCCTTGTGGAAATTCCAGTACTTAATTTTTAGAGACTGTAAGTAACTGACGTATAATATTTGCCCAATGATTGATTCTTGCTTTCTCTTGCTCCCACTGAATGTCCCTCAAGGACTATTCTGAGCAGAAATCAAATGAGTTATCTTAATAAAAAGTTGCCCTTTTGTTTTATAGCAACATTTTATTCAGCACTAGATTTTCACCTCAATGTTTGACTTCTTGGTTACATTTTTTTTCTGATCTTCAGTTTATCTTTAAATGACAACTAAACTAATTGTATTCTAGAAAAAATGAAAATATTGTTTCTCTAAGATTCTGTTTCTATGGCCAAGAAATACATATACCAATGTAGTCTGTATTATACTCTGAAATAAGGGTCTTTTAGTCCAAACATGCTTTCACTTATTCCATCAGAATACCTAGCCTTTTTCTGAGAAAAACTCACTTTGATTTTAATAAAATTCTTTTAACCAGTAAACAATAAATTTCAGACAATTTGCTAAGTGATGACACAAGTCAATATGAATATTTTTAAACAAATAATGGCAAGAAGAAAAATGAGAGTTTAAGCAAAATTATTTACAAATTGAAGCTATCAGTTTCAAGTAAGTTTGCTTAGAAAATGTTAAAGTCTTTGTAAATTTGCTTTGCCTTTTGATAGACATTTGATAGTTGCTTTCTTCATTTCTCCTGCCTGTATCTACTGACTTTAGGTGAAGTCAGGAATGGTCAGGAATTGTCCTGACATTGGCTACTGAGGTCAGTCATTGTGCCACACTAGACTGCTGGTCTCTTTTACTATTAGAATATGCATTGAACTCGTGATCTGGGACAGAGTTAATTTTTTTGAGCAAATGGATTCTGCATGCATTTCACTCTACTTTTCTCTAAAAAAAATATTAAGTTGCCCTAAAACTTGAGATCTAAAAATGTTTGAAAGAGAGCAGGATATGTAACTTTAGATTTGCTAGCTACATACTGGTACATCCAAAAGCCTGCTTATGAAGTAATTCCAAAGTACCAGTTGGGACATTTTTTTTGAAACAAAACTTGAAATAAATGTTCAAAAGTCATCAAGTATTGAATGCAAATTCCAGGAGTTCATCTTTGTTTGTTTATTGTTCTTTAAAGAATAGAATCTGAAAGAGAGCTTTGTCTTTGTGCAGAGGACTTTAAATATCTCCCTTTTCTTTTTTTTTTTTTTTTTTTTTTTAAGGAAAAGATTTGGATAGGAATGAAGGTGAGCAGAGACAGGCAGTCAGGAAGAGAGAGGAGGAAGAAGTATTTTATTTTATTTTTATTTAATTATTCACACTGTTTGCTTTCCCTACACCCGGGACTTGAACCCGGGGTTATGTGATCTGGGCTCCTTTGGAGGTGATTGACCTAATCACTTCTCCACCAGGGCACACTGCCTGCTTCGTTTTCAGTTTACTCAGGTAGCAGTTTTTTGAGTTTATTCCCAAATTTCCTTTCCTATGTTTTTCTTTGCATCGTTACCATTAATCCAATCCAGACTGTGACATGAGACTTATATTTATAATGTAACATTGCCTTCATTTGGGCTTCCAATCTTTCTGTCTGGTTTTCATACATGTCCCATCAAGAACAGACATCCAATAAGACATTAAATATTAAGTCCAGGCTTACTTTTCTGGACAAAGTGTGATGCTAGAATCTTGAATCTATAATTCCTTCACATTAACAGGGTAACTTTTGAGAAGAGGCTAGTGACTCTTAAAAATTTTGTTTAAGAAGTCATTATACCTATGAATAAAAAAACAGACTACTCAACAAGACCATGTTATTTTTTCATAGGCTTTAGGCGATTGTCATTATAATAGACATTAAAAAACAAATATATCTATCACTCATTTGAAATCAGTGTTATTATCCAAGTGGATTTGCAAACATTAACTACATCTTCTCATAAAACATACATAATATACCCTTATTCCAAACTTTTTAAAGGTCTGTGAGAAGCAGAAGAAATATTCATTCATGTTTCTAACTTCCATCCATACTTGAGTCAGAAAAGTTGGCTTATATGCAAACAAAAGTCCCAATAACTTGCCTTTGAAGGATCACAAATTCCTGCCATGAATCATCTGTACCGTTTGATATATTTTCTAAATTTAGGATGCAATTCATTATCTAAATCCTTGCATGTTTCAAGACTTTTGCCCTTTGTTCATCAATGTGTAAAAATAAAATAAAAAAGTCCTTAAATCCACAACACAATATTACACAATGAAAAGTTCTGTTTTAGAAAATTACATGTCAGTACTATGTAATCTATGATACCAATTAAACAATGATAATTATGAGTTTTTGAAAGCTAGCAAATTTGCTGTTATATCGGAGAGATGATGCTGAGGTTTCTTTCTTTTTTTTTTTTTCATATTCTTTTGAGATTCCTCCTCCTCCCCAGCCCCTTACCTCATTTTATAAGACCGCCTTTTGTAAGGAAACAATGATTTGTAACAATGAATGTTTTAAGAATTGGCAAACAGAAATCCAAGATGGAATGGCAGAATAGCCCCTCAAGGAGGGAATGGACTTTATTTGTTCTTGGTGAGTTCCTAATACACAAAAATAAAGGGTCTGCCAGTTGCCAGTAGAAAGCGAACATAATTATGACTTCACAGCTGCTTCTCCTCACAAAAAAAGAGAGAGCAAAAAACAAAAGGAAAAATCATGCTTTTTTTGGTGCAGCATCTAAAAAGAATAAGCACAAAGGGAATATATTTATGCCATAATCAAAGTAATACTGTACAGCCAAACTCATGCCAAGAAATTCAGAAATCTTGACTTGGCAGACTAAATCAGAGATACACATCTATAATACTCCAGCAATTAGAGAAAAGTATGAAAAATGGAGGTCCTCAAATACGTTGTCTCTAGCTTGTTTCCCCTGACACAAGTGGCGTTGTCTTTCAGCAAAATTGTCATCATCTGCTTTACTGGTCTGACATTTACAAAAGGATCATTCAGAGAATTCAAAACTTGATGGGTTTGTCTCTAAAGTGTGTGGTCTCCAGGAAGGACTGGTGGAAATCTATGCTTGGGCCTTGGAAATGAAACTTTATGAGGGTAATGAGACAGTCAAGGTTGTTATATGTACTTTCCAGAACTAACATATTATTTAATCTTGAATAGTTTCTGGCAACTTCTTATGTAAATAGTTAGATTGCAAATAGATTAGACATTGTAGAACATATCATCTCAGTCCCTGATACTCAACTTTACTGTTTTAACCTGAAATCAGTCATAATCAATATACAAATGATTAGGTAAGGAGCTAATATTCCAAGAAAACTTTATTTACAAAAACAGACAGCAGTAAATTTTGGTCCTGAGGCCATGTTTTCAGACCCAGACCTAGAGAATTCCAATCTTAGCACCGATATTGCAATAGTCAGATAGGTAGGAATGGTATTTATTTAATGCCATTCGAGCCTTTAAGAATAAATATGATTAAATTTATTAAGATTTCTTTGTCAGTTGTGGAGAAATGGGCACCAGGAGATGTCCTTGCAGTCCTTTATCAAAAAAAACATACTTTGGTTACTTGCTTACTTACAAAATCATTACATCAAGCAAATGCACGCAGAAACATATTAAACTCACAATTATATATATATATATATTTATGATATGTATTACATATAATATACATACATGTAAATCTTCATTGATCCCTAGCAGTATAGCAATAAGGATAAAAGATGAATAATGAAAATAATTTCAATATTGATATTTTAGGACAGGCGAAAAAAATACTGGCTGAGAGTTAATTGTGAATCTGCTTGAGAAAAGTCTCATGAAAAAATAATCTCTTTGTCTGCCTTCCACATTCACAACCTATCTCTACCTTCTGAGGAAATGTCAAATTATCTGAATGATAACTACAGGTGAGTCCAGGGTGATGCCTTTCTCTAGTTCTTCCAGTAATCTGCTATTGACCTCTATATGCCACTTAACTTCTATTTGATCTATTTCCCAAAGTATAAAATAAAAGAATTAAGAGATGTCTGTAAAGTGGTTTAAAAGCCTGAGTGAAAGGCCCTCTGAAACAGAGGATGGCTGAGCTTCAAAGAGTCAGGAGGACACTTTGGCTATTGAGAATACATTTTAAATCATGTAACTGGACACAATGGTAATCTTGTGAATGTCATATTACTCAGCAGTATTCCAGAGGGTCAAATAGATAAGACTGGCATAAAAGTTTAATATTCAGTTAAATCTTCTAATTACAATAGATACAAGAAAAATGTAGAGAAGTTAGGAGACTTGAACTGAATGTTGTTATTTTGTGATCTCAGCATAGATAAATATGCAAAGACATTTTTCAAAGGCTCTGTTTTATATAATCAACGTGTTCCAGTTTTTTTTTTAAAAATTATGTTTTACTTACTTTTATTATTTTTCCCCCAACTGTCCTCTTTCCATTGGGACAAATGGCTTTGAACATTTTATCTGATAATGCTATAAAATTAATATCATAAAAGCAGCATAGCCTGATGATATTGTGCTGGATTTACTATAAGAACATAGGTCTGTGTTTATTTCTCCAACCTTAGGTAGAGGTAATGAGGAATACAGTAAGAGGCTACAAAAGTCCTTTTAGGTTAAAGAGATAACAAATGAGAAAGTGTTTAAGAGTTATAGATGTTCTGTAGTCGACATACATTTAAATTTGATTTAGAATGAAGGATGATAATTAAATGAGATACTCAGACTAAGTGAATGTCTCTGATAGGAAAGAAAGAAAGAATAAATAATTCTTATTTTCTCCACAAAAGAAATGTTGCATTTTGGTCACCACAATTTTCATTTCACCTTGATGCTGTCATCGAAATATTTAACAACCCTTGTTCCCATTCAAAAATGACGGTAGCTGCTTGTTAAGGTCACAACAAAGGCATGGAATATTATTTCATATTTTTCAATACTTGCTGAAGAGTTGAGACCCAAACTAGATGATACTTTAAAGAATCTGTGAATCAAAAAGGCATTAGGCTACTTTGAAGCTAAAAGAGTATGTATATAAATATATTCCAGGACATGCCAATATAACTGATCCCCTCTCCTCAGTGACCCATAATCTACTTAGAGATAATGTAGAGGTGAGAACAGGAAATTTTATAATTTAAAATAAATACTTGAAAACAACTGTTATAATTGAAAAGATCAATCCCCCTGCCCCTATATTGGTTCTATATTATAGAGTCATGGTAAAATGATCATAAATTCTTTTTCTAAATTTAATTTTTATTGAGGTAACTTTGATTTACAAAATAATATATACCATATGTTCAGGTTCTCCATTCATCAAATATATGACAATACACCCTGTCTACTACCAAATTATCAAATATCTTTCACCATTGTCTATTGGAGCCCACCACTTTTTTCACTCCACGCCAACTCCATCCCCCTCTGGTAACCTCACTTCTAATGTCCAAGTCCAAGGACTATTTTTGCTTAGTCTGTTCCTGTGCCTTTGTTTCATATATAAATGAGAGTATCCAGTATTTGTATTTCTCCTTTTGACTTATTTCACTTAGCATAATCCCTTCTAGTTCCATTCATGCTATTACAAATGACAAAATTTCATCTTTTTAAGGGCTGTTTGTATATACTACATCTTCTTTATCCATTTATATGATTATGGGCATTTAAGCCTTTTTCAATTCTTGACTATTATAAATAATGCCGAAATAGACATGAGGGTGCATATATCTCTGTAAATTAGTGTGTTTGTGTCTTTTTGAGTAAATACTGAGAAGTGGGATGGTAGGGTCATATGGGATTTCCATTCTCAATTTTTTGAGGAATCTTCATACTGCTTTCCATCAGGACTACACCAATATTTACTCTCACCAATGGTGTAAAAGTGTTCTGTTTTCTTTTCATCCTTTCCAACATTTGTTGTTCCCAGACTTTTGGATAATAGCCCAAATATCTCACAGGTGTAATGTGAGGAAGAACATCTTACCATATGCCTGTTGGCCATCTGCATGTCTTCATTGAAGGAGTGTGTATCCAATTGTTCTGCCTTTTTTTATTGGGTTATTGTTATTATTTTATTGAGTTTTATTAGTTCTTTATATATTTTGGATATTAAGTACTTGTCAGATGAGTAATGAGCAAATATCTTCTCCCAATCAGTAGGTTGTCTTTTTATTTTGGTGATAGTTTCTTTCACTGTGCAGAAGTTTCTTAGTTTGATGTAGTCCCAATTGTTTATTTTTGGTCTTGTTTCCTTTACTGTTGGAGTTGAGTCACCAAAGACCTCTCTAAATTTGAAGTCTTGCCAATGTTATCTTGAAAGTATTTTATAGTTTCCAGTTGCATCTTCAAGTTTCCAATTCATTTAGAGTTGAGCTTTATGTATATTGTTAGAAAATCATCTGGATTCATTTTTTTGCGTGTGGCTGTCCAGTTTTCACAACACCATCTACTAGAAATAATTTTCTTTCTCATCGTATACTCTTGGATCCTTTGCTGTAAAATAACTCACCATAGATATGTTGAGTCTATTTCTGGTGATTTAGTTCCATTCCACAGATCTGTGTCTCTGTTTTTATTCCAGTACCATGCAGTTTTGATCATTATCGCTTTATAGTATAGCTCAGGATAGTGATCTTAGGGAGTGTGACCACTCTACTTTTTTTTTTTTTTTCTCTCTCATGATTGCTTTTGTTATTTGGTGTCTTTTGTAATTCCATACAAATTTTAAATGTTTTCTGTTTCCTTGAAAAATGTCCATGGGATTTGATGGGGATAGCATTATACCTGTGTATTGCTTTAGATAAGATGGCAAGTTTGGAAATGTTAATTCTTCTTAACTATGAACATAGATTATCCTTCCATCTCTTTGTATTTTCTGTTTCCTTTAAGAAAGTCTTCTAGTTTTCACTGTACAGTTCTTTCATACCCTTTGTTAAGTAAATCCAAAATATTTAATTATTTTTGTTTCTATTATTAATGGGATAGTTTTCTTTGTTTCAATCTCTTCTATCATATTGTTTTCATATAAAAATGCAGCAGATTTTTGTATGCTAATTTAGTAGTCTGCCACTTTACTGTAATCATTGATTTTAATGTTTTTTTTTAATGGAACTTTTTAGGGTTATCTACGTATATTGTAATCATCTGCAAATAGTGATAGTTTTACTTCTTTTCCAATCTGGATTCCTTTTATTTCTTATTCTTGCCTGATTGCTCTACAAAGATTTCCATTATGATGTTAAATAGCAGTGGTGAGAGTGAATAGTCATGTCTTGTTCCTGATATTAGAGGTAACACTTTTCGATTTTCACCATTGACTATGATGTTGGCTATGCATTTATCATATATGAACTTCATTATGTTTAGGTATGTTCCTTCTATCCTAATTTTAGATCATAGTTTCTTATGCTATCTCAGACACTCAAAGATAGAGACTCAGGATAGTTTAGTGATTTCAAGGCAGTGATACAGGTCACTGGAGTTGGTAGATTCCTCATTTGTTGTTTGGTTTTAGATGAGAGATAGGAGTTATGGGGCAGAACTTAAAAACAGTTGCTTTGGTCCCTGCTTAGAGAGGTGTGTTGTTTATGAAATGTTCTTTCCTTTCTTTTAGGGAAAAAGAACTTCTCTTCTTTTAGGGAAGAGAAACCAGACTTAAAAGATTTATTTGATCATGATACAAGTGTTGAAGAAGTACTGCGTATTTGCCCTCATTTAATAGGAACATTTAATAGAAATAGGAAAGTGTAGAAAGGTAGTTTTAGTGTTCATAAGTGAATCAGTGTGGACATAGGGGAAACTTAAACTATATAACATAGGAATATTTTTTCTTTCCTGTGATTATTGCAATTCTACTATGAATAAGCTGAGAATTGCTTTTGAGATTCTAATCAGGCTGCCTTCAAACAGAAACACAGAGTTGATTAATACAGGGAAAAATAATCCAGGTAACTATACTAATAATATCCATTTGTTGAGGTCTTAGTGTGTACACAACTGTTGTCCAATAATTTTGTGTATTTAGTTCTGTTCTTCACAATACATGCCCAAAGTTTAAGCTATCATTGTCTCCATTTTCAAATGAAGATATAGAACATGGAAAGTCAAGTATCTTAACTGAGATCACATAGTGAATATAAAGAACTTGGAATCGGAGCAGAGCAGTTTGACTCCAGGATCATGTCTGGTGGGAGTGCTGGGGCAGTAGTGAGGAAAGTCAAGTCTGGTGAAAGCAGAGAGTAGGGATTTTATGATGGTGTCCCAGTACTTCTTGGTTTTCTGGAATGATGCAGAGATTAGAGAAACCAACAGTTCCTAGACTGTGTAGATGTCCAGACACAGTGACTATCTGTTTAGTTTGATTAAATCCTTCATCGCCTCTAAAGAGAATGTGAGTCTATACCACAAACTCTGAGGAAGCTATATCATCAGAGGAGATGATTATCTGCATGGCCCTTTAAGAACTTTCTCACCCTAACTTCATCATTATCTACATGCTAGAAGAGACATATTGGGGAAGGTGTCAAATCATACAGGGTGGTCATAAATTTCTCTTTGACTCACCCACAGGTAAAAGAAATTTGACTCCTACTCACCAGGAAGCAGGAAATCTCTTCCAAGGTCTTTTGTTCTTTTGTTGCTCTGAGGAGGCCCACATATCATTGTTTTGCCACTCCAGGCCATTAAACCCATTTGCTCCTTCATATATCTGCTAAACATAGAAACTGAAATGAAGAAATACAGCCTAAATAAAGACACCAATAACAGCTTGCAGGAAGTATTAAAAACAATTCCGTAGAAGGTTACCAGCCATGCCTTTTCCACTGTGAGTTTTAAAGATGTTCTTATTGATCAGCCACAAGGCCGCTTCACTGCAGGCACGAAATCAGAAATTTTGAGAACTATTGGGCACTGACTGTTTACAGTGCATCTGCTAGAGGTTATTAAGCACAGAGAATGCTGAAGTAATAATATACTGAGAAGAAACAGGGAACACTTTATGAGTGTTGCTGAATCCATGTGTTGGTAAGCTACTAACTAAAGCAAACTGTGTTTTCTCTCTCACTCTTGGTTCTGTGGGATGTCTGAACTGCTAAAAGGAGATACCTGTGGAAACTATGAACTTGGAGCTTATATGAGTCTAGTGTGCCAGACAACAGAATTATAGATGCAGCAGGTTCCTCTCCAAAGGCAAGTCTTGATGGACCTTGATGCACTGTCAAATAATCCATCAATCAAGGCTGTACAGAGACTTTGGTGCTCAAGCTCAAGCGTTTTGGAGACTAATAGAACTGGGCTTGAGTCCTGATTCTGCATGAACTAGTTATATGGCCCTTGAAAAATCACTTTATCTCTCTAAGACACAGTATCCTTTTTGCAAACTAGTAATTAATATTAGTACTTCCTATATATGATAGATAATGAAGATTAAATACTTAATAAAATGTGAAGCTTTCATTCATTGAGGTTATTATAGTTAAGTAGATTACTATGTGCAGATCACTGTTCAGAGTGGTGGGGTAAATATACAGGCAAAAAATATAGAAATAAAAATTAAACTATAATAATAGAAAATTCATAAGACTTTGTGAATGTTTGCTTTCAGGATGCAAACAGTTTAGCTAGATTGACAAGAAGAGTGCATACACTTAAAAATTGACACTATAAAATAGTATACAACAAAATGTCAATATGAAAGCATGGATAGAAGTGTTTTATTCTTATATCCATTCATGAAACATTCACTGACCACTTTCTATGTCGAAGCACTATACTAAGTATGGAGAAGTGTAATAGAGTTTGATTTTCTTAGTTATCATTATAAGGAAAAGACAATTGTCATCCCTACTTTTGTTTATGGAAAAAATGAGATTTAGAGACATAAGGACCATACACAAGGTTTCACAAGTCACAATTTGTGAGGCTGTAATTTGACTCCAAAGTTCATGGTCTTTTAGAGTATGTTAAGAGCATAGAGTCCAGATTTCAAGAAACTGGTTTCAAAGGCGAATTCTGCTATTCATTGGTTCTGTGATATTGGGAAATTCATTTAACTTCTTTGAACTAGAATTTCCTTAATTGAAAAGTGAAGATAAAATGCTAGTATTGACGTTGTGTGGTTGCGTGAAGATTAAATGACTTAAAACATCTAAAAATTTGTCTCAATGCCTGACACATTTAAACACTTCATATAAGCTCCATTATTATTTTAAGACTTAGCACTATGATTATTATTATTGTAACTGAGTTATACCATGTACATAGACTACTGTTTGCTGCAGAAGTGATAAACAGTTACCTCTTATTATTATGATTACCTAATAGATTCAATGCACTTGAAGAGCATAACTGTCTTCAATGAAAATTGCCTCTAAACCTCCATAATTCATTCTGCCAGTGAATCACAATATTTCCTATAATACTATTTGAAAAATCGGTGTCTTTTTGACTTCCACAGATAATCACAGAAATTCTGAAAAATCGTGGTGCTATGATGAGAATTGATGCTTGATTATGTGTAAACTTCTACAGTAAATAGTAAACACTCAGTAAACATAAATTTCTGTTAGTAAAATAAGTTCATCTACTTTCGTTTAATCTATCACAGTAAGTCCAATCAATTTTCCTTTAAAACACCTTTGATATCATTCTTTCTTATAAACCTCCTCCTTATAAATTTTTAGACTCTAGGTTTTCCCCTAGAAGCAGTCTATCCTGTGTACCATTGTCAGTGTCTTCAACACTCTGATTAGACCCAAAACACCAACAGTGGTTTCCTGTTTCCCATCATATCAGGCATTTCTGCCTGATGGTCAAGTTCATTCTTAATCCAGCTTTAGTCTATCTGATTTACTTTTTTCATGGAGTGTCTATTCTTGTAAAAGTAGTCCCCTCTTTATCTTACAATAATGCCTATATTATGTCGATGTTGGACTGCATGAATTTCCTGACCATTTCCTCACCTGGGAGCCTCTGGTTTACTTGATGCTGACTCAAATACAACCATTCTTCAAGACCAAGGTCATGTACCACTCTCACTTGAAGCATGAGTTGATTACATTCATCTTCATCAACGTTTACCTTCTCTGAACACTATAACCTTGAATTCTCATGCTTAACATAGTACATGATGCAGGGTAAGGTTATAAAGAGGTTAATTATGGGGTCTTCTGAGTCAAATTATCTGAGTTCAAACTTGACTCCATTTCATCTTAGCTGGGGAAACTTGGACTTCAGTTTCTTTATCTGTAGAGTGCACATGATAAGAACACCCATCTCAAAGTATCATTTATAAAGTTTAAATGACAAAAACCAGGCAAAACCCTAAGCATAAGAACTTACGTGTAATAATTATTAAATGATGTCCTGATGTGTTTGTTATGATAAGAGCTCAACACGTGTTTATTAAATAAATTAATTAAATGATTATTTTTGTTTCTACTCAGGTTATTTGATATCTATACTTAGAGAAAACATTAAGATATTATGACATATTTGATAATTTTAAAGATTATATTTAATATTTTTCTTTGCAATGTTGTCTGAGTCTTCAATGTCATAACGTGTACAGTCAAACAGTTTAAGTGATTGCCTCATCTTATTCTGTATCTGTCCCTCTCTCACTGAACCTTGTTGTTTGATCATTAGAGAAAAAGTGATGGAAAATTTCAGAGCATTGCAGGTAACATGTACAACAAACCCAGTTTTTCCCATATTGAGTTGAAACATAACTTTGGGCGAGGGACCTCTTCTAAGAAAGTTGGAAGTTATTTTCTCTTCATAAGCCATAAGGAGGTCAGAAATTTACAATCAGAAGAATGATAGACAGGAAAAGTTCTTACCTGGACCTCAAAGTGATGACATTCTTACAAGGCTTTCTAATATAGTCAGAGCTTCGAAACAGTTAATAGTTCTTTCTCCCTAACTACCTGCTATGCTTTCTTCTAGAGGTTTCTAGTCTGATTCTTTTTGGCTTAAAACATTATTTTTCCACCATTCTCATTTTCCTTTCTAATCCTCTCTTTTTTTCAGTGGTCTGACTTTGTGGCTGACCCCAATGTGCCCTCTCAAGGGTACACTTAGCAGAGCCTTTTTTTCTCAGACTCGAGTTTTCTTCCAGTCCTCTGACCGGTAATAGAACAAAGGACAAAAGGCCGCCTCTCCAAGTAATACTAGCTCTTTATTGGAGTTTTATTCTGTTGTTTTAGGCCTTTTCTCTTTGATTCACTGGTCTTGCACTGGAACAACTTTGCAATTTCTCTTTTTCCTATTACCTCCCAGCTTTTAGAATTAGAGGTCAGATGTATTACTTCACATATCTTACTTCCACCACACTTTACTAAAATTTTAGGGCAATACTGGATGATAAAAAAGTCTATCAATGGCAATCTTCATAACTAGACTTCCTGCCCTAGTGTGATGACCAGAGTCCTAGACCTTGCACTTTCCCTCCTAAACCACAAGATTGGCCAACCCTCTGATGATGAAGAAGCGAGCTCCCCGAGGTCCTTCCTTCTTAAGAGTCCTTCCTAGTGGGACTTGGAAACAATTAAGGAGGGTTTTAGAAAGAGGTTATCACAATTTAAGGATTTCTTTGTTACCATGTAAGGGGTTCCTTGTGGTTTCTCCATTCTATTTCTACTTTTCTCTACTTCACTAGTTCTATGGCAAATGTAACCCTGGCTTATCGCATATCTACTTTTCTCCATTTTTATGGCCACTACCTTAATTTAAGTTCTCACCATTCTGGACCGAAGAACTCTATACTTGATTTCGAATCAATTTCCTAGCGATGCAATAATAAAACTACCACAAGCTGGGTGACTTAAAACAACAGATACTTATTCTCAGAATTTTGGAGTTTGGAAGTCAGAAATCAAGGAGTTGACAGGACCATGCTTCTGCTAAAGACTCTAAGGAAGAATCTATTCCATGCCTTTCTCTTATCTTCTGGTGTTAGTGACAACAATTGGCTTTTTTTTGGCTTGCAGCTGCATAACACCAGTGTCTGTCTCTGGTGTCACATGGTGTTTGTTTCCCTGTGTACCTTCTTCTATTCTAATAAGAACATAATCCTATTGTATTAGGACCCATCTTCATGATAACAACTTAACTTAATTACATCTGCAGACTCTATTTCCAAATAATAACATATTCACAAATACCAGAGGTTAAAATTTCAGTGTATCTTTTGGGGAACATGATTCAACTCATAGAAATATCCTAATGGATCTCCCTGTCTCTCGTGTTTCCTTCCTTTAATTCTTCTTCTTTAATTTAATAAATTAAATTAAATTTTAATTTAATAATGTCTAGTTACATTTTTAAAGCACACATAAGATCATTCACACTTGAATTAAAAAAAAAAAAAGAATGCACCAAATCTCCATTATTTTTCAGATAAAACATTTACAATTGCATTCCAGGTTTTTCCTCATGTTACTTTCTTCTCATGGTCCTTTCCAGCATGTCCTTTTATTCTCTTCACCATAGATACATCGTAGAGCCCAGCAATAGAATGGCTAGAATATTCCAGTCCTCATATATTTTCTTGTTTTTGCTCACCCAAACTCATTCTTTCTTTAAGATGAACCAATCCTTCAAGGCTGTTAATAATCACTGCTTATGCTGGTGTGATGGGGTTTGGAACATTGTGCCATATCTTACACATCTCGAATTTCCCAGTGTCTGGTACTTATGATCTGTAAATATATTGAATAAACTATTCAAGAGAGGAAAACATTATTCACTGGTTAATGTTATAAACCTTATTTTTATTGTGAATGTATGCAGTTGAGAAACTTGGTAGCAAATCTTCAATATAAACATCTTGTTCAGATATTTATAGCATACTAATTAATGGGGCAGGTTTTAGAACCAAATTGCTTCACTCAGAAGTTAGGTGATTTTGAGTTCTTTACTTAACTATTCTTCCATGTCTCTGTTAAAGGAGAATATTATAGAACCATTGTAAAGATAAAATTAAGAAATCTCTTAGAGAAGTAACTGATAAATTAAATGGTTAACATTTCTTGGATAATAGCTTTATAAATATACTGTTGCTTTTATAATTATTAGTTGTCACTTGTTAAAATGAAATTATGTAATGTGTGTCTTTGAATATAGCAAATAAACTTTTTTTCCTGCTAGAGATCAGAGTTGCAGATAAATACAAAGTTAAAAATTCCACTTTATGTCTTTATGTCTGAAGAACTCTCTGGGGACTGTGGTTTAAATGTTTGGTAATAAAGGGATCCCCAATATGTCAGCCCAGAACCCAGCTTTTCCAAACCATTGCAGACAGAAACGAGAGCATGGGCCTATGTGCAGACATCTAGTTCCAAAGAGAGTCAAATAGGCCTAAGTCCTTCCAAACTTTGTAGTCAGATATATCACTTCCACTTACACCCTGGGCTCTCCCTCACCACTTTCTTGAAGGTGTGAAAGTGAAGAGAGAGGCCAAGGAAGCTCTCCTATATGGAATTAAGAGAAATGGGGAGGATAAATATCCTCCAACATACAACAGACCCTTATTTTGTATGTTTACAGTCATTATCATCAATCTTTAAAACAAATCTGTGACAGAGGTACAGTTATCCTCCTCATTTTAAATATAAAGAATCTGAGGACTTGAAAGTTAATTAATTTACTTAAGTAATATAGCTTACCTAAATACTACAACAGGAATTAGAAGAGGCGTAAGTTCAATCTGAATTCCTCTATGATGGTATGTCACACCCTCCACCCTCTCAAAATAATAATACATTTTATTTATATGTAAAATAGTTTTATTTCTTTTCATTTATAAATGTGAATCTTTATAATGATAACAAAAAGCATCATTTAACAATAATTGCCCTTGTTTCCTATATAATTATATTAGTAGGTACCTGGAAATGTATGCAATGCGGCATATCCAGGCAATATCCAATGTGATTTTTTTTAGCTTGCATCTCATCCTAGTGAATTAAAAAAATTGTGGCCCTTGTGACTAAGGGAACTATTTTTCTCTTGACTCTTCTTTCATCATCTTGCTTCATGTTATTTATTGGTCCTCAACTATGTTTTGTAATATTCTCTATTCCATGGCAGGTCCTGATGGATCAACAAAAAAAGATCAAAATGAGTAATTTTGATTATTCAGCTTTTGTTTAATAACAAGGTATCCATTATAGCATTTCTAGTCCTAGTTTTACCTTTTCCAGACTCTAGCTGTCCTTGGGTTTATTAGCTACTGCCATCCCAAGAGTAACTGCAGACACCTTCACCCTAAGCTTTTGAACTCACTTTCTCTGATGTTTTATTTGCATTTTTTTTCTTGAATGAACTGTAAGTAAGATAGAGATTAGAGTTTTGTCTGTCTTGTTTACTGCTTTATCTCTTATGCCCAAATCAAGTGCCAGGCCTAAGTTATTTATCACTAAAGATGTGTTAAATGAGGGTGAGATGATAATGGTGATGATGGTGAAAGGAGTCTTTAGCTTTTTGGTAAGATTACAATTGTTTTCAGTCCTGTAGATGAGATATAAGGTAAAAAATCTTGTTGCTGGATGTCCTGTTGGATAATTATCATTTTGTCTCACCTAATTAAATATTTTATGTAACTATATTTTCTCTGTAACTATTTTTCTACTGACTTGACTATAGGACTTAGTTCTCTATGTATAGATGCATTTTATAGCATTATCTTATGTGTAACTGAGACTAATATATCATTACTTCTCTCCAACAGTTTTACAGGTGAGCACCATGAGACAGAATTAGATCATGGTGGCCTTGAAAATGGTGTTGGGTTTTGGAATAATAGCTGGAACTTGATGCTTTTGGCAACGCTATTTGGTCGTTGTTCTTTTTTGATAGGAAATTAGCAAAAGCTATTCATAAGACATTTTTCTCTCATATTTCTGAAAGGGCTCTACTTATATCAATGGAACAAAACTGTATCATGTGTTCTTAAGGATAGTTATCTTAACTGATGGTTCCACTCAAGTGCCTGGTGTACAATGGAATATCAGTAAATAGCATACTACAAAATAGTAATTTTGAAAAAAAATTGATAACAATTGGATAATGATGACTTTCCTGCCAAATAGGCACACGTGCCTTTTGAGGCTCTGAATGCAATTTATGAATCATATGGATAGAATCTTTGGAAAAAGTTTGCAATGTTGGTAGTACTAAAGATTAGGATCTTACGGGGAAAAGTTGTATGCACACTGGGCATAAGAAACAGAGTCTAACTTTATCAGCTTTTAACATGGGGTTCATTTTAGTTTACAAAAAAAAAGAGGAGGCAGCAACCAAAATGTCGGTCTTATAGTCTCTTTTCTCTAGTTTTTATTTGATGTACATTAGTTCCCATGGAAACTACATTGGCATGGCTTGAGAGTGACATCTACAAATATTGTTATTTCATGTAATGCTTTGAAATTTAAGCCATGATTTTTGAAATACAGTGAAACCTCAACATATTCTGAAGGACTTGAAAAGACAATGTTCTGAGTGCAGAAATAAGACACGTGATGGCATTAGGCCGAATCTCAGAAAGTTGAACATTGTTCTGTGGGTAGCAAAACAGAAATGACTCCTTCCCCCGTTTACCTCCAGAAAAGTCCTGGCAAGTTAGCTGACTTCGTTGACATGGAGAAAAGTGTCTCTTTCTGCCTTCCTTATTGCTGGTAGTCAGTGAAGCCCAGAGGTAAAGGTCAGGTACTCACGGTTTTAAATGCTGCAATAAGTAACTGCATGTGGGCTCTGATAAAGCTGCAGGAGTTTCCTTGCCCCACACAGCTCCTATCATGACCCTTTGTCTGCACTTCTTAGGGCACTTTTGTGGTTTCTTTTATTTATCTGCCAGTGCTTCACCTATAAATTCCAGGTGCTTTTAAAAGAAGATATGTTTCTAAGGAAAGACATTAGAGCCTTGGGGAAAAAATAAAGACTTGAGGTTTGGAGGAATTTGATCACCTCTGCTTTCTAAGACACTCTTCAGAAAAGTCTAGATGCTGAAGTAGAAGGTCTGGATTCAAATTCTGACTCATTGCTGCCTTTCTGCCTTGAGCAAATCAAAACTTTTCTGAGCTTTAGTATTATGATCTGAAGAACATGGTGGAATTTGAAAAGAATAAGCATATGAAAAGGAGATAATATGGAAGAAAGTGCTTAGTTCTAATTACATTGCTAGGAACTCAGTACCTTTGCCTTGCATAAATATTAGCTATCCCATAAGAATTTTATATTAATCTTTGTCCTTTATGTAGAAAACTGTGGAAGTCTCCAACTTGTGTCTTATGTCATAATTAAGAGAGGATCAAATGACTATCTCCACTTTACAATCGTTTTCTGGAATATGAGACATTCAAGGTCACTTTTGGCAGTGAGAGAGGGATGGAGGAGGTACATGGGCTCCTTGTTGCCTGGACCCAGAAGTGGCATGAGTCACCTCTACTTAGCCTATACTGGCTCCAGCTTAACCGCAAGGTTAGGTTGTGAGGTGTTAGAGAGCAGGTCAGGAATTAGGACTTTACCTCTATACTGCTCTGTCTTCCTCATTGAAAATAAAGTACAAAAGACCTCATTGCTTAAAATCTGTGATGTTAACAAAGTCATGAAACTGAACAATTTAAAAAATGGTGAACACACTGTTCTTGATGATTTTCTTGTATGATCTGTTCTTTCAATACTGCTAATGTTATTTATGTGGAGAAAACGAACAATACATTTTTCATTGATAGAGTAAGTCACATTGCTTCATGTCTCCTGCCCACAGACTTAAACTTTAAGAGGTATATAAATAAGCAACATAGCATATGTGACCTCCTGACCGTGAAGTGTTAAATTCCAGGAACTATATTACTCCACCACTTTTATTTGTCTGTGGGAAATCACTTGATTTATGCCTGGTCCCAGGATATAATAAAAATGTGCAGGTATGCCAAACTAGAACGATTGGAACCTGTCAAATAAAAAATTTAGTTGCCCCTAAAATCTACAAATAAAAGTAACTTTTGATTAAGGATAATATGACTTATATCATACTATTATCACTATTCAGACAAAAACGTATCCAAATAATTTAATTTCAATAGAATATAATGCATCACAGCCTTTGGAGAGAAAGATCCCCTGCATGATGAAAAGGAAAATTTTTATTCACCAAGGAGTTATAGCAGAAAGGCAGTTCTAGCCAGAAGGAGCTAAACCAGCAGAGACAAGATAGATTAACAGAAACATTCAACCAAGCAAGGTCTGAGGTTTCTCAAGTTTGACTTATTTACATTGACCATCCATTCTTATTTTATGGGCTTTAGAACTTCAGATGGTGTCCAGCTAGGATTATAAACCAAAGTGCCAAAATAACCCACAAGACTGTTGGAAAGGAATTCCCAGCTAAGTTTTCAGACTCAAGAGGTTGGGAACATTCCAAAATGATTCTCATCTCTTAGTTATTTCAGACAGGTCGACACTGATGCAGAGTATGACTCAAAGGCAACCTGGAGAATTCCCATCTCATTAGCACTTCATTTATAGTGTATCTATGTCAAGCCTCAGCCTCGGAGTTCGAGTCTTAGCCTGAACACGAGGGCAATAAAACCTACTCTAGTCAATACTGAGTTGAGTAGAAATCCTTTTCTCTATAGTTGTGGTTGAAGTGTGCGTATATCACCTTTGAATTCAGAACACTTGGGAGTGGTCTTCAGAGGATGAAACAGGCTTTGAAAAATTGTATGAATTTATATATTCATTGTCATCAAATTTTATATAAATCCATTCTGATTTATCAAAGCCAGATTTTTGATGTTCAAAACTATGAAATAAAATCATTTGGGTTTAAGATCATGATGCATCTTTTTGGAGCAGGTATAACTCAACTCTGAACACACCCTAAATAAATTGAGGTTCAAAAAATATCACCATGGAAGCCTCAACAGTAATCAGGGGACTGTGCTTTATTCACCTTTGTGTCTCTGGTGCTTGAAGCAGTACTGTCATGTGAAGATGTTCAGTGTTTGAGAATGAGGACATAGAACAGTGCATAAGAATGAAATTTTCCTGAAAGCAGTCACAGTTTATTCCAGACATTGTTCAAACTACCCTGTGAATCAGAACAAGACCTCTGTCAAGTAGGATGACAGAGTAGATCATCACGGTGGTGATGTCAGGCTGCAGGGAAGCTGAGAGAGCCAGACAGTCACCTGGGTCACTGTGCAGACTCTATCAGACAGTGATTTTAGCCAATTGCTAGGTTGGTGTTCCTGTGGGTTCAGGAAGGCATACCTTTATGATAAAGTTTCCAGTAACTTTCAATCACCTTTGATTCTAGGTGTGATTAGTTCATGAGAAATAGCAGATTCCTGCAAAGTCATTTGTTTTAGGTTTGACATATATGTATTAGATTTACATTTTTTAGTTGTGACTCTCATAGGCCAAGACTAACAGCACTTATTCTTACCGTTATAACTCATTTTGACTAAAGCTTAGAATTAAAAGCATGATATGAAGAATTCAAAGGATCAAAAAGGCTAAATATACACACACACATAAAACCTACTTAAGAATGAGCAAACAGACATATACTTGCTTAAGAGCCACACTATTCTAATTCCACAGTACATATATGATAAGTTTTTTCTATAACATAGATAGAAATTTGTATATGTGCACATATATATAAACTTAGGATACATATATAATTACTTACATGTCAAATAGGATACATATGTATTGGATCAGTGTTGTTATATATATGTGCCTGCGTACATATGTGTGCATATATGAACATATGTTTGTATATATACATAAATGAATATCTATTAATTTATAGTGATACCATTCCATTATTCACTAAATGCTGTTCAATGTTATTGTAGCTAGGCACTCTGTTAGGCACTTAGAATACAAAAATAATCTTTTCCAGTCTCTGTCTTGAAGAACATTGCAATTTACTAGGAAGACAGCATCATAAACCAATAAGAGCAGTTTAACAGTGATATAGTCAAATGCTTCCTGAAAGTACTTAAGGAAAGAATGTTCCAAATATTCACCAATACCTTCTATTTATCACATGTAGGTCTTTCCTCTTTTATCTAATCCTATTCATCTTCCAGGTAATGAGTTTGCAGATAATTTTAACCTTGAAAAAAACCTCAAAATGGTTGCAAGTATTGGTGGAAAGATTTTGATTTATGCCTCTAAAAGCTAAAACACATTTTCCTTTTCCCAACATCACCTGAAAATTTGTTGCTTGCACTTTAGGAAGGATTCCTCCCGTTAAAAATTCTTCTCTTTTATCATATTGCAATTTGTGAAGTGGAATGATTCATTAATGGTTTTCTTGTAATTTTTCTCAGTCATCACATTTATAAATAGCAACATTCAAAGAGTATATGTAACTGTGTATACTTTGGAAGTAAAAAAATTACACAGGCATATGCATGTCCAGATGATAAAAATAGCATAAATATCTTCATCATGATCTATGAATGCAGACATGATTGGAAAATATGATAGATTATGAACATTCTGTTTCAGAGTTTTCATCAAAAACAGAACGAGCATTAGTTTCCCTTCCAGTTACATAGGATTTCCATGAATTTCAAATAAGATAATACGAGTAAGTGGTTTATGAGGCAAATACATGTCTGCCCAAGATGTGAGGGTCATTTAACCACATATCACACTCTCATAGGCTCCTAAGCTGACGGAATTGCTTCTGCAGGTGACTACATGGGAACTGAAATACATATTTGATATGTGTAGTTCTCTTCCAAATTGCTTTACCATCTCTTTCCAAAGTCCACTTCTTGCTCATTTCCTGACATTGTTGTGTGTGTGTTCTGTTTTCTATTCACACTTCTGTCTTTGAATGTGCTATTTCTTTTGTAATAATATTGGTAATAATATCAATTCCTCCTAGGCAGAATCTACATATGCAACTCAATTGACTTGGCTCTTGACTGCCCACTTTTCCCAGTTTGATGCAGAATCTTTTAGTTCTAAATCTGTCCTCTCCTTTCCAGGACATGCTCCTGTGGTCACATGATACTTTCAGCAGTCCTGCCCAGGTCTTATTAGAAGGCATCAAAGAGCGCAAATATTCAGAATTATACAAAATTAATAATGGCAAAAGTATTCAGAACTTACTTTCCAAAATGACTCCGGCCTCTGAGACGTGGAGGGATTTTCTAGGTACACTCTATTGAAGTAGAAACCTTGATGGTTCATCGGATAATTGTAGCTTTGTTTTCAGTACACCATTGAAGTAAGGAAAATATTTGAATCAAGCTAGATTTATGCAGATAGCTTCAGTATGTTTTTTTTTGGTGGGAAGATCTTACAAGACATATTTTAGTATAATGTTTAACACAATAAATAGGCTATTAATTCAGAAAAACTTGAGTTTGAGCTTTTTCTATGATATTTCATAGAATATAGCACAAGTTACATGACCTCACCAAGTCTCATTTTTCTCAGATAAAATGGTTGTGATTGACTACCTTTTGATTTAGATTATAGAGTCAAGAGGCTGTCACTCTAATATAACAGAGGGGAAAGAAGCTATGAAAATATTATTCATCTTAAAATAATTACAGAGATGATATTCCTAATCACATGAACTGTTTTCCTAAATCTGAGAATGCTCTCCAAAGAGAGATGAAGCAAATAAATGGTTTTACCTTTGGAAGAGCATGGAAGAAAAATTGAATGCTAATGATAGCCAGTAAAGAGAAAACAGTCAAAATGACAACAGAGTTTAAAGGCCAGTTATGGGTTATGTGACAGAGCAAAATCCCCAAGATACAAGTGTACTTTTCTTTCTCCAAAGTGTTTTCATCATAGGCTCCCACTGTTTACAATAAATATTCAGGGAAAGGGGAGAAAACTGGGTGAATTTCCCAAAATAGTTCATTTCTGTATTTCTCTCAAGTGAGGAAGAAATCATAGGCTCCTAGGAAAAATATAGGTAATTCCTCCAAACCCTACAACTTGCAAAACATGATATACTTGGGAATACATCTAACAATGTGCCTGCAATATTTGTATGGCAAAAATGATGAAATGTTGCTAAGAGAAAGTAAAGAAGAGTCAAATAACTGTAGACATATATTGTCTTGATGATTCAAAAGACTGATTTTTTTTTAAAAGAAAGTTTCAGTCAGGAATAGAGAGGAGAAAGAAGCATTCTATTTATTTTTATTTAGTTGTTCATCTTGGTTTCTTTCCCCCTATCCCTGGGCCCTGGGACATGAATTCAGGTCCTTGGAATGTATGTGGACTATACCTGACTTGAGGCAGTAAACCTAACCATCACTCTACCAGGGTACACCAAGTCTCACTATTTTAAAAATATCAGCTAAGTCCAAATGAATCTTGAAGTTTCAGTGCAGTTCCAACCAAAATTTCAGAAGACTTAAGCAGAACTTAAAACACTTTTGATAAAGCTTTATATGGGAAAGCAAAGGACCAAAGCCAGCAAAACAATTTTGGGGAAAAAAAATATACCAAGTTAGTGGAGTCATTTTATTTTATTTCAAGTCTTTATTTACTAAAAGAGTAAAAAAATTTACTTTAATATAACCAACCTTAATAGAAAAACGAACAGGCGCACCCTGGTGGAATAGCGATTAGGTTAGTCACCTCCAAAGGAGTGCAAGAGCACATACTCTGGTTTCTAGTCCTGGTCTGTGGGGAAGATGACCATAGTGAACAACTAAACAAAAATAAAATTAGATTCTTCTTCTTTTCTCTTCCTACCTGCTTGCCTACTTGCTTTCATTCCTGCCTGCATCTTCCTTTAAAAATAAAAAGTGGACATAATAATTTAGTTGCTTCAAAGAGTCATTGATGAGTTAAATGAGGTGACAATACCAGTGTAGGGGATGTGCTCAGTAAATGGTAACCGTTGTCATTGGTTTTTGTTATATTTTAGAATCATGAAGAATAGTTCCTATTCACCTTCTGCACGCCCCTGCTCCTTTGACACCAAACACTCTGGAATTGAAATAAAATATTCTTTTGTTTTGCTGACATTAATGGCTTTCTTTTCCTAGGTACTCTCCTTAAGAGTTAAATCACTACTTAGTCTTGAATATAGATACTCTGATGTTACAGCCTTAAAAGTGGGCATCACTCATTTTCCTTGGTTGAGTGCAACTACAGAGGCTTGTCTAGAAGTTCTGCATCCTGAGTAAGAGAAACATGTCAGCTCTCCAATTCCTTCTAGTCGATCATCAAGCAATTAGAGAGTTGAAGCAAATCTACTAACACGAAGTCTAAAACTTCAGGTCCTTTCACTTGTGTTGGCCTCTTTTAAGGTCTCTAAAAGAGACTCCAACAATGTTTTTCCCCAAATCACATGTTGCTATAAGACTTGCAAACATAAATCTTTTAAACCACAGTATGTATAAAATCACTGTCTTTTTCTACTCTGCCATCCATCTGTCATATTCCCTTCAATGCTGTGTAGGAATGAAGTGGCAACAGTTTTTTCTTCCCTCCCTTTCTGCCTATTTCCTCCCTCCTTCTCTCTTTCCCTCTCTTTTTCTTCCTCTCCTTGCTTCCTCCCTCCCTCCCTTCCTCTCTCCCTCCCTCCCTCCCTCCCTTCCTCCCTCCCTCCCTCCCTCCCTTCCTCTCTCCCTCCCTCCCTCCCTTCCTCCTTCCCTCCCTTCCTTCCTTCCTTCCTTTCTGCCTGCATTTTTGCCAAGAAACAGTTGAGATGGAGACACAGTTTGGAATTTCTTTATTCACTTCCAAGTATAATTAAGTTATTGCTAGTTTGGTTGTTTGAATGCCTTCTGGAAAAATATTTCTATTACTCACTATGCTGACTGTCTCAGCATCCTGATATAAAGGTACTGATAAAAAGGCATCACATTGTGCTATTAATTGAATTACAGAGCTCATAACCAAAATATTTGGGTAGTGGTGGAGAAATGCAGTTGAATATGTAGAGCACAAACTAGTCTTTTAAATTCTTTTAAATGTCAGATATGAAAAAATTGTAAGGGCAATTTGAAATTAAGTTTTTATAGATGTATAGGCAAATGAAGTTTCTATGTTATTAAGAATATACTTATATACTTAAAGTTTATGTAATTATATGATATATACATTATATATATGTAATAGTAAAATAGAATTGATCAGATTTCTTGCATTTGTAAGCACAAATCTGGAGCAATATTGCAGTGAATCCATATCTGTGTGAAGTACATCCCAATATATCTGATCTTATGGAGTGGACCTGATGTATCTTACCCTGAAAAAGTCTGCAATTTCCTAAAAAAACCTGCAAAATTGTCACAGACATGACTAAGCAACTTGCAAAAATAAATGTCCCAGTTGTAAAGCATTTACATATATTTATCAATAGGACAAGGTATGTAGTTATAAGAGCAATCAGATTACATAATTATCAGCTCAATGCAATAGAGAGAAAAATTTAAAATACATTTAAATTTTCCCTATGTATGTTATAATTTTAATTTTATAAACTTTCAAGATCATTGGTCATATTATTGAATAATAAAAAAGATTAAGAATAAAATATGCATGCTGTGTAATGTGATGCTAGGCACATGGACCTTCATCAAAAATACCACTTCCTACTATTTCAATATCGCAGTCTCATGCAATAATGGGTTGTTGATATATTACAATTATTTATTCTTGATAGTGCTGCCTAATCAATTACTAAAAATTTCTTTGGAGATTTTCCAATGGAATATGGAAACTCTGGGAAGAGTCTTTGAGCAACAGACTTTGTTTTTTGCAGACCTCTATATCCACGGTGGTGCCCTCTCAGATTTGTCTTACTCCAAATTTAGTCTACAAATAGCCTTCATTTTTTATTACTGCAGTACAAATAAACCCATTTGCTCTTGTCACATTCCCAAGAGAACTTTCAAATGCTTAGCTATCTGCAAGTGTTCTTCCTATTATTTATTTGGAATACAGAAAAATGTTAATTGATGATGTCATTGGTGGAAAGAAAAACAAGAGCACAATCTCCTGGTTTTCCTTTGTTGGGAAGATAATAGGTCAACACATGAATGATATTTAATTGTTCATTCTTAGAGCTTCAGATATTTTGGCATCACAACAGGCTATTCTAATTATGGAAGTAGTCACTAAATACGTTATGAAAAGAATAAAAACATTTTATATTCAGCAACTCTTCAAATGCATTATAACTTGATTTCGAAATATCTGCTTTCCACGTGACTTCTGTAAATAAATACAACACTTTATTAAAGTACATCACTAATATAGATTATGAGAAAGATATTAAAGCACAATTTGTTTTACAGATGTTTTGTGGTATTTTATATGTAGTAATTCTGTACTTGGCTGCATGTAGTCATCTAGTCATATAATATATATAACTATGACAAATATATGAGGGTTTAATTTTTTCAACAAGAAGTCAGGAGTTATTCCAAGGCTTATATAGTGGCTCCATCATGCCATTAGTTACTCAGGTTTCTCTAAGCATTCCACTCAACTGTCCTAAAAAAATGTGACTTTATTATTATAGCTACTTCAGAGTCACAAAATGGCTACCTTACTTCCAGCATCACATTTCCTTTTCAGTAAAGTCCAGAGGTGATAGCAAAGCAAAATTGCTGACACAGACAAAATCAGAATTCTGACAGAAGGAAAGGAAGACTGGGTCTAGAGTAAGAAGCAAGTAAAGCCTGTCATACATTTAGTCTTAAAAGTCTTACAGAGTGGCTCTATTATTCCTGTGAAGAATTATATAAAAAGAAGTCAAATGTCCTTTCAAATATGTTGGAAAAATTTAGTTTGCACGCCAAAAGTCACGATTGGTGAGAAATTTTTACAGAGAACTTGCTATCAATATGCTTCAAAGAAATGAGGAAGAATCGTAGGAAATTTTCACAGTCTTAGAATTGTTTTGCTTTGCAATTTTCTGCAGTTTATGAGTGTTTTTACACTTTCATCCTACCAGGCTTCTCTTGGTTCCTCTAATACTCCTTGGGGTTTTGTTCTTGCTATTTCCTCTGTTTTGAAACATTTTCATAGGGTGTTTAGGCCATCCAGATTCTTCTTTCCCTTCAGATTTCAGTTTGAATGCCATCTGCTTAGAAAAACTCCCCATCTAGGTGTTAACTTTCTCTTAGTCACTTTCTATCACATTACCCTGGGGTTTTCATACAAAATTATCTCGTTGATTTATTTGATTATTTATTTCTGCTTTTATCCTCACCAAAATGTAAGTTCCTTAGAAACACAAATTTTGTCTTTCCTGTTCACTGATCTTCACCTTCTCGTTCATTGACCATTGATCAACTTCAAGATGTTGGATAAATGGAAGATTCTGAAGACATGCTTGTCAAGTGTCTGAATGAACATACTCTGGGGAAAGCGAGGGAAGCTTGCGAAAGTAAGGAGTAAGAGGTGGGGGCATATATGCTTCTTCTAGGCTCTGGTTAGTATCTGTGCTCCTGTAGAAGCATATGTTGTGGTAAATTTCTGGTTTTTGATCCTGAAAAAGATGGTTTTACTGAATACATATAGGAAAAGAGTGAATGCAAACAATTAACAGATGAACATCAAGCCACCAGGGCGTTTGGCCTGAGTAGTCTGGTTATTAATGGTGTTTACATGGAATGGTGGGAAGAGAAAGCACAGAATGCATTGTGCTTCTTTGAACTTTCAGAGTGCTTATTGCATAGACATCCGGCATGTCTGGGAAAAAATGTACAGCTGATCAGAAGCACCACTTCTTAAGACGTGTGTGACATGAAGTATAGTTCTGAGGAAATCCTAATTCAACCCAGAAAGCTTAGGAATGAACCCTTCAGAAATGTTTAATTCCATGGTTATGAAGTAGTTACTTGAGGTGAATAATAACTAAAGTGTTTTCCCTTTGTATAAGAAAGGGAATGACCTTCATGTTCTTAGCAACATTTTCTTGCCAAGCTATGAATTGAGACCCAGCACACTGAATTTTGCCTTCAAATGTTATAAAGAATAGCAGAAACCAGTGGAGTTTCTGGAACAATTCAAAAGGTTAAAATATTTTGAGTTAAGAATCAACTTGGTAAATTGTCCTTTTGACACTGATATACATTTTCCTCAAATTTTGGGCCAAAATACAGTTGAAAAGCTGTCTGTTTTTAAGGTATGGGGGATGATTTCAATGATACTATATGATATTATATTGTCTGGAGTGCGTTTACTTTGGAAGGCAGAACCACTTGCTATATTCTGTATGGAGACTTCCCTCTGGCTTGTGTTGACAGTAATCTCAAGGTAATCCTTTGAAATAAAAACCTATAAAAAATGTTGTGACAGGACAAAGAGATAACATGTGTGGCAGAGGAAATGAAACTAAAGTGTTTATTTTTCTGATAAAATAGGAGTGCCTCTCCTTTCCAGTTGCAGCATAGGGACTCAGTTCAGTGAACTATATAATCCTCTCTGGAGATTAATTAGAAACCTTGTAAACCGACTGTAAGAGGCCAAATATATGTTGGATGAACACAGAAAAGGCTTTTTATGAAAACAGGAACTCCCCTGAATCATCTGACAACGAGGTCTAATGACTTTGTAATTGAATTGCCCAAATTAGTTCTGAAAAGAGAAATTTGTTTCTAAAGAAAGATGATGGGAAATGTGGGCTTCACTTCTTTATAATAAAGACATTCTTCTTTTGCTCCCCAAATTTCAGAGATGTAAAGCACATTGTTCCAGATTCTCCTGGCAGCTGACGTGTAGGCAGTGAACTAATGCCCTGTACTGGTTTCCTTAAACAGTACGCTAATGAGTTGAAAGAGTTAATGCCACTTCTCCCATGATGCCGCGGTGTAGAGACCCTGATTCCAAAAAAAAAAAAAAAAAAAAAATGAGTAAGAAAGTAAGATAATGGGCTAAAAGGAAAGAATATATACCACTGTTTACTTGAGCAATTATATCTAGTAACCCCTTCCACTGCCGGGATATTGAAAGGCTGGGGATTCTCTTCCAAGGGGTCAGCTGATTTCACATCTTTGAAAATAATCCATTTGTCTGCACTCAAATGATGAACTCAGGGTTCCGTCTTAATGTCTTTTTCCTTTTCCTTTCCTTTTTATTCCCTTTTCTCTTTATGTTTTGCCTTTTCTTTTTCACTAAACTCAGTTCAGCGTTTGCCCTATTTGCTTTGTTCTGATGTGAACTTTTACTGCTTTGACTATTAGTTTAGAAGTTTCCATTTTGGAGGTTATTAAAGTTTAATAAGGGTGGGTCTCCATTTTGGAATCCAGTCTGATCTATTTTAGAAAGTGTTTATTGAGAGTCTGCTTTTGTCAGTTACCAAGTTTGGAAATACATTTATACTGTTGAGCAAAACAGCCATGATTTTTGTTTTAAGAGTTTACTGTCTAGTGTATCTAACAAAATTGAAGAACTAAAATGATTATTCTATAATTTTCGAGGTTCTAAGTACCAGTGATGAGATTTGTTCTCTAAAATTAAAGTATATTTTGATATTTGTGTGATTCACTTTATTTCAGCTATGTCCATTTATATTTTAACATTTATGTTCAACTTCAATTACATAATTAATAAAGACATACTTTTAAGTGGTCATAAAGTAGCCACATACTTGTGGCCATAAAGACATAGAGTTGTGTATGTTTGTACAGCTACTTTAGTAAACTTATCTTTTCAGCTCACCACATCTCTCACTTTCTCACTTATGTTAGGAGATACTTGCATCCAAAAATACACACTTGGTTGGACTTTTTGCATCATCCTTTGACAGGAACAAGTCTATGAATTTCTCAGTGCTAGTTTGGTGTTTTTCAGTACTGGTTGCTATTTTTTTTTTTCTGGTTTCTAGTTGTGTTTTTTTTTTTTTTTTTCTTTTTCTTTTTCTAACTGTGTATCTGATTAGGCCAGGAAAAGAGGAAAGAAGATTGATGCCTTTTTCAATTGTGACATGCCATATGAGGTTTTGTACAATTCTCTTTTTCAACAAAAAGAATAAATTTTAAGATGATTTAAGATGGATGAAAGAAAGCTCTTCTAGCCCAAATAAACTGCTATGGTTTTCCAAGCTGCTTCAGATATCCCTTAACTCTTAATTTTGACTTATGTTTTCACTTACTGTATTTTAAAATACTCAATTAGTGTTTTTTTCTCTAGTACCTATCTTCTTGTAAGTATAATATGCAAGAGATTAAGACACAATTCCACCCTTAGTAAATAATAATTTGAGGCAAAATGAAACAATGGCAAAAATGATAACACAAAGGAGAATATGGTACATGAATAAGAAAAGTACTAATGAAAGATGTTTAAAGTGCTGCTGCCAACCCAAAATTCTGCACAGAGTACGTGTTCAGTGGATGCTGGCTTCTTTATCTTCCCTCCTCTGATGGAAAATGGAGCATCTGATTGGAAGGTTAAAGAAAGTCCTATGGATAAGAAGACATACTGGTTAGAGATGTGTTCATCTGTAGAAGAGAAAACAATATAACTGGACTTGAAAGTTACATAGATATGGGGGAAGTTGAAATGATTTTTGAAAAGATGGCCTATAGTCTGATACACAGAATCTTGCATGTTAGGAGACATTTTCATTGAATTTGATCAATTATAGGAAGCCATTAAGGCCTGCAGAATAAGAGAATTGTAGTATGATGCAGTCTTTCATTTAATGCCTATTTGGGACAACATTTTTACATACATAATTTTTAATCATCTCAGATTGTCTTAGAAGATAGTTAATTCCTTTTTACTCATTAAGAATTTGGATCTCAATGACTTACTCATCACATAGCTAGTAGCACAAACCTTGATTATAAAAGGCATAGCTACTAAGTAGTGTATGTAATGCTTAACATCCTATTTCTTGAATTCCCGTAGTTCACAACTGAATGTAGAAAGCAACCTGCACTTAGTGAAATACGTGACTTTGTATAGGTCCCTCAATTTGCCAAAGACTCTTTCTCCAAATGACGAGACAGATCAATCTTTAAATTCTACCACATATCTGTATTCATATATCCAATTCTTATCATGGCCAGTGGTGCTATTTGTGCCCTGAATGGCAAAGGATTGAAAGGTAAACACTACGAAATATTATCAAAACTTTTTAAATAGCTAATTGAGGCAAATCTTCAGTCAGAAGTACAATGAATTTGAGTAAGTTTTAATATTACAATTTTTATAACTAAAACGATGGAATATACACTCAAAAGTCACACACAGTCTTTTGTTGCTAGCTAATATTTATCCACAATTTTATAAGAGCTACATTTCAAAAGACCCACTCAATGATTTTTCATTGGAGATATTCTGATTTTAAAAAGAAAAAGTTTGAGGAAAAACACAAAGACTCTAAACCTGTTTTTATCAACAAGGAATCAAGAGGAGAGTTTGTCAAAGAAATAATTGAAGATATATTGGGAAGAGGGGACTAGAATTTTCAAGCTTCGCGTAAATCATTTAATGCCTTTGGCAAAACCTTGGTGGAAATTATGAAACTGAATATTGTAAAGTAGTTTAAATTTTCACCAAGGACTTAATTCGAATTCCAATGGGAATTTTTCCCAAGAAAGGACTGCAGAACGAAATCCCAAGAGACATATTCTGTTGATCATGATAATGTTTTGCTTTTAGCAGAAAGGTGACAGCTGTTTTTAACTCAAATGAGAACCGTTTTTAGAAGCAGCACATCTATACCTTTTATACTAAGAGGAGTAAACCAAGAGGAGGGTGTGAAATCTATTCCTTTTCTGGCAAAAGGATAAATGAGAAGAACTTTATTTGTATAGGACTGGACTTAGAAATCGTCTCTGAAATCTGTATCAAGTGTTTCTAAATGGTATAGGCGTGTGCATCAGTGATGGCTCAGTAGATCTAAACCCGTCTGAAAATCAGAGCAATTGGAAAATGTTTGTGCTCACTCACCTCCTGACAAAGGAAACAATAACTAACACAGTAGGAAGCTACAGCTATCTTCTGACACATTATGTTTCCAGCCCAAAATGTCACCTGAAACCCGCTGAATGAAGATGAATGAAAACCAGCATTAGTTCTGAAACACGCAAAAGCAGAAAAAGCCCCCACTGCAAAAAAGGCTGAGGTTCTTCAAAGCCTAACAAGCTGTTGACTCAGACCTTTGCAGTCAAGAGTGTGTGTGTGTTCTCTGGTAAGGCCAAGGGTCTTATAATTGACCAGGCAGGGAAACTTAAAAATCTCTAATTGAGGCAGAACTACAACATGTGACTTCTTTGCAAGAAGCCCTTAGAGAGAAGAGCTACAATAAACCTTGGAATGATTTTCTATTTCTCTGTCATTTGAAAATGTAAAGACTCCAAAGAGCATAATGCTTGAAGGAAAAGGGACTCAAGAGCTTCCAGAATTCAAATTTATTTTGCTAGGGCAGATTCTACAAATTTTCCGTCACATACCCTGTGGCACAAACCAAAGAACCTTTCAGAACATGTGCCAGTTGATGACAGTTGATACATGAAGATGAGTTATTAACTTTATGTAAATATTCTTCTCACAGTTTTCCCATATCACTATTTTTGGAGTCCACCTGAACTTTTAAAAGCAATTCTTTTTGAAAGTACTCATTTTTAATGAGTGGAGTTAGAGATGCATGCTCATTTAAATGAGTTATCCTTCATAACTTTAAAAAAATACTTTGCTTATCAGAGTCAAAAGCATACTTTTGGACTCTGCTGAGAAAGATGACTATGATCGTACAAAGATACAATTTAATTTAAGGTATGTACTGGACCTCAGAATTTGTTCATTCTTCCTAGTTTCCTATTTTTATCAATTGCTTGCTTTAAATTGGCCTAGGTTAAATACTTGACTGTCCTTTAAATAGGTGCACAGAGTAATGCTAGCTTCTTGCAAGATTCAAGAAAGGTTGATCTTGACATATTCAGGAGATTAGTATAACCCTGAGTTAACATAAAACACTAAATTTTATAAGTGTTCTTATTTAAGAAAGAAAATATTAATGTCCTAAATTATTGCCTAATTATTGCTATGACTATTGCTTCAAATTATTATTGTCTTTTCAATGATATTAACAAACTCACAGACACTCAGTCAAACTGAAGTTTCGTTTTGTGTAGATAACTTCATTAACTGTGACGACAGTCCTCTAAGTTAGAGAACTAGTTTCAAGGTAAGAAACTGGCAAGGAAGCAGGGGAAAGCTTCATGTTAACAAGTTTGACTTTTCTTGTTTCTCATTTGAACAAGGTATTGCATTTGTCTATAAAGAAAAGAGAAAAATTGAAATGCATTCAGGAATTTATTATGTATGTGATAGGCATATTTTAGCATAAGTTATTTCTATATTTTTCCATAATTCATTAGTTTTTTTTCTTCTAAGCATCTAAGATCATTTAAAATATCAACCCTATGGAATTTGGAAATATGTATGGAGAGTAACATATGTCCATATACTAGCCAAAATGAAGCATTAACATTAAGCTAGATAAATAGATTCCTTTGCTTCTCATCACTAATTTATGGTTTATAATTTGACAAAATAATGAACATTTTCCAATTTTGTTCAGCACTTAGATCTTTCTGAACTCAATGACCGTCGTATGATTAGCAAAGTGACTCCCTTTACAAACAGAATTATATTGACTTCTTTTTCCCCAAGCACTTGTAATCCCTCTGGCAGGAAACCCAACCTGATAGATCATGTGCTAAACTGAAATTTGTTTAAAACATAGCAAAGTTACAGCTTCCCCCTTAATTCTGAAAAACTTTATTTTAGTCCTGTAGATATTATTTCCCAATATTTCAGCAGTAGTAGGCAAAATATATTATTGGAGAAATATACGAGAAAAGTAAAGAGAACAAGGTTTAAGTCTATTAAGTTATATTAACAGCTTTCTCTAGCTTTATTTAAAAAATTGATGCAATAAATGTCATTTTAAATATTTTATCATACATTTAATCTGGTAGAGTAGGGCCATGACCATTTATTCTTGAACATAATGTTTCTTAATGAGGCTTTTCATACATGAAATTCATTAGTAGTTAGGACAAAGAAAAATATGTGAATCTGTACTCCTAAATTATCAAGTTTATAATTTGCTGGTATTCTAAGGTAAATAAATATAGTGTTTACATTAGCAGATTAATTCTACATGTATTATGAAAGTGTGAATTGTTCAATTTTTCTAATTTTATTTTTAACTTCATACGCACTGGTTACATAGTTATATAACAGATTATTTTTCACGCTTTAAGCATGTGAAATTCTTGTTTATAATGAATTTCAATTTCTTTATTTTGTGATTTTGAATTTTCCCACATGCTATGTGGGAGATTAATTTGCCTGATTAATTTATACATTCTTTTATTTAGAGAAATGTGTTACATACCTAATGTGTTCCAGGTACCAATCTACGTTCTGGTAATACAATGGTAAAAGGGAACAGTTCTAATTCACTAATCATGTGGCTAACTCAGAAAATCATAAAAGGGAATACTAAACACTTAGCTAGTGCCTAAATTCAGGGGCCAAACCCTGTAGGACTGTAAAGCGTAATGATCTCCTGCTTGATGTGTATATACACCAAATTAATTGGCAATATATGGTGCTGTGACCCCAAAAGAAAGAATTCATAGACTTGGAAAGAGAAAAGCAGAAGATAGGTCCCTTACTAGTTATCACTTACAGTGACTCACTTATAGATTTTGTGTTCCCTATGTTCACATTATAGGTTTTACTGAATTAGCTTTGTTTTCTACTGGAGCAAGAGGGCACCTCACTAGGGTTCATATTAACTCTTTCATTTTGAAACTATGATTATTTTGTGTAAGATTTATCATCCAAATGACTCCAAAGGAAGAGAATGAAAGATTGTGTTGGTGGAGTTATTTGAACCTGATTATTGTGAGCAGCTATGGCTACATCAGAGTGCCATGAAAGAGCATGTTTAAAACAAAGGAGCTTCCCTGGAGGCTGGTAATAATAGGAAGCATACTATTTTAAGGACAATGACCTCTTCAGAGTATATTATGAGGGTATCTGACCTCTTGGGAATGAAGGTTTGGGTCATCCTGTCAGACAGAAGTGTTTAGACCACTGGTAAGAGACTAATGGTGGAAGCAATGAATGGGAATGGATGGAGGTAAATGACAGTTAATATCAGTTATGACTCAGAGATCAGTTGCAGCAGCAGGTAATTTAATTTTGTCCACTAAATTTTCCATGTTAAGTTCATTGTAGAAATTGCTGCTGGCCTCATCCTTGAAGACTGAAAGGTCTGAGTAACACAAGAGATGGACTCTATCAGAAATCTCTATGTCCCATCTCACATGATCTCATCCAGCTTTTTCATTCGATCCATTGATACAGCTATGGATGACTGCAGTTTTAACCAGCTAACATCTAGTTCTAACTTTTGCCCCTGTTCTATTTTGTGAGGAACATCTGTGGAAATCTGATCACTAATTCTGAATTTGTACTAACCAAAGGGCATGGGATGACCCTTGAATAATGTGGACAAAGGTCTATGACTCAGGCAGACAAGTCTAAAGTGTATTAAACAAGGTTCTTCAGAGGTTCCATAGCGATGTTGACTCCTAATTCCCCACATTGTTCACTAACTTGATAATGCATTGCAAAATGAACTTTACTTTCTTTCCCATTTCACTCTTCTCTTTTTCCTACTCTGTTTTTTGGTATCACCCCCTCAAATAAATTATCTACATGCAAGGCTGCTGTCTCAGGCTCTTTTTTTGTCAGGGATGGGAAGTGAGGGGTCTGGTGATGAAACAATTCAAGAAAGAATTCTTGAGGCATTAATAAGTACAGTTCATAGATTTATTAGAGAAAGAAAGCAAAAGCAAAAGCACGAGATAGAGTTCTCCTGGGCAGAAAGAGCTGCATTAATGATTGGTGAGATAACTAGACATGGACTCTGCCTGGGGATGAGGAGAGGGCTTTTCAGGTGGGCTATTGATACATTGCAGAATAAGAAAGGGGTGCTTTAATCATCAAAGACCAAGCAGCTGCTGTGGACCGTTTCAGGTGAGATTAAAAAGGACATATCCAGTAAACACTTTACAGGAGTCTGTGAAAAGATTGACCCTGGCACAAGTGTGGTCCCTGAAGAGATTCAGTGCTTCTTTGTTCTTTCATTGAGGCTAAATTGGCTCCACCCTGCCGATGCCGGAAACTTGCATAAACACTGTGGAGACTGTAGATATGCAGCATCCCAACCTAATTTCCCCCCAACGTTATACCATTTGCCTCTTTTTTAGATCCCGTATTTCCCTTCAGTCACTGGTTAGTCTAAAAATATCATACTGCAAGGAAAACTTACATCCTGACTACTTAGTGGGGCATAACCTTAATGACGTTCTTTCTTTAAAGAAGTCTTGTGGAGACCTTGACCCTATCATGTGTTTTTATTAACAGGAAGACCTTTTCTTTGTTGAATTTTGTTGTATGTTATTCTTTTTCCTCAGGCTATGATGACGATGTGAGTCATCATTATCGGAAAAAACAAGGTAAAGGTGAATGAGTTGGTGCTCACCAGAACATGTGTAAATTATTTAACACTTCCTAGAGCAATTGACTTTATAATCAGTTATGAAACTACCTCCTTTTCCACAATTTGACTACACGATTTGAACGTCTGTTCGCTTTTTATCTGGTGATTTGTTTTCTGCACAGTAGTGAATTCTACAGAATATGTACTGTATGATATCATTCATTTATTTTCTAAGCAATGTATAATTTTATAGATTGGTAAAAATTGTTTCAATTATGACTTAGAAGATATCTATTAATCACCTTTCTCTGCAAAATATTTCCTGACACATTTACCAAGGTAGATTTTGCTTCTCTTTCATTCAGCAAGTATCTGAGTGTGTCTGGTGTAGTGTCAGGTACTGGGGATATGGTAACACACAAGACTTGAGCTTTCATGAAACTTAGAGTCACTCTAGGGACAGAGGTACTGAAAAGTATTTGCAAGTGTGAATATTCTGGCAAAGGAAATGTACAAGGGTCAGAGGAGCTAATAATGAAGTAGCTGGGCAGGGATAGTTTTGTGATACTCTGTTGTGCTTATGTTCCTCACTTATCCTGCCACGTACAGTCTAATCAAAATAACTGAAGAAGTCAGAGACTGAAACCGGAAGAAAAAAAAGTCTGTCCTGGAAAACAAGGCAACATGTCCATAGAGAACCCTGGGAGGTAGTTTAGCAGAGGACTTCTGTAATGGGAAAACCCAGGGGCACTTCAAAGAGGGGCAGTTCAGAGACCTAGCTCGGGCTTTGACTTAGCAGTTGGGTTTAATCCAGAACTAAATGAATAGGATAGGTGCCAAAGTATTTCCTTCTACTTTGTTTTATTACCCCATTTCATGTCCCTACTAAAACCAAAGCTAATAAAATATGAACACTCACTTAGATAAAATCAGCCTCTTATTTGGTGGTGCTTCAGGTTATAAGGTTACTGATACAACTCCAAAATTGAGGCATAAAATTATAGGTAGTGAATAAAGCCAAAAACCAAAATCACAAAATGCTTCTTATGTCTTAAATATTGCAAAAATCAGATGCCCCCCAAACCATTCCAGGAGTAGGAATTTCAAAGATGAGATTTGTAGTATGAAAATTTCTAAACCAAAACAAACAAAAAGGAAATAGTTAACAGGAATTCTAAAATTACAGAATTTTTATAGTGTCAAGCATTAAAACGTCCACCTAAATACTGAAGGGGTTCACAATAGATGTCCCCAAGATAGTAGAGACTCTGCTCTAGCATGAATATTATTTTAAAGAAATGACAGCCCCAGAAGCAAAGGAGAAGCTACTGTCTTTTTCCTACCTCATTTATCCTTCCCTTAATCAAAGAAGGGACCACGGCTCCCTAAGCCACTATCCTTCCCCTAATCAAGAAGCCATCATTGTTCTGTTTGCCTCTAGAAGAATGTAGCTAAGTAATGTTTTAATCCAGAAGTCAGTTTATCTGTGAATCCACCCTTTTGATCTAAGAAGTCTATCTTTGCTTTCAGAGTAAAGATGAGTCATCCCTCCTCCCATGGGACATCCTTCCTCCATCCTCCACACCCAATGCCCTTTCCCAAGCCTCAGCACAGGGTGTGTCTTTGGTATGCCCAGTTATCTCAGAATTTACAGCATATAAATTCCCACAATAATGTTACTGAATTTGGATTCTTTTCTCTTACTAACCATGTCTGATAATAATTTATTTTCACAGTATGTCAAGAAACTTAGAGGGATTGGGGAATTTTACCATCAAACTGACAGTAAGCCCAAACAAGTTTACATATTTGTACTTATATTTGATTGCTGTTACAGATACATAGCACTATAAAAAAGATTAAAGGAATGTAAAAATCAGTTTTTAGAATCTCAACAGAATTGGGACAAACTTTAGAATTCTTATGATATTCTAGAGAGGAGATTTTACTATAATTTCTTTCAGTGTTCTGATTGATTGTGCAATTCAGATGCTTTTGATTTCAAAATATTTTTGCTTATATATATTTAAGCATGTATACTAATATGCTAAAATGTCATGCTATTTGGTGATAAAAATTATTTCTTTTTAGAAGTGCATACATGCCTTTTATCATCATTCTTCGTTTCTTCAATTCCTTTCTTTTTTTGGATTCTAGGGCACTCTATTCTCACAAATTATTTCCAACCTATTATTTTATCTCAGTTTTTTTTTGTAGATTCTCCTTAGCTCCCTGAACTCTAAATGAGTGCCCAAGAAATCAGACTTTGAACTTCTTTACTTATCTGCCTGCACTCAGAGATTCAATGCTTTAAACAATCAAGACTTTCTTGATACAAAGATTCTTGTGTATAATTCCTTATAAAATCCTCTTCTTAGACTTCTAATGTCCAAACTCCTGATTTATCTGCCCCCCCACCAACCCTGCTTCTCTCAAGCTTTTCTCTATTTAGTCAATGGCTATCTTTAAAAACTTAGAAGCATCCTTTCATTCCTTCTCTCACTTTATAATCCAATTTTTGTCAACAAATCCTGTCTACTCCAACATGTAAATATATCCAGAATTGAACTTCTTTATTTTATATAGACTAGACTTTGAAACAAATAATCTGCAGTTAATGTTCATAAAGATTCTTAAGAGTCATACTCTGCATTCATAAAATAATGCAAAAAACTAGACATAGCATATATAAAGTCATTTAAAGGTATAACATCTAAACAATACTTGAAATGTCAGTCATAAAACTATTCCTCTGAAAATATTATTGAAGTGTAAAATGTTTGCTACTATGTTGACATGTGATTAACAGCAGCATTCAGTGTGTTAATAAATCACCAGAAATACCCAGTGAAAGCTTCAGAGCCAACTATGTCTTAATAGAGTGAATAGTCAACAATTATAGAAGACAGTTCTGTATAATCCATAGTATAAGACAATGTCTTATGAACATGACAAATATCTTGACTGGTCCTGAGGGATTCCAAGTTGGAGCAGACCAGACATCATGGCATCATGCAAAATGAGGTATGATAATTCATTAAAACTAGTTTTTGAGGGAGAATGATGTTTCTCTTAAATTTGAGGTTGCAAAAAAAAAAGATGAAATTCTAATATCATTTTAATGGACTGATTGGCTGACATCATTCCTGGGGTTTTTTTTTTTTTTTTTTTAATAAAAGAAGGATTTCCAGTGCCACAAGACCATACTCATTATCAAACTCAGAATGGTGTGTATGAATAAGAAATAAGGAGAGATGACAATGCTGTGTATCAGCATTCATGTGAATCTTGTGAAGCTATACATATTTACAAATTCTCATGGCTCTCTAGTCTGCATTCCTTTTAATAATAATCTCTGGAATTTAAGACTGTTTGCAGTTTAGGGGTATGGTGTTTCATTTTTTCTGATATCAATGTACTTATTATAAATGGCATCATCTATTATGAACACAAACATTTCTCAATAAATTCACAGTTTGGTGCTTTGGTTAAAAGGAAATGCTGTTTAAAAAGCAGAACCTGCAACCTGAAATACAATGCAGAGAAACAGCAGTGAGGAAATTATTGAAAATGAAACTCATCCCACCGCTAGTTTAACAGTATTATTGAACCAATCAAGATTGTAATTTAGGGGCTAATTCCACCTGCTAATGAGTAAGTCACTCACAACCACAAGGTTTTGAACTCAGATTCGGTATGTTTTACAAACTTAGACGTGAAAGCAGAGATTTCACCGCTTTTTCCTGCCCTATCTACATCTGCACTTTGGTGAAATCTGTGCTAGTCAGACAGGCTGCAGCCTTAAGTATTTAGTTCTCCATTGCTAGATAAAGTCAAATTGCCATGGAGAGATACTTGCTCATAAATTGAACTATAGGCAGTCCTATCTATAGGATGTTATCGTGAGATAAACATTTCAAAGGGAATACTGAAACTTAGAGAAGCACGAATGAACTTGGCTGTGGTTGTCTTAGAATTTCAACTTCAATCAAAGGGAATAGGACCTGCTTAAAAAATAGTTATCTCCACACACACTGCAGTCTGCAGGTAGGCCCGCATAATCACAGACAGTCCCTGTCAAGTCAATGTAAGGGGCCCCTTAAAGCAGGAATGCAGACCCGGCTCACAAGGAAGCACATTTAGATGATTTGTGGCACAGGATCAGAAATCGCTCCAACTTCTTTGAAAGGAAAGAGCAACATACTTTAGAAAAAGAACACAAAATCCCATGTGATCTTGATTCTTGGAAACACCTATTTTCTTAGTAAATGTAAAGCACCGAGGAGTGCATCTTGTATTATTTATGCCTGGCCGGGCGTGTATGTCAGAGTCAGAGTGGAGGCCTTTTTTTGTTGCGCTGGCATACAGGATTGAAATGAGGCAAACAGAGCAACACAAATATTCCATTGTTTGCCTCTGTAGATGGAGGGGCTGGAGACAAAGGCGTTAGAATGCTGGAGAAGCATTTTTGTGGAAATGCTGGTAGAGGTGTCAAGTGTTATCCTTCCCTTCTCCCAGCTCACTTTCATTTCTCTGGAGCTGAGACAAAAAGATAACTTTAAAAATACCGCACACACGCACATACACACACACACACTCACAGAAAGGTGATGTGCCAAGTCACAGTTATAAACGAGCAGTGCATTCTTATAACATTTACAAAAATGAGAACCTACTCAGAGCCCCCCTCATCTCCATGCATACACCCTCAATTAAAACAATGCCCCTGATAGCAGGCAGTATAATCTGCATTTTATTTCACTCATGAGCAAAATAACAAGTTACTCAGGCCTGCGGCACTCATGAGTGATATGGGGCGTGTAATATCCTTTCCATTGAGTTTCCTATTATTAAGCTTGAAATAAGGAGTTCAGAATTAACTGTGACAATGATTTTATCTAGTGTTGGCATCACCATTAGCTTTTGCAGTTTACTGCTAATAAAACTTTAAATTTGCTATTACTTCTAATAACCTTCTTGCCACCTTAGCTGTAGAAATTACACAAAGAACCCTGCTGACATGTGGCTAGTGACATTTTCTGGAAGGGTAGAAAACTCCGATGACAACAGTGACTGTTATTTACCAAAGTATAATAAAGCCAGGTCCTGCTGGCCTTGGGCAGCCTAATTTAAAGCACCTGTTCCTGGGGTTTGTGAGGTCTGTAAAAGAACAAAGAGAATTTTGGTTTCTGTTATTGTTGTTCCAAGTATAAGAATTTTCTTTCATAGCAATCCAATAGATTCGAAAGTTAAAAAAAAAAAAAAAGCTTATGACTCGGCTCATAAGAGTGAAATAAAATATTAAAATAAGTCATTGTCTGGTTAACTCAGAAACCCAAAAGTATTCACCTGAAACATTAAAAAACAATGCGATGATATATACATTGATGGGCTTGATCACCTTGTCATATCTCTAATTTCAGTCCTTCCTGTGTGTCACTGGACATTATACTTCCCCAATAATTAGGGTTATATAATCTCATTTTCCCCCTATTTTCAGCAGACTCAACTCATGTCTAGACTTAGGACTTCTTATCACACCCCAGATCTATCTGGAAACTCCCTCCCAATAGAATTTCCCTAAAAAAATCTCATAAGATATAAATGAAATAATGGACCTAAGCACCGAGAGAAATGCAGCAACGAATCTTATGTTTTTAGAACATTTGCTTTTAATCAAAGACAAAAGAAACAGTCACCTTTTATTGTGTATTTGGTGTTACATCCAGTTAGACAGGCATGCAAATTCCTTCCCTCAGACATTTTCATCTCAGGGCTTGCTGTGAAATTGGAAAAGTTTACCGCTGGCTCTCATTGGGCAGTGTGGTCATTTGATGAGAAAGTCTGCTTTCCAGAAAATTAAGGAATCAAAGTGAAGTTTGTTGGTCAGTTAAACACACCTCACTTGCAGTGATTCCTTTCTATTCTGTCTCCCTTAGTCACCTATTTTTTTTTTCTCATTTTGAATAATTGAGTTTTATTAAAAACATGAGGCCAAGAGAGAAATAATTTGTACCCCCAAGACACCCCATTGAGGATACTCTTGTTGCCGGCAAGTGAGAAGTCAGCACTTCCAGTGATGCTCTGGGCAAGACCTGCAGTAAGTGGCAATAGAAGTTAGCAAGCTCTTGAGATTTCTGAAGCCGTGAATGAGTTGTTTATAATTGGAGGAACAAGCTCAAATCATTCTCAGCCTTTGCACAGTGGATAATGACTGTAGCATATGGTGGTACTTTCTTCCTCACGTAACTTCAGGGTTATTCTTTTCCCCCATGAGTACTATAATCACATCCCGAGTGAACGTAGGCATGTACCCATTTATCCTTCCTTTTCATCCTTATGCTCTCTTAGTCCAAACATTCTCTGAAGATGCAGAGTTTCTGCTACTGCTTTTTCTGTGTCAGCCTTTTTTGAAGTAGATGGGTGCCAACACTCGATCTCACTAAGAACTTGAGGGAATTTGTGGGGGATGACTAAAAGGACAAGTTTAAAGGAAGTGCTTGCAACTGGGCAGGATATTAATGGTATACTCTTGTTATGACTCTCCTGGTAACCCAGGAAGTATTCCTTATTCCTTTTGTTAACGTTCCCCATTCCCCCCCAACTCTAGGAAATGCTATCTTGGCATTCTGAGCCAGGAAAGAATAGTATCTTTCCTTTAATGAGCCAGGACTTCATTCGCTGTGCATGTGAACTATTCTTCTCACATCTGGGATTCATCTGTTCAACCACAACATGTCAGTTAAGAAAGAAAGAATTTAGTAGAGAAAGTGATATTTGAGGCCAGCCCATTCTGAGTTGGCTGGGAATTTGATTATGAGAGATAGAAAATGACTGGGAATCAGGTGAAAATTACTGATGACTCTAGAGTAAAAAAGGAAGCACAGAATTCCTGACCCTCATTGTTCACCCCTAACTTGCATTTCAATTCTCCTCTTTTTTGAGAAGTCCCATTCCAAGTTCCAGCCTTCAATACGAACACCCTACACTGGAAACTCCATTTCTTCCTCTTAGTTGCAGACATTTAGCTTCAAGAGGGAGAGGTGAGGACATCCTGCTTTAGAACCTAGGATGACTCGCTTCTTATATGCCCCGATTTAAGGGTGATTACAAGTTCCCTAAGTAACCTTGCTTGAAAATTGTGTTTAAGTTCCAGTCATTAGAAATTAAATGGTCACTAAATATAACATGACTCATAGGAAATCATGCATTTTGAGTTTCCAAAATACTTCCTTTTAACAGAACTTTGGAAAATACAATCGATTCTTGAAAAACTGCTGGTTGTTCTAACATCTGTAGATTGCTTTGGATTTTATTAAATTTTGATAGCTATGAGTAATCTGTATTTGTTGAATTCTTCTTATTCAATTGGTAAAAACTTCTCTAAATTTGTTATTTGTCCCATAACACAGGACTGAAATTGTGTGGATTTGTTCCCAAATTGCTTTCTACTCCAGTAGCTACAATCCACTTGGACTATTCATCTCAATTGCTGAACCACAAAAATAGGTATCTTTTGTTATATACAAACAGCTTTCAATCTGCTAATTAGGGCTAATTAGAGGGCAATTGAACTTTACTCTCTCTGTGTCTTTCTCTTTAAACTGTAGGCTGATGGCATTTTACAGACTAATAGAATGAGCAGCCTTCCTGAGTCTCATACCCTTTTCATTACACTACTGATACTACACATTTTCTTGTCAGTGCTGGTATATAGAAACTCTAGGAGCACAACCACACTTTCTGTACATGCTAGGGGAGACTAATTCAAGGAGACTGGGTAGGGCTTGGTTGGTTCTAAAGAAAAATTTCAGTGTAGGGTGGGAGAAGGAGGTTTGGATAAGAAATCTCTGTCACTTATCTTTTGTGTTGAGGTTGTTTTCTCCCTAAAAGCAAAGATGCTAGACTTTTCTCATATTATGTTTCATAGCATCAATGACATCATTTCCCCCTTCCTTTTATCAACGCTGTGCAATGTACAATTTTCTCTATCCCATTACTTTGAGAAATAGAGACTTGAGGGTAAAAGGAAGAAGGACACAGCACAATACTAAAGCGTAGTAGATTCAGACTCAGACATACATTCAATTTCTCCACCACTCTTATTGTTTACTTTGGCAGGTTACGGGAACTCTTGAAGTTTCTTTGTTCATCGAAAAGTAGTACCCAAAATTTGGTGAAACTTGGAGTCAAAATAAATTGAATGAGTTCAAGATTCATTTGTTCACCAAACTCTCACTGACACTCTAATATGTGTCTTAAATTAAGGTATTAAACTTCAGAGATAAACAAGAGGCTGTCTATGTCCTCCAGTGGGTTTTGGTGCAATGGAACAAGTAAATTAATAAAAATCACAAAGTAATGGGATTGGAACTGTGGTAGATATGGTCACTATAGAGACAAGCCTAGAATTAGAGTTGAAGTCATCTGACTCTGGTAGGAGGAATTCAGGAAGAGTTCCTGGAAAAAGTAAAAATAAATCTGAGTCTTGAAATGAGGGGACAAGTTGACCAAACGAAATGATGGGTGAGAGTGATACAGCAATATCTGAGAAGCAAACAAGCAATGATAAATGGCCATTAAGAGAATAAAGGGAATTCGTAAATATAAATGTTATGAATAAGAACACAAGATTTTGGGGTAGAAGAGTTTTAAGATTATAATTAGGAAGGGATGGAGTCAGAATTTTAATGTATTTTTTCTGATTTCAAATTCTATCCTTTTTTGTCACAGTTGCCCCCATGACTCTTGTTCAACTCAGTGTGTGCGCACGTGTTTGTGTGTGCGTGTGTGCGCGTGCGTGCCCATGTGTGTGCACGTGTGCCCATGTCTGTGAATGTGTGCACCCATGTGTGTGTGTGCGTGCGTGTGTGTGTGTGCGTGCGTGTGTGTGCATGCCCGTGTGTGTGTGTGTGTGTGCATGTGTGCATGTGAGAGAGAGAAAGAGAAATGAGCCCTTCATCTATATTTTTGCCACTCTAGATGTGGCCCTTTTCTTTATAAAGCTAATACATGGGTACACATTGTAATCTTTTTCTAATGGAACCAAAAATGTCAACATAGTTTTGAGAGAAGCCTTTAGCTGTATATTTTTTTATCTACCATTGTCTGTATTTAGGGGGAAAAAGACAGACAAATTCAAGCCATTAGAAGTTGTTTGTGAAATATTCCAGCCTTAAAAAGTTGTCTTTGATGAGATAGTATATAAGCAAAGAAAAATAAAGTAAACTTGGGCAGTTAAGGTATTTTATCTGAATTGAGAACCATCTTAATAGACTAAAGAACTGTAAATATTTCTACAGTATCTGGCAAATTATAGAGAGAATTCTACAAGTGGCTAATTTTTAAAATTATTTCAAATTTTGATTCATAGATAGGTGGACAAAGGGTAGACAGGTAATTTTTCTGCATAGGGGAGTAATTGTTACATTTGTCTTTTAAAACACAGTCAATATGTGTAACATAAGACCTGGATTCTGCATAGCATGCAAATTTTCTGGCTTTCCTAATGAAAATAGATAAACTTGTATATTTTAAGTGAGACCCCATGTTATTTTAATCTTACAATCCAAACTATTTGATTATAGAAGCCACAATGAAAACATCTAAAAATGAAAAAAATAAATACACAAAGCAAAAATCATCTAACCCACATCTAATACCTAGTAGATTTAAATATTTATAATAAATGAGCTCCTTGTAACAGTGTGATTTGGAAAAATAACCTAGAGTTCATTTAAGTTTTAACCTTGTTCTGGCAAACATATGACAGTTATTTCTCCCTTTATGAATACAATGCATTATTTTAACATGTAGCCTTGACTGAATGGCTTTAAAGAAAATTCTTGCTTCCTATTGTTTTTCTCGTAAACCAGGACAGTATTCCACAGTTGAAATTAAAAGCTTTTTTTTTTTAATGGAGGCATGGGAGGGTGGTGGAGGTGAGTAAGAGGTTAGTCATTCCTATGTCTCCTGAGAACATTATCATAGCATTTGTACTTCCTTCATGTTGTGTTTGCTAAGAAGCAGAATTTAACAGATTCCCATCTCATCTATTTTCCTTTGTTGAATTTTTTTTCACTTCTATTCCTCAAGATCTTAACAATTTCTTCCATACTTTGAGCTCTTCTTTCATCCTCTCCACTTCCAAAAGCAAATATCCCTCTTAACTTGGTCAGAGTATATCAAATGTACAATAAAAATATGCTTTTTCCATTTCTAGTAGGGAACTCAGTTGTCAATTCTAGAAGCACAGAGCATGCATGTGAAACGAATACGACACTATCCCACGTGATGAGATGTTCCCCATTTGTCCCTCTGGATCATTCTTCAGGTATGTTCCCTTGTCCCATGTCCCAGGTGGTTGATCTGAAGGAAATGTGAAAGGGAGTTTTTTCCCCCACTCTGGCAAAGTGGAAGACATGAAAGGACTGGAATATTTGTTCCCTTGCTTCCCTCTCACCAGTTCACGTGTTGGAAGTATCTTAAATTCCTCTTTGACAGGTCACAGCTCCTGTTGGGTGCACCTCCCTTCAGATACAGAATTCCCTATCTCTGTCTAAGCATTCCCTCGTCCTGGTGCCTCAACCCTGGTGCTGAGTGGAAGGTTCAGAAATGTCTGTTTTATTCTTCTAGGCTGGTTTCCCTTAACTTCACCCACCTTCTTTCTACTCATTAAAACTCTCTTTAATCATCTTCTTTTGAGTGTGTTGTCTTTTTTTGTTTTTGTTTTTGTTTTTGCTGGACCTCTGATACAGTCACCTAAAGCCAAAAATAAGAAGTGTGATCAAATATCAAATTTGTACATTGAATCAGCAGGAATTTGTTTTCCTCCTCCTCAATATACTGCATATAGAAAATATGCATGAAAATGAAGTACATGTCTCTGGAAACAAGAGAGGTTTAGTTAAAAATCATAAATTGCCAGTAAAACACTATGTTTAGCATTTATTCATCCATTAATAACAGCTAAGTGTCACCAATTTACAGTGAAAGAGTAAACAGTTTATCTTCTGTTCTGGGAGGCTAATTGTTAAAAATAAACAAATGTTTTCATGCAAAGAGACATACAAAGAAGGGACTATCAGAAGTCTACCACAGATGATGTCAAAACTACGGTATTGATGACTTTAGGGACTCTTCAATCGCTTCTTCAAAATACTCTGAGAATGGTAAAACCCTGCTTCCCTAGCAATGGGCCTGTGCTTTAAAGACAAACTTCACCGTGTAACGACTTGCCACTAGCTCTATTAATGCAATTTGGGGTCTTTGTTTTCTTTCATTTCGTGGCTCATTTCTTGTTCCACGCAACTTGGTCTCCAGTGCTGCTTTCCTACCGTAAGTTAGAAATGAATTTTTTAAAATAAGCACTTGTACTTTGAACCATAAAACAAAATCTGAAGCCGAAATCAAAGGAAGAAGGTAAATTACTTTTAGTGCTCTGCAAAGAAACTTTCGCTTGGCTATTTCCTGTTGTTTTGAAACTCTGAAAATCAATACAGAAACATATCATATTCTGAAGGCAGGTCATCTGTGCAGTAGGTGTTTTTAACAGTTGACTTTGAAGGGGATACTTATGCCCCCTTGACATGAATCTACAGTTCTTTGCACTAAGTGTCCCCATGAAACTACATTTTTGCTCGGGCTATCCATCTCAATGGTTATTACATTTTACTGTTCCAGGCGCCTATCTTCTATTATAGATTCACTGATAGATCAATATGACAGAGGCAAGATAAAAGTCAGTTAGCTGCACATGTCTATTATGAACCTGAAAATTCAGACACACATTTCTCCTGACAGAAGCCAGGCACATAACTGAGTTGTTACGTGTCTGGGTGGTTTTCTAGCCCTTTTTGTACAAATTCACATTTCTGGACATCTTTCTTAATTTTGAGGTCCTCATGGCCTGTCAGGGCATTTTAGAACTGAGTGGTTCCCTAGGGGAGAGAATGATTTTAAAATACAATCTTCACTTTTGAAAGGAGAGAACAAAATGCATTTGTTGTTACGCTGAGGCAGTAAAAAGGAATGCTGGCGTGCTCCGTGTGTAAACCACAGACAAGCAAACGGTAAAACTGAGCAATGATGCAAAGACCAGGGAAGAATCTTTGTCGTCCTTCGTGGGTTGGGAGAATGAGGGAGCCGGCTCAAGCCTGGTTGGAAACCTCAGGTTCCCTCTGGGACTGATCACTTCAAACTATTAATCAGCAACCATTTTGAAAAAGAAGAAGAAATCTGCCTAACATTTAAGCCACTATCCGCCAGGTGGTCTGCAGCATCTATGAACATCAGTAGGAAGATTGTTCAGAAGGAAGAAATGGGCAGCAAAGGCTTCCAGGGGCAAACGGTTTCATATTTTAAGATTGTAACTCTTCCTCCACTTTCTCATGGCGAGATGATAGACAAGAGATAGGAAATTTGAAAAGTATATGAGAACCACTAGAGATTCAACTAAAATTTAAACTTTTAATTCATTAATTTATTGTTTCAGGTTTATATTTAATCAACATTTATTATTTTTTACTGTGTATCAGACACTGGCAAAGTGTTCAGGCTGGAAAGAAACCAGTTTCCTGACCTTGAGTGGCAGTCAGACAAGCAGGTAGGCAGTTATCTCAAAGATACACAGACATTGTGCAGTATACTTTTTTCCTAAAGAATTATCTAAAATCAGGAGTTCGTGCACCTTTATGAATCAAAGGAGCACATTAGATCAGATGCCTGCGGGGTAGGGCGAGGAAGCAGCAGGAAGAAATGATAATAGGGGAATAAACAAATAAAGGAATGGCAGTGAAAAAAGCAAGACTTTGAGCAGACTGGTAATCACTTGCTCTGAACCAAGTTTGGGGAAAAAAATTGAGAACTGATTATTCTGTACGGAGTGCTTTGCTTCCAGAAACATGGGTGGAGGTACTGAGGACAGGTGGGTTTCAGGCCTTTGTCAGGGAGAGCAATCAAAGAATTTCCAGAGGATAGGCGAGGGCTTATCCGACAAAGAGAGGTCAGGAAGATATATTTGTGTCTATATAAATATTGATATGGTCATCTATTTTTCATTGTGGTCAGACATGTATAACCTGATATTTACCATCTTGACACATTACAAGTGTCCAGTTCAGTATTGCTAACTAAAAGCATAAGATTCTACAGGAGAGTTTTTTTTTTTTATCTTGTTTGACTGAAATTTTTCTACTCATTGAATAGCAGCACCCCGTTTCTCTTTTCTCCCAAGATATTTCTCTCTCTTCTGTTGTATTACCCTCCCACCTGCCATCCACACAGAAAAGACAGCACTTGTTTAAAGGCATGAGGAAGGACATTAGTTTATTGGTCAGTCAAAGAGAAGGGGATGGCAAGATGTCACATGGATGTTTGATCTTAAAAGACTTTACACATTGCTTGATAGAAACTTGGATTTTATTTAGAGTAAAAAGAAACAAATGAAATTCTTTTGTGTGTAGGGGCATGAAATGGTGACAATATCTACTTCATTATCATAACTCTGAGGACAATTAGGAAGGTAGAGGAGACTCAAGAGAACTAGTCTGGAAAGGGTGGTAGTGTAGACAAAAACAAACAGAAAATCATGAAGATCCTGTTGCAGTAGGGGTAGGGTTGGGGAGGGGGAGGGTTTCACAGGTTCCCAGGTGAGAAGGAATACCAGAGATGCAGGCAGAGTGACAGGGCTGTTCATGTAATCAGAATAGTACTCAGTTTCAAAAGACAAAGCAAGTCAAACCTTAGACCTGCTGCTTGAGGAGAAATAGTGAACATCAAATCTGGACCAGTTCCCAGCACGCTTGGCTTGACTAGAGTTCATACAATGAAGTTGGCCTCTGTGTACAAACTCTAAGAAAGGACAAGTAGTGTCCTTTCTTTTTCACAGATCGGTTTTAAGTGCAAGCAGTGCATGAGTGAGTATTATAGAACCGAAGATAAAGAAAGCTGAGCTCTGTGAAAACCAGTGTTTGGTACTGAATATCAAGAATTCTCCATTATTTCACTATTCAAATGAGTTCAATCTTGTAAAGAAGCACATGGATGTAAAGAAACAATATTAAGGTTTTTTTGTTTTGTTTTGTTTTGTTTATGAATTTCTTCCAATTAATACAGTATTTCTGTGAAATAAAGAAAGGAAAATCAAGGCCAGGGAACTTGAAAGGGATTGAAAAAGAGACTAAAGACCGCGCTGTACTTTGGTAAGAGTTGGGATAAATGTTTATATTTTTGAACAGCTTTATTGAGATATAATTCATATATCATAAAAACTACCCCAAACTACAATCAAGTGGGTTTTAGTACTTTTCAAAGGATTGTTTAAATATCATGACGATTTAATTTTATATTTTCATTACCCAAAAAGAATCCCTCATACCTATGGCAGTTGCTCTCCATTGTTCCATCTCCCCCAACCCCTGCGCCGGCTCTAAATTTGCCTTTTCTGGGCATTTTATATAAGTGAAATCCTACGGTGTGTGGTCTTTTGTGACTGACTTCTTTAACTTAGCACAATAATTTGAAGACTCTTACATTGTCATATGTATCAGGATTGCTTTCCTTTTTATTCTTGAATAATAATTTCATTGTATGGATATGCCAACTTTAATTTATGCCTCAGTTGATGGACATTTGAGTTGTTCCTACTTTTTGACCATTTGTGTAATGCTTTTATTAATATTTGTATTCAAGTTTTTTCAAGGAACTAGATTTTATTTACCCTTGGATATATATCTAGGAATGCAATCGTTGTAATGATCAACATTTTGCTAAACGGCTGCACTATTTTCCTTTGTGACTGAAATATTTTCCAACTTCTTAACATCCTCACTAATATTAGATATGGTCTGTCTTTAACAACAGCCAAACCAGTGGGTGCGAAATGGTATATCCTTGTAGTTTTGATTTGCATTTTTCTATATTTTAAATCTATTGACTTTCTCTTTATATTTTTAACCCTGTTAAACTTAGTGAAAATTAACCAGTAACTATCAATAACAAATGGTTTACAGCTCGGAGGCTTGCAACATGAAGTATCTGTTAATTTGTATATCCATGATTTAGACTGGGTTCAGCAGTTCTGATCTGAGCTCACTCAGGTGTCCAGGGGTTGGCTGACCTAAGCTAGCCTTGACAGGATAACTCATCTCTCTTTTGTCTCCTGCCCTCTGGCAAGCAGGTTTCCAGGCAGTGATGTGATAACCATGGCAAAATGTAATTGAGCATATGTGCTTTTGTCTCTGGTACTACTGCTTACATACCTTCAGCCAGCCTAAGTCACATGCCAAACTCAGACCTAGCAGACAAGGAGACACACTCACTTCTCAATGGCAAAGTGCATGAATGCCATAAGAGGTGAAACATGTAATCCATTCATGGTTTCAGTCAACCACATATGAATTGTGGTCAGTCAGAAGACAGATGGATTGAATTGGTAGGTCAGCAATTATTACTTCACTGAGCTTCTCCACCTGGGTCACATATGACATTTACTCTTAAGTTTGCCTGTGTGAAACATAAATACATTAACTGCTTTTAAGGGTTGCATATTCTCCCGGTTTTAGTGATGCTATTTTTAAAAAAATAGGAAAGATTTATATGTGGCAAATGAACACGCTACTGCTTGAAAACATCTCCAGTGCCATAATGAGAACTCAGGACCAATCTAGATGAAACAAGAGCAGGTACTTAAAATATTCTGGGACTTGCTTAAACCTGGGATAGATGACATTATTGAAGTATTTATAAAGTCATGTCATCTGTTTCAGGAAAAGCTAATAGGATGTCTTGCAGATATTTTCGGTCCCCCCCCAAAATGCTTCTGTAATCAATTTCTATAGAATCGGCGAATGTGGAAACAGACGTATTATTGGTCAATACCAGTGAAAGGACTCTGCACAGATATAGGATTCACAGTCCATTAAGCTTCAGGTCTGCCCTGATGTGGATACCTCTGATGTATTACTATTATATCCTATTTTTGTTGACTCAGTTACTATGTCAGCAAAACCAAACATTTTGGCTTGTGGCCCAGCCTCGAGCTGTCTACGGAGGATGTGTTTTTGCCTTTACCACCATGACAGTAATGAGCAACTGGCATTAGTTTGATTTGCATAATTGTGTGCTTCCAACTTAGACTCTGTGTCAGTAGGAAACAACTTATTGTGATGATACCCACAGCATATGATCTGTTTTGTGCTATCAGCATTTATTTATGTAAATTCCATCATTACAAGGGGTCATTTTCTAACCTTCTACCACGAAATCACATTCTCTACCAATAAGCAGGAAGAAAATACCATAGGAGGAGAGCCAGGCCTATTTTGTCATTCACAGTTGTTGGTCAAGGAGTTGGAAGGGGCATTTTTGGTGGTTGCCTGCTTGTTTGTTTTGTTAGGCTAGTTTGCTTTAATGACTGGCAGAGACGATGACAATCTGAATGTCTGTCTAGGACCATTTAGAACTAACGCCATCAAGCAGACACATTCTCTCTCATGTATGCATGTGCCTACACCACAAAGAGTGTCCGATGCATGTAAGATTTCTTTAAGAATAATTCATGGTCTAAAAAAATATTTTGTGTTCCCTAGATGATGAATTGAATGTTTTCTTTGATAAGAAGCAGAACTCTGATTTATTCATGCAACAAATAAAAAGATAGAATAACTAACTAGAATCTCCCGCTTATAAAAAGTACCTGAAAGAATGGGAAAGAATCATGTGGAACTTGAGTTTGTGTAAATTATTAGCATGATTCTGTCCACAAAAAAACATAGCCAAGGCCAGTTGTGCATCATGTCAGTGAAGGTAGATGAGGCTCCTAACCATCAGCGTTATAACGAAAGCTGTGATTCATACATGTCTTTGATGGTTATCTTCATTTAAGCACAAAGGGATGTCAGCATTTAACCCTCCTTCACGGAATGACAATGTAGAAAAAAGGGGAAAAAAGAAAGAAAACCCAGCAGTTAACCATTTTAAATCTAGTTGACATCTGTCAAAAAGAACTTTTACTAAAAGGAGGATAATTAGAATATTGCTTTATTGTGAGCTTGGAGTTCCCAGCCTGGTCTGTAAAATGCTTCAGGCTGGTCAGTGAAGAGAAAGGAGAAAAAAAAAAAAAGAAAAGAAAAAGAAATCCACCAGAAATTGCAACTCACTTTTTGTCAACCTCATGTATATCAATTGTCTCTGTAGAGGCTCATCAGAGAAGCCCAGCAGATTACACAGCTCAAAATGAACTCAGAAATCACTTTTTTTAAGGATTGCAACATGAAAACTACATTTGGGAAATCTGTAGAGAAGAATATATGGGGTTTCCCTAGATACCTTTCTAAGCCTTGGCGCTAGATTGAGAGGAAGAAAGATACTCTGCCAACTCCAAATTTCTTAGCATGGTATGAAAATTTGAAAGAGAATTTCTCCTTTGAAAGAGAATTCGGCTAGTTGTGTACTTTTATGATTTATTTTTCACCTAGCTTTTGATATCTGGGCAAGTAAGAGGGCACTGATTCATGGGTCTACAATACCCAATAGCATGGAACGTTCTTTTCTCTTTCACAAGCATGTAGCACTTCAGCTCATAATTTAATATGGGCTCATGTTGTTTTCCCCATTCTTTCCATTTCAATGACCTTTTTTAATGACATCATCCTTTCTCTTGTATTTTATGAGTGAAATGTCTGTATCTAAAGCAGGTAGAATCTTCTGCCACTCTGACTTCTCTGAAATGAAACTGGGTGAGGAATACTGTGGTCTATTGACAGGCACCACGATGCGTTGCACAGAGCGTGTGATTAGGTGTGATAAACTGGATTTCAACTCCAGCCATTTGTGCTATTCATGTCACATGTGCCAGTCTTTAGACATGTTAACACCCCAGTTTCCCCATTTGTAAAATGCAATCGAAAGCAGAGAGAGTCTTTTTCATGTAATACCTGAAAGGGTGCCATGATTTATGTTCTCATTTGCGCGACTGCTTGCATTTGGAATAGAACTAGAAATAGAAAAGTTAGTTCTCTTGATGTTATTTCTTGTGTGGACAAGTTCTCAAAGGGAGAGAAAAAGGTGCTCAAAGAAGCACAAAGGCAGGCAAACAGAGCACACGTTCTCTTAGGAATCCCTCCAAAATAAAGGAGTTCAAATAAGCAACTGAGGAGAAAGGCAGAGTTGGTTGTGGAAGAAAAGCTGAGAGAAGCAAAGGTCTGACCACTGCTTCATCTACAGTGGGGAATCATACCGCATGCATCATGTCAAAGAGAGAAAGCAGCCTTTCTGAAGCGCCTACCGCGTACTTAGAGAAGTGGAAGTTGAAAGACACTGTGAAATGTTACCTAAAAGCCAGGGGGGCAGAACAGTAACACTGGGAAAAATAATATCAACCCCAAAATGGGGCAAGACAACTGAAGGATGTAGTTTGTGGAATGAGGGAAGCCCATGTGGGGCAGTTGAGCAAGAAAGACTGAAAGAAATGACAGTAGCAGTCAGAAAAAACGTTAGTATGTTTGGCCACAGGGACTGACAGAGGCATCTGGAAACAATGAAAGGCAGAATTTATTTTTCTCTAGAAGTTTTCTTTGAAAATAACTCTCTAGTGGAACAAAACCCATAATAACAATATCCTCAATGTTTCACTTTTTATGTTTTAAAAACTGATCTAAGAAACAAACACAAAATTTCTAGCTTTGTTCATTAAGTGGGATTATGATTTACCAAACAATCCTTTGCAGCCATTCTGATTTCAGAGGTCTTAACTCTACATAGAAGAAGCTTAATGTATAAGAAGAGAGCACAATGAATATTTTTCTCTGTATTCCCTATAGCTACTCTTTACTCTGTTCACCTTCTTTTGGACATAAGGAAACATAGTGGAAGGATTGAACAAAAGACTCAAATGATGTCTTTTCTTGCTAATGACAAAGGGAAAAAAAAAAAAAAAAAAACACGCTGATGATTTATAATATGTAATGTCCTCATATCAAAGATAACATAATCAGAGAAGAGTGGGTTACAAACTACCCAATTGACTCAGCAGGTATCACCAAAATATTTGCAGGTTGCTTGGCAACCCAATTAAAAGTCTATTTAAATCCCAGATCATTAGTGACTGAAAATCACTATCATTTGATGGCTCATCTCAGTCCAGTTCTTAGGGGAGATTTTCCTACATCAAAAAACCACCAACCTATATGGCACTAATTGGCTCCCTTGGTGGCAATCTCAGCCTATAGGCCAAGAATTGAGTGAACCTGGGAGGCTACAACCATTCTCCCAGTCTAAGAGCTTGTGTTTCTCAGCATGGACTGATGGACACCAGTGGGTTAATATGAAATTTTTACATGGATATTATACCTATCTTTGGATAAAGGGAAATGTTTTATATTCAAAGATGTGATACTGGTGGAAAGTTATGTTTTAAATTAAGTTCTATTTAGGACTTTCTTATTAAATTGTAACTCTTTTTCCTCTTACTTTACAGGTTCTCTCCCAAACCTAGTAGGAAAAATATGAAATTTTATCTCAAAATTAAAAGCCTGAATTACAAACACTGATACTACCCCAAAGACAGACCAAGACTAAAGGGGAATAATTTTTTTACTAAAATGTGTGGCTTGGTAGCCTTGCTAATTTGCTGGATATAATAGGAGTATGATAGAGACAGATTGCCACAGTATTCAAATAAATACATGAGACAGTATTATTTGAGTACTTTATTGTTCAAAATTGTTCTGAAATTGATCTTTTGAGATAACTGGTTTTCCACACATTGTGGTATTGAAAGTAGCAGATCAGTTCAAAATCGGTAAAGAGAAATAAACATGGAGAATATATTAGAGAATCCCAAGTTTGCTAATAGAAATGATTTTATAGCTAAATATATTTATCTTGGCTATTTAATTATGAAGAAAAGTTTTATATAGAGTACTGCAAGACAAATTCATCACATATGTGGTACAAAACTTGGCATAATAAAAAAAAATAATGAAGGTTGTAGATGATGGAACAAAGTTATAGGAAAAAATCTAATACACAAGATCTGGACTGAGAAAATAGTTGGCCTCCAGTCCTAATACTGCTGCTTCTTTGGGCCCAATTTTTTTTTTTTTCCTGCAAAGCTAGAGATAGGGATACATGAAACTTCTCTTTAACTCAGGAGTTGTGAGATTCCTTTAGAAGAGATTCCTTTGCAATTTTCTTTCTACTGGTATCTACTTTTAGTGTACTGGGACTGTGAAAAGCAAGTTATATTTCATCTTTAGGATTTTTAACATTTATAGGATGACAAAATCTGATGAATTTATTGGGCTACAGCATTTTCTAAAATTAAGCTCAGAGAATTTACTATGAGAAATATTTAACCAGGTAAATATGCTGGTAGTTTTAGTTTCATTTGGCCACAATGCCAGATAGGAGCAAAGTGGACTTGCTGAGCAGTTGTGAAATAAACATTCGGAAAGCCTGTAATGAACTTCCTCAACACAGAAGTCAAAACCACAAAGATGCAGCGCCTGTATTGATAAAATGCTCCGGATTCCAACCACTTAAAAATAAGAGTGAACTTTTTCCTAAATTATTTACTGAGAGTAGCAGTGTGAATAAAGGTAATGTGAATAAAGGCCTTATGACAATGATCTCAATAATTTAAATAAAGAAAATAAATTATTCCTCTCCTTCACACTATACATTTGTTATTCTTCAGACATTCCCTCAATGCCAGTTTAAAGAACATTCTCCATCTCTGTATGTGCTCCAGTTTACTTTACACCTTCTCTTAAGGGCACCACGAGAGACAGATACAGTATCACAAGGGGATAGAATAGAACAGAGCAGATGGAGACAATAGGGAAGTCCCCTATGGGGTAGTCAGTAATCTAACATGTGGTCAAGATTACTTGCTCTGCTTTTGCTAAAGAATACTTTTAACTGATGTCTAATGTGGTAGGCAGAATTCTAAGATGGCCCCATGATTTCCTTCTCTCATGTGTATTCCCTAAAGAGTCCCTGGAACTATGAGACTATGAAGATGATGTATTTACTTGTGTCAATAGATTACAACATGGCACAATTGACTGTAATAAGGTGGTCCTGAAATAATCACAGAAGTCCTCAAAAAGCAGGAAATATTTTCTTGCAGACTCTCAGGCCAGTAAATCCAGGTTCGAAGAACCAAAGCAGATGGGTTCGAAGAACCATTGCTGGCTTAGAGATGGACAGCACAAATCATGAAATGTAGGTAATGTTTAGGAGCAGAGAGTAGTACTTGTTGATAGCAAAGATAGAGGAACCACAGGAAGTGAATTTGACTAAATAGAAGAATGATCTTTCAGTACCTTGAAGTGAAAACTCAGGCTACCATCTTGATTTTTGTATTTTAGGATCTGAATGGATAGTAGAGTAGCACTATGCCAGATTTCTAACCTACAGAATTCTGTAAACAAATGGATATTTTTAAATCACTAAATTTGTAGCAGTTTATAAAATATTCATAATAACTCTTCACTTTTTTTAAGATTCTAAGATTTTGTTTACCTTGTTGATCACCCAAACCCTAATATTATGATACTGATTGATTTTAAATTTTGATTTGATCTATTTTTCACTTCCTTTTGTCTTATGAATTACCAGGCATCTACTCCATTATTATCCTTCTGACTCAGGTTCTTTGTCCTTTCTAATAACTGCATTTGAAGATTTCTTCCATTTCTTCTCCTGCATTTTATTTTTTTAGCTTAATTAACTCTTGTTCCACTCATTCTTGGATCGGCTATCTTAGCCCATCTTTGTAAAGCTTGAGCCAAAGACTATGACACATCTATCTGCTTTATGATACCCTTGGCATAGGAAACCCAATGCACAGCATACTTTCTCTTCCACAGTCCCAGTCTTAAAATGAATGAAAAGATGACATTGTTACCTGGGGTCCCAAATCATTCCGCTGTATTTACCAAGAGATATTTGCTAACCCTCTTCTGTTGATTTTCTTTGCTCTGTATTATAAGCAATTGAAGATAATTGGAGGGTCTGGTAAGTCTTAGACATCTACAATATCATATTAACCCTCTTCAAGAAAAAAGAATCCCCTGAATGGACAAGCTATTGGAAAGGAGTTGTACTACATCTTCCTACTTTTGTTAATGAAAACACTAGTCATTCTTTTCAGTCTCCTTTGCAGGCCACACTCGTGGATTTATGAAGTCACATCTTCCTATGGACTTAGTTTGGGCTGGAACTTAGACTTGAATATGAATTGAGAAGTGGGTAGTATGTAGCCTTTGACCCTCAGATTTGGTGCTTGACAGGCCAACAATAGTCTTAGCAAAAACTGAAATCTCAATTTTTATGTGCTTTTTAATATAAATTAAGGAATAATGCTTAGAAAATATGATTCCAATTATTTGAATTGAAAAAAAAAGTCTGGTGATTCATGCTACTAAATAAATATTAAAGATTAATGTCTTCTATAGGCTGAATACATTGAAACCTAATCCTCAGTGCAATGGGATTGGGATATAGAACCTTTGTGAGGTGATTAGGTCTTGAGGATGAAACTCACATGAAAGGCTTTACCATTTTTATGAAGGTGACTCCAGAGAGCTCCCTTATTGTCTTCCATTATGTAAAGATACAGAAAAAAATGGCTGTCTAGTGGGTCTCACTAGAAGCTGAATCTACTGGCAACTTAAGATATGCTACATAAATTTGACAACTCGTCAGTACATTTTTATTATAGCAGGAAGTGTGGGCAAAGACATTCCTAATAGAATTTGCCTCAAACTGTTACATGGGTCCTAGATCTGGGGAAGAACAAGAGTTTTGTCTGCTTTTCCCATTAACAAACTTCAAGAAAATTCTATCTTTGGTCTTAGCATTCCTAACAGTTATTATTGAGTTTAAGTACCTCAATCAAACTTTAGTCTACTCCAATAGCATCTCTCTTGTGCCATAAACTATTTATTTTAATGGTCCAGTTGCTTTAGTTCTGAAAACACGAGTAATTAGAGGGTAACCGTGGTATATGCACTTGCATATGACACAATTCTCTTCAGTTTTCATGTTCGTCCAAGTATTTTTCTAGGCTTTTTACTTTGACCATTTATTCTTGAATTCATAATCAAAATTTTTTTTCATTACCCTAAATTTGTAGTAAATACACTTGATTTTCTGCTTTAGAAATTTGCCAGTTAATCAGCATTTCCCAAATTAGTTCAACATTTCATTAATATTTACTTTCAATATCTACATTCTCTTCCATTTTCAATTCCAAACAACAAAATCTGAAAATATTTCTTTAGCTACATAAATTTGACAACTCATCAGTACAAATTCTCTTCCAATCTCTATTTTAAATAACAGGTAAAGGTGTTCTAAACATATTTATACTGTTTATATAACATATTTTCATTTTCCTATGTAGTCCTTAAGAATAGCATGATTTTTTATGTACTTTAATCTTACAGCAGAATGAAAAGTTAAGTGTGAGCTAAGCTTTAAAATAGTTGAGAAGAAAATCATGCATATACATATCTATCTATGTATCTATGTGTGTGTATGTATACATAAGCACATACATGTATTTATACACCTATGTGGTCATGTTGAAGCACTGAAGACCGACAAGCCAATATTTTTCCCCAGCATGGACTCAGTTGACTTTCAGATGAAGTAGTTGGCATGAATTTAGACTTCATGTCACATTGAAAATAAGTATCTTTAAATTACAAAACTGTACTTCACTCATTGATAAGCAAGTGTTTTAAAAGGAAAGCCAAACCTTGTCTCCAAATATTATTTGCCAAGAGATTCATGCTTTTTTATTGGAATGGTGGTAATCACAAAACATTATTAAATGGTATGACATTATTAAATGATACATTTATTATTTTTTCCCCTTTTCTCTTGACATGTATACTAATTTTTTTTGTAAAGGACAGCTGAAGTTTCATTTTCTAAATTTGTGAATTAAGTGACAGACTACACCACACAAAATGATAGATTGTTACGTTGTTTTTTCAATTGAAAAACCTTAGAAGGACAAGACAAATTAACATGTCTTTTATTTAATTACTCTCATGATAATGCTTAAACTTCGAACTTGTTTTTGAAGGAAATGAAAAAATGAAGATGAAAGATAGATTCAGATTTATTAAACATATATGTTATGCCAATAATTGTAAATGTTTTATGACATCCAGTCTTCATAGTAATACCATACCAATATTTTGCCCATTGTAAGGACAAGAAAATAGACTCAGCAAGATTGTTGGTTGAAGATTATACAACTGATACTTCTCTGACAGACTCTAAAACTCAAGTTCTATCCAACAGGCCACCCACCATCCTGTTGCCATCCTCATTCCTATTTTAAGAAAAGTTTTTGGGACAGAACGTTGTTTTCATGATCTTGTTAACTCTCCCCATGGTCCAAGTATAGCCATTTTTATCTCAACTTTTAAAAAACAGGGAATTTATTTCCTATGACTCAGATTCATGTATACTCTACTTACAACGAGGTCTCATGTTTTATCCAAGGTTTTTTTGAACTGTACTCCAGATGACTTTTTTTTAAGTTGCTGAAAGTAAAATGTCGATATAAACAAAATGGAAGCACCTCAGACTTTTGGATTAAAAGCAAAGTTTGAACCCCTAAGTTTATACTCACAATGATGTACTGTAAACATAGCAAGCATATTTTATTGTTTATACTTTTGATTGCCTAAAATTAACATCATAAGCACAGTGTGGTTTTTTCCCCTTAGTGCTTACCAGGTATGTGTGTATGTGTGTGTGTGTGTGTGTGTGTGTGTTTCTGGAATTTCTATTCTCTTTGGACAATGCATTGGTAGACTATCTACCTTGAAAGGTACAAATATTCTGGAAAATCAACATTTTATGTAGATCCATAATTTGAAGCTGTACTTGAATAAATAATACCAATTATTTCATATGAATTTAATGATGATAATTTTAGCTCTTCATCTGGTAATTTAGAAGCATTAAAACAGAGCATTCTAATTTCCTCAAAAGTGGTTGAGATGGTAGAGGAAACAAAAATTGCTTGGACTTTAGTGAACAGAGAAAATAAATTCAACTCTGTATAGATTGACTTCTGAATGTCACAAGTCAATTTAGAAATTATGCACAAGATAAATCTCTTTCCTCTCATGCACCAATGTATTTAGCTTAATCACGAGCATCAGTGGAGACAGAGAATGAAAAATAAATTGTTCACTGTCTCCAAGACAAACCCCAAATAGGAAACTTGATATTCTGCATAAACTATCTCCGGAATATGCTTTTGAAAAGTCATGGTATAATTGCATGTAGCATTATAGAGAGTCTTGTGTTTATAAATATTTTCAAAAGCTTTTGGAATTGTTTGCAAATCCAAAGTTTATAAATGACTTATGAAATCCACAAATTTGCTAAATATGTTTTTGCATTTTTGTATTATGCTCTGTGATTTTTCTTTCTATGTGGTGTAAGTCAAAGAAAACGATATACAATATGGCTAGATGGGACTAAAATTTCCAAACAAAAGAAGCATCTGTTTTTCTAATTTAGTTTTTGAATTTATGTTAACTTCACAATTGGTTGCACTGCAAACAATGTGGTTCAAATGACAATGACATTGATTACAATTTTACTTTGCACTAAGAGCACTTTTTATCCATGATTGTCAACTCCCTTAACTAGCAATAACTAAGACTTTCAACACCTCTGTACCCTGGGTATTGTTTTACCCCATCTGAAGCAGATTGAACTGTAACTTTGCAGGAAACTGACATCGTTTTCATGAATCCAGAGGTGGCTAGAATTTTAAAGACTGGCTTTTGAAATATGTTATCTTTTCATGTACATTTTACATTTTTGGAGCAAGCTACTTTGCCTATCTTTTCTCCACTATGCTCATTTTTCCAATATTTTGAAATGATTCCTAATTCAGGGATCATAGGCCAGGTGACCTTAGCCTCACCATTAATTCATACTTTATGTTTCTATGGATTTATTTCTTTGTTTAGCCAGTAGAAGAGACAATAAATGGGTTATAAAACTTGAGAGTATCATTCTGTCATACAGATCATTGACTATCAATCTGGCCCAAAATTACACTTTTCAGATCATCTAAATGTTAATGTCTGCACCTTAATTTCTTAAAAATCTTACATTTAGACTCTGTCCTAGCAATATTTTCAATATACAGAGAAATTGCATTCCCTGTATCCTTACTCATTCATTTGCTCACCCCTCAAATATTTATCGAGTATTTACTATATGTAAAACAATATGCTTGGTGTTGATTCATAGTAGCAAAGGAGACGTTTTCCTAAGACCCTGATGGCTTCAATCAGATGAAAACTAAGGCAAACACATTTATAGACTTGAGTTGACCAATGCGCTCTACTGAAATAATGTCATATGGAAATTTGTAGCTATAGTATTAGAACATTTATATTGTGTGATTTCTAGATATGACATATTAGTCTTGATAGCTACCATTTTGTATTTTCTGTATTGAGTGATAATTATATTACTTTATTAAGTGGAAATGGAAAACTCTGAATCATCTCCCAAGGGTTTTGCTTTTACTATGGTGGTTTTAGTGATTTCACTGTTGCATATTAATTGTATATTAAAATGTACCTATCCTATAACTATGATAATCTTAATGGTCATTTTTTCAAATGACAAGAACATGATGCTATAATAAGGTATTAAATGGAAGTCATTTCTTAATAATGAAACCAGACTAATTTTAATGTATGTTTTATCAAATAACATTTTATTTTATACTACAGCAAGAAGAAATTGTCAACAAATATGTTTAATTTTTGCCTCACTGAGTCAAGATTGGTCTATTATCTGATTTTTTTAATGCCGTAGTTTGCATTACCCAGATGTGTAAACCTTACTTGAAAGACTTTATAAGACAATTCTGGAGTCAGGCAAACTCAGATATAAGACCTGCTTTTATCTCTCTTAAATCCTATTATTGTGGGGAAGTAATTTTGTCTCATGTAAAACTCAATTTTTCCATTTGCAAAATAGAATAATAAAAAAGTCTTTTCACGAGTTAATGCATGGAACATTTATAGACTAGTACAAAACAAGGCTCAAGAAATGTTAGTTGATGATATTATAATGGTTTTAAATAAATTAATTTTATACTAAATTTATAGTAACAGATAGAATTAAGTCACACAACATCACAGATAAATTAGTAGATTATTATTAACTAATTAAGACTTCACTGATACTTTCAGTGATTTTCAATATTTCATTATTATACAGAGCTTCTATACATAGTTTTACTGGTATGACTATGGAGTCAGTAACTGTATGACACATTTAGTCATCACATCAACACAACACCACTGAAGTAGGAAATACGGTGTCTATTTATAGGTGTGGAAAATAAGGGTCAGCAAATGAAAGTAATTTTTCACCGTAAAACAAATGAAAGGGGCAGGATTTGACTTTAAATATATTAACTTCCACATATTGTATACTTTATAATAATCTGTAATTCTATTTAGTATTGCTTAAATATAATTAGCAATTAGTTTTGTCAAAAGAGTCAAATCATCAGTGTTGATCTAATAATTAAATGTCTACTAACCGTTTAATATATGCACCGGACTTTACCACTTATTTTTATAACACAATCCTATAGTCCTTAGCTATACTTATTGGGGTCAGCTCTGCTATTACAATAGTGACCAAGGTTATTCCCAAGAAGATGGGTTCCTCACCATTAATATTTTATAGTGTCATAAGGGAAAGGCACAAATAGTCACACTATCCAAGAACAATATATAAGTGTGGCCAGAATGATTTTATCTCATTATCTTCAGCTTATAGATAGAAAAGCAGAGGCATAGTGAGAATCATGTGTGGTTGTGGGACAATGACTAAAAAGAGGAATGTCTGATTTCAAAATAAATCACTCTATTGCTTATCATTTTAGATTTTCAATATATCATACCTGTAGTCATTGTCAGAAATACTTAGATACGCAACTCTTTGAGTTGCTGCATAGCAATTGGGTATACGTCTAGATGTCTCTGGCTCTGACCACAGGGACAATTTTATGATGTGGAATGAGCATAGAAAGTGGCACTCTGTTACTTGCATGCTAACCACAATTCCCACCATCTTCTTTATCTGTTTGTTTTCATATATTTCATACTCATGTATTTCTGGATTCTCTATAGCTCCATAAGATAATGTTTTGACAAATAACCCATTCTTCTTGACTGTTTAGGCTTAGTTCTGTCATGCAGTCCTGTCTGCAGAAGGCTGAGAAGAGACATCTACGAAAAGACATCTGGATAAAATTCACTAGAAACACACCTAAAGGAAAGACTCCATTTTATGCCCCTCTACCTTTTGTAGCCTTCTTGGGTTCCATAAAAGGCAAACCAACTCACTAAGAATGGTAAACAGATTAAAATATGTCATTGACGATATCAATACACCACAGAATTAGTCAACTCTTAAAGCACTTTGCCTCTAGACTTATAATTACATGAATGATTTTTACATATATAACTTTGTGTTGGACTTTCTGATTTATAAGAGAAAGGATTGTAAAACACTAGAATTTTTGTGGGATTTCTCACACAGTTTCTTGAGAAATGTTTTCTTTTTCCTTGTTTGAACTTCCTTATGCTCCCCCTCCCTCCTAATACAAGACTTTAACGACAAGTCTTCCTTACAATTATATGAGAAAGTCTATTATGTTTAGATTCTCCTACTGGACATCAATTATTTCTATTTTGCTCAAAGTTTCTTACATTTGCCACCATGAGTGCCTTAGAATACTTTCTTGTTTTATTTAAACAAGGAGAAATAAAACAAATGGCATTGTCACAGAATAATAAAACTACATATATAGATTAAATTTCGCTAACAAAAATTGTATTGCAATGTTAAAGAGAACAGTAATTTCTTTTAATTATAGTACATAGCAATATATTTTAAATAGTAATACTCATAAATATATTATTCATTTATTTATTTATCTGCAACTAAATTATGAATTTACAAAACAATAAAAATTTCTCCTACTGGCTCTAACTTTGGATATCAAATCTTGATTTGCAAAAAGGCGAGAGTTACTGGGAATATATGAGACTTATAGATTGTTAGATTTAAAAGGCAACTTAATCAAGAAGGTTGTCAACAAGTATAGAACAGGAGAAGGGCAAGAAAGTCATTTTGCCTATATAAATTTGGATGTCAAATCATTAAAAAAATGCTTTTACTCAATTATATTGCAAGTATAGAAGGCAAATTCAGTAGAGAAAATAAAAAATTCCAGTGAGATAACAGAATATTTTGGTATGCAAATTTACTTGCCTGTATTGTTCTGTAATTCAGTCAAGGGGCATCAGTACTAAAGGAGGTTGTAGAAAATAAATGTTTTTTATTATCATTTTTACATGACTGTTTAGTAAAAACTTAATATGCCAAAAGAGGGATGAAGACAATCTTTGTCCACGGAGTGGCCGATACCTGTGGATGGCAATTGATGGACAAGTAGGTGAACTCTTAAATGTACAGCCATAAATGCTAAATGGAGATGTACTGGGCAGAACTTCCAGGCATATACCTTACTGTCTGAGAATTGATGGCAGTGGATTATGAGTAGTTTAGAGAAAATAAGTTGCACAGAGAAAGCTGCACTTGATCTGAATTTTAAAGATTGCACTCAAGGAATTGCAAATATCTAGTGTAGTTAGGTTGTATCTTCCATGCAGAAGAGTGGTAACAAATTAAGCTGAAAAGGTAGAAGCCAGATTGCAAATGTGAGAGTGGAGTGGTGGGGGTGTTGATGAAGGGAATGAAGAATTACATTAAGATAGTGAAGAATGGGGAACAGACTTAACTAACTGATAGGTGACCATTTAACACGTTAACTATATCATCGAATTTAGAACAATTTTTAGAGTGGAAACTGTTGTCATTAGTGCTTAGGATGGATAACACACACAGATGGGGATTATTTTGGGTAAACTAGAATGCATTGCCATCCTAGTCAAATTTCAATGTGTTCAAGAGCTTGATAGAATTATTCATACATATTGGTCAATCTCTTTTAGGGGTGCTGAGTTAAAATAAAGAACATAGTATCATATTCAGCCTTCTGATTAGATAAGACTATGCGGATGACTTCCAATATGATAATAAATATGGAAGAAGGAACAGGCTTTCAGGGATAGAAAGTGAAACACGTTGATCTTCAGATGCTTATAGGAAATCTAAATAGAATGTCTATAGAAATCCCAAATATGGATTAGGAAATAAAGAGACTGATAATCAGAACTAAGATAAATTTGGGGAATTATTAAAATAAGATGGGAGTTAAAGATACAGGGAGGGTTACTTCTACCTTTTGTCTTACTGTAAATTGTCAGAGAATAGATAACTAAGAAAGCAGTCTCATGAATAACAAAAATACGTGCTTCAAAAAGAATTCCATGAAGAAAATTGAAAAATGTAATCAAAATGATTAAAGAAAACAGAGGAGTGTAATGGAAGAAAATATATAATTTTAGGAAGGCTACTGAATAGACAACTATAGCTTTTCTTATCTTTGTGGTAACAGACCTTCCTTATCTATAAAAATCCTACCCTCATGCTCTCTGCTACCCAAACACAAACACTAGCACCAAGGTCGATCATTCCATGCCAGTTATTACAGTCCATTCTTCCCAGGTAAAGGCAATTGATTCAAGGGTAGTCTTGTGACAAACTTTTTCTCAAGGGTGCTTTAATCTTGACTGAACTGGAATGTGGAAAAATGGTGATTGGAGAGAATTCAAAGAGATTGTTACATGAGATCCTTACTGAGCTCTATGACTCAGATCTGATTTTTGTACATCTTACACTCTGGTTAGTCTTCCTGTCTTTAGATTCTGTGAGTTAACTTCTAACCTTAAAATATACTGTCCATTCTTTTTCTTTTTTTTTTTTTTAACTTATATTTTGGTTTAAGCTATCTAGATTTGGTTTCTGTTGCTTGCAGTCAAAAAACTCCAAATGACACTAGAATGGATAACTGGAAGTGGAAGCTACCCATAAAGGTTTCCAACAAGTTGTTGGTTGATTTCAGTTCATGGATCTTGACTTATCAAAATTGAGAGTTTCATTATCAACCTAGGAGCCTCAGAATTACAAATAACCCAACAGTGCCTAAAATCATAAAGGAATCCCCAAACTTGGCAAATAGCCTGTACCATCTCCTGATTCTTAAACCCCACAAGCGAGATTGATCTGCAACAACAGAAAAGTCTCCAAAAAGGAAAGTTATCTTTATTTCTCCTCTTTCATGTGGCAGTAAGGGTAATTGGAAGGAAAAACCTCCCATGGAGCAAACCCATAGTCAGTTCACTTTGCTGAGAATCTTATTCCTCTGCAGGGGCAGGAGATGGAGATAACCTGCACCTTCAGGGTATGCTATATGCCTTCACCCACATCAAATGTGTTCTGTCTCCCTGTATATTAGTATATTTTTGGTAATTTATCAGTTTGGATGCATTGAACAGAGAATAACAGGATTCTAACTCAAGTTAACGTAAACAAAAAGGGTGGCTATTTCATTTTCCAGAAGTCTCAGTTTCAGAGTAGAATGATTATTTTTCTTATTATGGCATTAAAGACCCATGCCCTTCTCACCTCCCTACTCTATCATCCATGGGTGTTCATTTTTCTCCTTCTGACCTGCTGAGAGCTGCAATATTTCCAGCTATGGAATTCATATATGGTGATTTCAAGAGCAAAAGTAGCCTCTTCTCTTTAAAGAATCGGGAAATTCTTCCCAGAAGCTCACCTATCTCTACCAATTTTCCCTTTCAAACTCTTTTGCCACATTCAAGGCATATGCTCTATCATGACGCTAATTTGGTAACAATAAAGAGGAAAAATTGAGCTATACTATAGTAATGTGTGCCAGAACATGTGAAATTACTGTATGTAAGTCTAACTTTTAATGACCAGCTTATGTGTCAGCTTTACCAGGTAACAGTCTCCAGGCAGATAGACTAGATCCATTTTGGGATAATGCAAAGAGAAAAAATAAAAAGAGAGAGAACAAGTGAACTATGAATTGACTCTTAAGGTTCTGCTTAGATGACATTACTTTATATTCTATTTAACTGACCAGATCAAGTAACAAGACCACTGAGTTCAATAGAGTTGAGAATTATAATCCTCTTCTAGAGAATGACAATAAATATCAAAATGGCCCACCTGATTTCAGTTGAGTAAAAATTCTTCACCAGGGAGTAGCAGTGAATATTGAGTGATGATATATTCTACTACAGGACTGCAAAGTGGGTTTTAAATATTTCTCTAAATTCCTTCACACACTTTGAATAAAATATGGAGTCTAATTCTCATCACTCTGAATATGGACCAGACTTGGTAAATTGTTCTCTCTCTCTCTCTCTCTCTCTCTCTCTCTCTCTCTCTCTCTCTCTCTCTCTCTCTCTCTCTCTCTCTCCCCACCCCAACCACCCCCAGCCCCATCCTTGGAACTTGAAATTTGGACAATTTGTTGAGAAAGTGGTCACATGTGGGATCTGAAAGTTCTGAATCTACTGCCTCACGCATGGGTGAGCAAAGCTTCAGATGCTTTTATTTTCCAGCCTTCAGGATGTTCCAGCAGATGTTGAATGGGACATAAAGGAGCCTGTGAGCCCTGCCCAAATTCTAAAATCATAAGCAAAATAAATGTGTCATTATTTTAAGTCACTAGATTTTGGGCTGTTTTCTTTATGGAAATAAAAAAAAATTAAAGAATTACTCTTTTAAACTTGACAGTTAGATATTATAGATTATTTTAAAGGTTTTTGAGTGGCATGTGCCGTTAGTGGTGAGTTGATAAGGAATGAAAGTTGCAGAAAACAATCATCACCTGTAAGTTCTGTATATCTCAGGTCCCTGGAAAGATGATTGGTTTATGTAGCTGCTCTAAGTAAAGTTAGTAAAGTTGGTTTGAATAATAAAATCATATGGTACTTTGAGGCTCTTTGTAATCTGACTTCTTGATTCAACAGTCACAATTCTCATGGTTTCTTTCCTGCCTCTCTCCTAGTCAAGTCAATTTTCTTTCATTTCACAAATGCATCACAATTTCTTTTGGATCTGTGCTTCTATATATTACTTTTCCTCTGTATATCTTTTTTCACTTTATTTTCTGAGAATATGCAATCCATTCTTCAAATCCCAGCATTTGAATGAATAATCTTCTCAAAGCCCATATTCCTTAGTCTTGACCTCTGCGCTATCCCTTGTCCTGACTCAGTGTTCCTGCTACAGTCAGTGCTTTTTGGTGTATTCATAGTCTTTTGTTACTTTTCTGTGATCTTTCAATGCATGGTGAAACTGTGCATCATTTAAGCCAGAATAAGTTATATTTGCTTTGCTTTTATAGGGCTTTACTTTAACATATACTTTCAAAACTACAAATATTATTAAGTGTTCAATAAAAGCTCTTTGAATTAATGAAGAAATTAATCAGTATAGACTGTTCACTCAAGACTTGCTGTGAAGGAATGAATGCAGATTAAGGCTATAATAAGTAATATGAGCATTAATTAGCTCTTATCACATCCAAGTACTCCTTAATGTGCTTTATATTAACTGATTGAATCTTTGAAACCATCTTTCTTTAAAGTAGCCCCAGTATTATTCCCAGATTACTGATGAGGAAACTAAAGAACATATGAGTTAAATAATTTACCTTAAACTATACAATTAACAAGTACAAGAGCAGAATCTAGTTTGAGGTAATCTGATTTCCTACCCAGCTCTATTAATCACTTTATATTGTCATTTCTGAACTTGAGGAAATGTGCAAAGTTTATTTAGTTACAATATTTTATTTAAATGTTTGCATACAATGCAGAAAAATTCAATTTATTTCCAAGTAGTTTTTTGTGCTATGTAGAAAGCTAATTTGTACTTCAGAAAGCTTAACATTTAACCTCTTAATTATATAAGACTAAAAATTATATTAGTCTGTAGTTTTTTTGTTTTTTTTTGTGCTGTCCTTGTCTGCTTTTGATATCAGAATAATGTTGGTTTCATAGAATGTATTCAGAAACATTCCCTGTTCTTCAATTTTTTAGACAAGTTTGAGGAAAATAGACATTAATTTTTTGATGACTTGGTGTCCTACCCTGGGCTTTTATTTATTCAAGAGACTTTTGATTACTGTTTCAATTTCCTTACTTCTGATATGTCTGTTCAGTTTTCTATCTTTTTTTCCTGATTCAACCTGGGTAGACCGCATGAATCTACTCACAGATTTGTCCATTTTCTCTTCAGTGTTCACTCTATTGGCTTATAACTGTTGTTATTAGACTTATTATATGCTGTACATTTCACTGGCATTAGTGATAACTTCTCTTTCATTTATGACTCTGGCATTAGTTTTCTCTTTTTTCTTAGTGAGTCTGGACAAAGTCTTGCAAATTTCGATTTCATTGATGATATGTACTATTATATATTTCTTTCAACTTTTTTTGTTCTAATTATTGTTTCCTTCTTTTACTGCCTTTTGTTAGATGTGTTCTTCTTTTTTTAGTTCCTTTAGGTGACAAGTTAGACTGTATTTGAGATTTTTCTTGTTTCTTGATGTAAGCCTGTTCTACTGCTTTACGTGTCCCATAGGTTCTGATAGTACATGTCTTTGTTCTCATTTGTTTCCAGTTATTTTTTAAATTTCTACTTTGATTTCCTTTTTTGCCAAGTAGCTCTTCAGTTTTTTTGGATTTGTTTTTGCTACCAAATATTTGGACATTTTCCAGCTTTCTTTGTGGTTGATTAAAAATGTAATTCCAAGCATTTAAAATGATGATAGTTGCAAGATCCACTAAAAGCAAAGTCCTGTGAATCTGATTTATTTATTATTAATTCAAGATCATAATTTTGTCATAAAGAAATTTATATTGAACAGAACACAAACAAATCTCTAATTTTTGACCTATAAAAATAATTTTCAAATGCATAAAATATAGGTGCCTTCAAATTTAAAAAAATAATTGAATTTGGCTGTATAAGTTATTAAAATGTTATTTTAACCTGGAAATCATTTAATTAGCCTCTTGCAGAAAGAAATTAAAACAAATGAAAAATTTTTACTGAGACCCATACCATCCTGTATAAATTCCTAGTAGAGCACCTTTCCTCAATCTCCTTGAGGATGAACCCTAGGGATGCATGGGTATTTATTTTATATATAGAGATTTTTGTCCTATTATGATGAGGAAAACAATATTTTATCTTTAAGGATCTAGTTACATAAAATTATCTGCCAATAGTGACTTGAACAAAACTAGAATGAGCATATAATTTATTCTTCAAATAGAGGCATTTTTTTAGTTTTATGGTCATAAATAAAATGATAGCATTTTCAATATAGATATAATCAAATTTATTATATTGGTGAACTTATAAATTAGTTTTCACAACATTATTAGATTGTTATTATTTTTATTGCTGCTAAATCATGGGCTTTCTCATTTTCATTTTGTTGTTGCAGACAATATTAATTTTATTCAATTAAATAAATGTTCCCCAAAAATGACTTTCAAAATTTGTATATTTTAACATTCTACTATAGAGTTTTAAAATTGCATCCTGCAAATAATTTGTACTATTATAATTTAATCAATTTAATTTCTCTATACTTTCCACAGTATTTCAATGTTTTTCTATTTACTGTTTTTATTTTCAATAAATACAATTAGCTTAAAATTTCGGTAGTTGAAAACTTGGGTGCTTGATGATTGCAAGCATTTTGCAGCAAGATTTTTAAATTTTGAAAAACACACAATCAAAATGATCATCAACAAGATCTTTTAGAAATAGTTAAACTCATAAAAAATAATAGCATGGTAGTTGACAAGCTAGGCTAGGGTTGGAGAAATAGAAAGATTTAGGTCAAAGGCTACTGCTTCCAATTATAAGATGAATAACTGATATGCCATGTGGTGACTATAGTTAAAAATATTGTATGATATAATGGATGGCTCTGATAACTTCACTTATTGTGACAATCATTTCACAATATTTATGTATTTCAGTCATGTTTATACAATAAACTCACACAATTTTAAACACTATCTCAAAATATCAGTAACTAAAGACCAAATGTATGCAAAAGCATTTTTTAATTATTTTAATATCCGCTTATTCAGTAAAAGTCACAATGCAGTTTCAAATATATACATATATACAGGTTGTACATATATATGAATGTATGTATAAAACAAATTTCGACAACTATAGCTTTTATTTCTCTTGGTACAAGTTATAGCTTTTAGGACCTTCTTCTCTTCAAGCTCACTTTTTGTACAACAATAATTTAAATATTTTATTCCACAAATTTCTTAATTTAGTTAAAATATTTTACTAAAAAATTTTGTAGTAATGTCATAACAACAAAAATATATAATGTTTTCTTCATCTACCTCAATCTGGAATTTTCTCTTTTTTCTTTCCACAGGTTCACCACCACTTAAAATTATAAAGAGTTGGCTGTATCTCTTTTTTGTGTGCTCACTTATATTTAATTAGTGAGTCTCATAAAGGGATTCATTGGCTACATTGGGTTGAAGATAGGAAGAGAGTGTAGTTTTCATCTTCTTAAAAAGTAATTACTATATTTTTTTAAGGAAAAGTGCAGACAGGAATGCAGGCAACTAAGCAAGCAAGAAGGAAGAGAGAGGAGGATGAAGCATTTTATTTATTTTAATTAGTTGTTCATTTGGTTGCTTTCCCTGAACCTTGGACATGCACCCTGGTGCTTGGGATGCTTGAGTCCTAAGCCAGCCCAAGAGTGCAAAATTATTTGCCATAACATCAGTGTTTGCCAAGATTAATTACTATTTACAACTCTAAGGTCAATGTCCAAGAGACCAAATTCCAAGGGCAAGGGAAACAAAAACAAAATAAATGGGATTATATTGAACAGAAAAGCTTAAGGACAGTGATAAAAATCTATCCTCAAAATGAAAACACATCCTATCCTAAGGGATATCCAATAAAAGCTTGATTTACAAATATACAAAAAATTCATAAACTGATGCAACTCATTTAACAAGTAAAGGGTCTAAGTAAATGACAAAGAGATGATCAAGAGGCGCACAAAAAGATATTTATCATCTTTTATTATTAGGTAAATGAAAATCAAAACAATGAGATCACCTCACCTCTGTGAGACTGACTGTTATCCAAGAGACAAGAATAAATATTGGAGAAGATGTGGAGAGATGGAACACTTACACACCATTGGTGAGATGTAGCCATTATAGGAAGAAATGTGAAAATTCCTGAAATAATTAAAAATAATGATTCCATGCAATCTATTCATTCTACTTCTGGGAGTTAAACCTGAAAAACACAGAAACATGAATTTAAAGAGAAATATGCACTTCCATGCTCATCACAACACTATATATAATAGGTATAGTAGCCAAGATTTGGAAACAAACTAGGTGCCTATTGACAAATGACTGGATTAAAAAGATGTGGTATATTACATAATGGTATACTATTCAGCTATAAAAATGATTGAATCGTGTTATTTTCAATAACACAAAGGGAACTAATGAGTATTTTTCTTAGTGAAATAAATCAGACAAAGGAAGACAAACACCATATGATTCCACAAATATGAGGTACATAAAGAAACAAAAGAGACATGTGAACTAAATAAACAAAAATGAACTTTGTAGACTATAAAATAAAATTATTGTTTACCAGAAGGGAAGGGGAAAGAGAGGTGTGTAATTCAGGTAAAAAAGGTCAATATATGTGAAGGATAAAAACTGAACTTTCAGTAGTGAACTTAATATAATATGTACAGGTGCTTATTTCAGTGATGCATACCTGAAACTTATATGATGATATAATGAAATACTACTCCAATTAAAAAAATAATGATTGCCATATTTAAAGTGAGAATTTCTTTCCTTATGCTGTTCTCACACATCGCTAGATAAGGTCACAACAGAATTTCATAGTATGAAACATAGGTTTGAAAAAATATCCTGACTTATTTTCATTAATGACAATAGCAATAACAAATAAAATAGATAACTTTGTTAAAAGGCAAAGCAAGGAGGAATGGGACATCAAGTCAATTATGAAATGTACTCCTCCTCTAGGAAACCGGAATTACAGTTTAAGAAATGAATTGATCTCTGTTGGTAAAACATTTTTTCTTTCGTTTTTGGTTAAGTATTTGAATTCATTGTACTTCTCTCATCTACATGGAACTAGATCATTACAAATAACATTTATTTAATGATTTTTAAGACATTCAAGTTTACTCAAAATTATTGTTTTAGTAGTAGTCACAGCAGTTGCAACAATAGCAGTAGCATTGTAAAATGTCAATTATTTATAAGCCAGAAAAAATATTTTTAAAAGCTACAGGAATGTTATTATTTAGTGATACAATATTTAGAGTTCACAGTGCAGATGATTTTATAGGCTTATTATCCCAAAGTCAAGTTCATTATAATCTAATTAAAATTACTTGATTTTTCCCAATATTCATATTTCTGTTCTTATAGTTTATTATTTGCATGTTGTAAAGGCAAATTTAAGACTTACCCTGGTCTGATTTAGGTAGTATATATTTTTGATTTATTATTTGTATACGAAAGGTATTTGATCTTAAATGTATTTTACTGATCTCATCTTTCAGTTAGACTCATAGCAATTTTATATGGTTGTGTGTAGGAAAACACTGGAAAAGAATTTGGTGAGGCTTATGAATACTGTCAAATACTACTTTGCTGGAATGTTAATACATCCTAACATAATAGTAATACACTGTGAAAGATAAAATTTGTGTCCCACAAACTACTCTTTTGGTGTTATCAACAGAAATAACACATTTTAATAATCAACTAATAAAAATGCATTTATATGCATAACATAACAATTTTAGAACCAAATGAAGGCAGTCTTCTAAAACAGGAGGAATGTCCAAAGCAAGTGCAATGTTGTGCCCAGAATACAGGTAGGTAAACCAATGAAAAAATGGCAGTTATAGCATAAATACTACTGGATGCTTTGGGACTACATGTTTTAGTACTGATATTTCAGATATGAACACAATAAGCCAAAGCACCTCAAACCTAACCTCTTCGTTAGCTAACCTGGCTGGCAGATACCCTTGTCCTTGTATCTTTTTGAGTCACTTTCCCAAATCATATACTTAAGGAATGACCTAAATGACCTTTTCTGACTTAGTAGCATGTTTTCACAACAAGATGAATCTTCTCCATTCCAACCAGCTCCACTCATTGTGCTCACAGTGGTGGTCTTCACAGCTCTCACCTTGGCTTTTGAAGCAGCTTTAGAAGTGGTCTCATTATCCTCAGCCTTATTTCTAATAACTATCAGATTGATTTATTTAAGCATAAAACCAGCCACATTGTCTCTATAGTTCAGACCCTTCAGGGTAATTTTACACCCTCACACATTGCTTGTAGGAATGTAAAATGGTGCAATTACTTTGAAAAATGGCTTGATATTTTCTTAAAATAATAAATATACAATATAATCCAAGAATTCTATTGCCAAGTATTTACTCCAGAGAATGGAAACATGTCTATTCAAAGAGTTGGATATGAATGTTTATAGCAGTATCATTCATAATAGCAGAAAAATGGAAATAACATGTATGTATATCATCTGGTGGATGTATTAAAAAAATATGTTACATCCGTATCATGGAATATTATTTGACAATACAAAGGAGTTAAGTACTGACTCGTGCTCTAAGATGAGTGAACCTCTAAAGCTTTATGCTAAACCAAAGCAGTCAGTTGTAAACAGCTACATATTGTATGAGTCCATCTATGTGAAATGTCAAAAAATGATTATAGATACAGCAGCATTATAGATACAAAAAGCAGGTTAGTTCCCTGGACCTGGGACAGGAATGGGAAATGACAACAAATGAATATGACGGCTATTTTGGAGTGATGGAAATATTCTAAAAATGAGATTGTGTTGATGACTGCACACATTTATAATGAAAAATAATTAAATTGTACCATTGAAACAAGTGAATCTTAAGGTACATTGTATTATAACTCAATAAATTTTACTAAAAAATAGACAAGGGGGAAGCTATTTAGGTGTGGAATCTGGGGATATTGGAAATCTCTGTTATCTTCCCATCAATTTGTTCTGAACCTGAAACTTCTTAAAAAAATATAGAGGCTTATGGAGAACTTTTTTTAAAGAAAACAAAAGTAGAGAAGCTTGAAACAATGAATGAAAAACTATCTAATAACAAAAACTCAATGGCAAAAAACCAGAAGCTGCTCATCTCAGAATTCGACCTCAACTCATAAATACTGTGCATAGGAAGCTTCTCACTCTTTCCTCTCACTGCTTCGCAAGGACTCTCCTATTGACCCTGGCATCGTAAAGTGAACTCTTGTCTTATCGCTGGCAGTTCCTTGCACATTTTAGGCTGTTTCTTGAATCTGTGACATTATATTCTTTTTCCTTTATATGAAATGTTAATCCCCACTAGCTCTTCACTCCAACTTATTTACCAAGCAGGCTTCTTATCCTTTAAACCTCAGTTCATGTTGCATTTCTAAAGAAACTCACCTTGGTGTCCATATTATTCCTCCAGCATCCTGAACCCAGAATGCCGTGTTCTCCTTAAACAGCTAAATATCAAACAATATATATTTATGTTGCTGATTGAATCTGTTTCTAGAATATGAGTTTCTATTACTAGCAATTTAAAACTACGCACAGTGCTTGAGACCAAACACATGCTCCCAATATTTATGAAGTAATGAATGTATATATTCATGGCTGCTAGGAATACAAAATCATTATTGTCATACAGCTTAACATGAGCCTAGTTCTTCAACCTTATTTTTGGCTGCTGAATTCTTGGCGAGATGATAAAATGACATCTACATGAGATCACAGGTTAAAGTATTTCATTTATGAACTCACATCAGTTCGTATTTTCCTAAATGTGAAATGGCAATCTTTTGACCAAATCCATCACTTGCACATAGAGTAGATCAAGTGTGTGCGTGTTGTGACTGGTGACTAGCCATGATGATAGATCACACTGCCTAGCAGGTTGTCATTTCCTGACATGATTTACAGTTCACAGTAGAGACCACAAGGGAAGATAGACGGCCACTTGGGGACCACCTGTTACTGGTGAGGAATGTAGTATCACTTTCAGCTATTATGAAATCACCTCATCAGAGGATTTGGAAGCTAGTCAATAGGCAGGAGGTAAACAAATATGCCAGGCAAATTGAACACCAACAAATGATGGATTTCAGACATGGGGGTTCCAATAAAGCTAGGAGTTTCACTTATTTAGTATTGCCAGAGCTAGGCAAGGGATTGCAGCTTTACTAAATTCTGCTGTACGTTGAAGTGAAGCCACAAAAATGAACACTATTTCCTAGGACAGTATTTCTAAAGCCAGTATCATTCTATATAGTGTAAGTGATTTGTTTGTTTCAAGGCTTTATGGATTATGATTGAAAACAAAATGCATAGCAAATGTTCTAATACAAACTGTGAACAGAAACATGTTATTTATTCATAGCCATGCAAGAAAATGCAATATAAAAATCTTTTAGAAAAAGGTTTTAGGAATAATGTGTAGCCCTACGACTGTTTGATGTGGAATTACAGATTATCGAGTAGCATTCCATGCATCTCTGTAGGGTTATCTATCTTGTATTTGCAAAGAGGATAGTGATGTCTTTCTAAAAGTGCATAGTGCTTCCTGAAAATGCAAAAATAAGTCAAGAAACTAGAAAACAAGAAATTAGAGCTTTTATTGGTTGCAGCATGGAAATGTAATTGTTCTTGCTTTGGTTTTAATTTTTAAAATAGTAAAATGTACAGGAAGCAATTAAAGATGCCAGAGGAAGGATCTTTCATCCCTGTTCTTTGAAACCAACTTAAAACCAAAACATGAACATGGAGGCAGAAACAAAAACATGGAGGGCCATCAAGAATTGTGAAATTTATTTCTAGTTGAAATGAGGAAGGCAGTTGGATGTGTATCCCTTCATGTTTGCAGGAAGTGAAGTGAGTTATCCAAAGGTAAGTGGCACTTTCTGAAAGGTCAAGTCAGTGACCTCTTCTTTGGATCAGCAAGAGCTCAATTGCTTTGTGGAATGTTGGGGCATTACTAACTGTTGGGAAGAGTAGGATGAAAAGGAAGGTAGAGTTAAAGTGTCTCCATACATTTGGAGGGGAAAAGGAAAAGAGATTAGGTGATGCAAGGGAAATAAAGGTGTCAAGCAAACTTAGTTGATTATTTGGTGCACATAAGTACTGCGAACTAACTACAAATCATCACTGAAAAGTTGGTGACAGACTTTACTGTGAAATATGTAGTTTATGCTAACCCAGGGAAGACTAAAATTTGTTGCAAAGACTTTAGTTACAAGACATAGATCTGAACTTGAGCTACCTGAATATCTAACGCACTCCACTGATGCCCTTTCTAATACTATCCTCTAATGCACAGTTAGCCTGGGGAAAAACAACAGTAACAAAGAAAAGAGAAAGAAAACACATGAGAGATACATAAAAATTCTGGAAGAGAAAAAAAAAGATAACATCAAAAATATTTTGTTGTGAAAGACGTGAAAATTATGAGAAAACTCCCTGAGAATTCAAAGATAATCTTAAAAACATAGCATTCTAAAATATATATAGTTAAAATAACTGTCAAAAAATCTAAAAGCTGAGAGTATACCTTCCAAATTGTAAAACTAGAATACAGATGCACAAGAAACATAGATATATAGCATGAAATAAAAATACAGAACTAATTATTTTTGTGTTATACATACAAATGGAATAAAAAATCACCCATTAAACTTAAAAAACTTTAATTTGAATTACAAATAACCGAGATGCTGTGCATGATTTTGATCTAAAATTAAAGTAAGGGGCTGGATACAAAATATAGATAAAAATTTCAAACTGAAGATAAATAAGGATCATTTTATTAAAATTATATATGTTTTAATTTTAGGAAAAAGTTATTAAACTGCTAAATGTAAGGCACTAACTAATAAAAACTTTGAAATCCACAAGTAAGATGTTATAAATCTTCATAAACTAAATAGTATTGCTTAAAAATTCAAAATGCTAAATTTATGGCAAATATAAGCAGTAGACAGAAACAAAATTTAATGAACCTCTCTGTCTCTTGATAGAAACATTAAACAAACATTAGGTTATTTTTAGAGAAAACCAGTAACATAGCTTAAATTATTATTCATAATAAAACAACAAAATTTATAACTGCAATTAGAATGGAGTATTTTTTCAATCACCATTGAAAATGTATAGATTGATCTTATTCCATGCAGCAAAGAAAATTTCAGTAAATTCTACCAAATGGTTATTACGCACACCAAATTCTCAAGTCACAATAAAATAGGATCATTATTATACACTGAGAAAACATTTAGTCAAATCATCTGGCATACACAGAAAGCCAACTATGGCTGACAATGGCTAGCATAGTTATTAGGAGAAAAGATAAAATACCTGCAAAATGTTGCCATGTAAACTCCTCTAAAAAATAAGATAATAAAGTGGAACTCTAATAAGTTAATACTTATAAGGGAAATATTATAAGACTAATGCATATAATTAGAGCTATTTGGGGGGATGAAAATTCATTAATAAAATGTAGTTATTGATTAGGTAATTTGCTAAAAAGGAAGTCAGATACTCAAAATACAGGTTGAAGTGTCTATACAATCACTGATGCAGAATTATAAAATAATAAGCTTCAAAATTCTACAGAAATAATTTTTAAACCATGAGTGAAATAAATGATATTATGGGAAAACATAAATTACCAAATTTGTTGCCAGAGGAGATATAAAGTTTAAAAAGGATGGTTATTCCCTAAGGGACACACAAACATGACCAATTATTTTTTGACAAAATGCAAAAGCAGTCAAGGGAAGGACAACCTTTCAATTGAGTAATTTGACCTCCATAGGCAAAAAAATCAACTTCAAACTAAACTTCACCTTTTTACAAATATTAACTCAAAATAGACCACAAACTTAAGTGTAAAATTTATAAACACCTATAAAAATCATTGGAGAAAATCTTCAGAATCTGTGACTTAGGAAAAATTCTTAGACATTCTTAGACATAAAGATGCCTTATAATAGGAAAAGTCAATAAAATAGATCGTCACATTTAAAATTAAAAGCATTTTTTCTGTGAAAGACTTTATGAAGAGGATGATGAAACAAGCTACAGCTCAGGAGAAAATATTTGACCATTATACACTCAACAAAGGACTAGTATCTAGAATATATAAAGAACTCTGAAAATACAGCATTAAATAAAACATAGGCATAATTAGAAAATTATTAAAAAATATGAAGAGAATTTCACTGTAAGGGATATAGAGATGTCAGTAAGCCCATAAAAAGATGTTCAGGGTCATTAGTCATTAGAGAGGTGCAATTTTTTAATTATGTAATAATTTTATTATTATTTCTTTTGTTTAGAAATGCATACTCACTTTAAAATACTGTACTGACTTCTTAATCTAAGGATATTACACACCACACCCACCACCATAGTTCTGATGTCCTTTACCACCACAGTATTCCCTCTTTCCTTCCCTACACACTCCAAACCCTTTGGCAGTCATCCTCCTATGTCCTGTGGGTTTCTGCTGGGGTTTATCTGTCTTATGTGTTTCATTTCATTATAGTATACATATTAGTGAATCCATCCTGTATTTTTGTCTTTCTGACTTATTTTACTTAACATGAACATCTCATATTTCATCCAGACTGTGGCAAAAGTCACATTTTTTTTCCCAGTGGCTGTGAAGATTCCATTGAGTATATTTGCCACAGCTTTTTATCCAGTCATCTGTTGATGGGCATTTAGGTTGTTTCTATGTCTTCTCTGTTGTGAACTGTGCTTCTATGAACATAGGGGTGTAGATATTTTTCCTGATTAGAGGTTTTGTATCCTCTGGGTACATGCCTAATAATGGGATTACTGGATCAAATGGTAGTTCCATCTTTATTTTTTGAGGAAATCCATACTGTTTTCCAGAGAGGTTGTACTGATTTATTTACATTTCCAACAGCAGTGAAGGAGGGTTCCTTTTTCTCCACAATGCCTCCAACCTTGATTATTTCTAGAGTTTTGGATATAGACCCTTCTTGATGCCACAGTTATACAGACAGTTAAACCTTGACAAAGGAGTGAAGCACATACGATAGAAGAAGGAAAGTGTATTGAACAAATGGTGAGGCAAAACTAGACAGACATCTGCAAAAAAATAAATAAAACTAGGTTATTCATTAGCACTAATGCTATTCATTAGCATGCAAGAGTTAACCCAAAATAGATAAAGAACTGGACATAAAATCTGGAATTATAAAATACTTGGAAGAAAATACTTGGAAGAGTAAATTCTCTGTGACGTCAACTTCAAAAAGTTCTTTAGTGAAAGAACAGCTACAGCAAAAGTAACCAATGTAAAACTAAGTATTTGGGACTATATCAGAGTAAAAGCTTCTGCACGATGAAAGAAACCACAACAAAAAGGCAACCCACCAAATTCGAGAAACTATACACACAACATACATCAGATAAGAACTTAATTTCTAAAAATATACAAAGATCTCATACATCTTAGCAAAATAAAAGCAAATAACCCACTCCAAAAAATGGGCAAAAGAACTGAACAGACATCTTTCCAAAGAAGACCAATGTTTACAAACACATGAAAAAATATTCTACATCAGTCATCTGAGAAATGCAAATTTAAACCACAATGAGATAGCACTATGAACCTGTCAGAATAAATGAAATGAAAATCTAATAGCAGCTGAAGACTGTGCTAAGAAGCTGAATCACACAATACATTGCTGGTAGGAATATTTTGTTGCAACTACTCTGGAAATTATGTGATATTTTCTTGCAAAATCAAATGTATGCTTTCCAGATGACTCAGCAGTTTTTACTCAAATATTTAACCTAGAGAAATAGAGACTTGGGCTCCTGCAAAAACTTGGGCACAATCACAAACACTTGGACACAGTATCAGCTTGATTTGTAATAACTCCAAACTGAAAACATTCCAAATGTTCTACAAAAAGTAAATGGCTAAACAAATTCAAACATCCATCCCAAGGAATATTGCTCATCAGTATGAAAGCATGAATGTTGATACATATTTGGAGAGATCACAAGAGAATTGTATTGAGTGAAAAAAGTCAATCTCAAAAGATGGTGTGCTATATGGTTCCATTTATATAACATTTTGAAATGAAAAAATTGTCAGTGAGGTTAACGGATCTATGGTTGTCATTAGTTAGAAAGGAAAATAGGGAGGGACAAAGCTGTGAATAAAAAGGGGTAGCAGGAGGATCCCTGTGATGAAATTGTTATGTATCTTGAATGCTGTGGCATTCACACAAATTTATGCCTATCATAAAACTGTGTAGAATTAAACACCAAAAAGCAAATGAATATTAAAGTAGTGAAATTTGAATAAGGGCAATAAATTATATCAGTATCAATTTCCCACTTGTAATATTATACTATAGTTATTAAAAATGATACTGATGAGAGAAAATGGGTGTTAGGTATATGGGATATCTCTGTATTGTTTTAATTTAACTAAGTATCATCCAATATTTTCAAAATTTGTAATAATCAACATGGTTAAAAAAAGGAAAACATTGAAGTTAAAAAACTGGCAAGACATGTGACCATAGGCTCATTTATTCTAACTTTATTTTTTTAATTTATCAAGACAATGAACAGATAATTCATAGAAAGGAAACACTGAAAGACTTAAAACACATAAGAATATGCACATATTTGCTCATAAGATCAATGCAATTCAAATTACAGTGAAATATCTTTTATAGTCTTTAAATTTGGATTGTATTTTAATCCATTTGGGCACTTTGTGTCTTGAATGATGAGTTCAATCCATTTACAGTTAGGGTGCTTGTAGGCATGTAAGTGTTCTTTGACAGTTTGTTACTAGCTTTATACATGTTGTACAGATAATACCTTTGTTCTGTTTCCCTTCTTAGGTGCTATGAAAGCATTTGTGCGAACACTGGTTTCCCTTTCCACATTTTTCTTCATTTTTACCCATGGATTTGTGTTCTGAGGCTATCCTGGGGATTACCTAAAAACGTTTCTATGCTTCTACCATACTTTAACTTGAAAGCAAGTTAGTCCTGAACTCTTTCTAGCAGTTCACCCTTTTACTCTCCTCTACACATTTTATTTTTGATGTCTTGCTCCTTCTAAGTGTTGTTTCTTTCCATTTTATAGAACTTCCTCGTGTTTATTGTAATGCTGGTTTTATGGTGATGAATTCCTTTAAGTTTTGCTTGCCTGTATAGCTCTTAATCACGTGTTTATTCTAAAAGATAATCTAGCAGAGTAGAGTATTATTTGGTTGGAAGTCCCTTTTTCCCCCATCACTTCGATTATATCATGTCTTTCCTGCTGATCTGTAAAGTTTTAGCTGAGAAGTCCAGCTATAGTATTATGACGACCCCCTTGTATGTAACTCATTTTTTTCTAGCTATTTTCAAGATTCTCTCTTTATGTTGTGTTTTTGACACTTTAACAATGATAAATCTTGTTACAGTTCTCTTTGGGTTTCTTCTATTTGGGACTCTTTGAGGTTCCTGGGTCTAGAGGTATGTTTCCTTCCTTAGTTTAGGGGAATTCTAAGGTATTACTTCTCTTTCTGTTCTCCTCTCACTCTCTTCTCCTTCTGGGACCCACATGGTGCAAATGCTGTTCCTCTTCATGTTATCCTATAGGTCTCCTGTGTTGTTTTTGCTTCTTTTAATTATTTTTTTTCTCTTTACTGGTCTTTAAGTGCATTATGTTCTATTGGAGGCTTATCCCCATCTGCTGTTGAACGCTTGTATTATATTCTTTAGTCCAACTATTGTGTTCTTTAGCTCAATTAATTCTGTTTTGAACTGCCTCATATTCTTTCTTTGTTGTAATCATCTTTTTGTTCCTCAATTATTTTCATGATATTTATGAGTATCATAACTGTTGCTTTAAAATCTTCATCAGGTAATTTACTTAATTCTGTTTTGGTCAGATTTCCCCCTAGGATTTTGTTTTGGTTCATCATTTCATGACTATTTCTCTGTCTCTTCAATCTGTTTTGAATTCTGTGTTTATTTCTATGAGTTAGGCTTGCCTGTGTAAAAGTCTTGTGTTAGGGTATTAAGTTGAACAGTGTAAACCTGAGTGTTGGTCTGGGAAGCTGGGTTTCCTTTTGTTGTGTGATCTCAGCACCTGTGAAGATTGTTAATATTCTAGAGCCCAACCTCTGTTCATGTCTAAGAGTCAAGTCTATGAGGTTGGAGTTGGACTAGGGGATGCAGAGGCTTCCCCCAGAGACACAGGCATGAACAAGTCACAAGGCACCCTTTCGCAAACAGGTGAGCCCAGTTAAAACAAGTCACAGCTCCAAAGAGACCAAAGGAGATAGAGTCAGGAACTTCTTTTAGCAAAGCTCACAGTCTTGTTAAAAAAAAACAAACAAACAAGCAAACAAAAGAACCCCTCAGTCCTCCAAAGGAGTGTCAGTCTCGGTGGGAGTTAATTATAATACCTGGGCTTGGGGAAAAAAAAAAAAAAAAAGAAAAAACTTCTAGGGAGTACTAAGCAGTTAGCAGAACTGTTTAGCAGTAGCTGAGGTGGAAACTGCTGTTCCAATTATGTTTTGCATATAGCCCTGGTGCTGCAGACTTGGCTGCACGTATCTGGTAGGGTGCTGAAAGGTGGCAGGCTTCCAACAGGTCAACAAAAGTGTGCTAATGGCAGAGAGGCTGAGTATTTCCCACAGAGAGGCTTCCTGCAATGGTGAGCCTTCAGGCTTGACCTTGAGGAAGGAGCATCTCAGTTCATATGCAGTCTTTTCCTCTTTTTTACCCCCATATGGAGGTTTGTGAATCAATGACTAAACACTGATTTCCAGGTACAAGGATACCTGGTGAGGAAAAATGTTTGTCAGCAGCCAAAGAATATCATTGGTGTCGCCCTGCACCCTGGAGTCTCTGAATAGTGTATAGTGCTAGGTTGTCTTCTCCTATTATTTATGAAGATGTATGCTGTTTCTGTGAAGTTGTTGATCTCTGCTCCTTTCCAAAGGTCACAATTGCACTTTGGGTGAGTTTTCAGTTTGTTTGTGGATGTGGGGAGAAGCTAATTTGGAGATCATAAAGTCTGTCGTCTTGTCCAAAAGTCTATAGCTATTAGATTTGGAAGGAACAAAGGATTTGATAATAAATGGAATTGGTAAAGGTATGAGGACAAAAGCATTTTTGTGCATTGCTGGCCAGAATACAAATACAGTTTGAATACAGTTTGAAGGCTACTTGGGAATATCTATCAAAATTAAAAATCACTTGCCATTTGATAGAAATTTCTCTCCCAGAAATTTGCATAAAATATATGCTAACCCATGTCTAAGCACATTATATACAAGCACTGTATGTAATAAAGATTGGAAACTATATAAATGTTCAATAAAGACCACGATTCAATTAATTATGACAGGCATACAATAAAATATGCTACTAAGAAAAATGAAGTAGCTCTCTCTGTTCCGATAAGGAATAATCTCTAAACTATTCTGTTAAGAGGAAATCATATCTCTGTATATATACATGGATATTTATAAACATGTACAATTGACCCTTGAACAACGCCAGGGTTTGGAGCACCAACTTACCCCCCCAACCGCCACACAGAAGAAAATTTAGGTGTAACTTACACTCCTCCAAAATTTAACTGCTAATTGTGTGCTGTTGGCTAGAAGCCTTACTGATAGCATACACATTTGTTTAACTTATATTTTTATATGCTAGCTGTATTAAACTAAAGTAATGTAGAGAAGAATAAGTTATTAAGAATATCTTAAAGAAGAGACAATACTTCTACCATACTGTGTTATGATTACTGTAAATTCACGTCAACTGTTTACATGAAAACTCAGTATAAGTTGACTACCTTCAAATCTTGGTGCTGGGTTGCCATTCAAATCCATCTTACTCAAGAATCAACTGTATATACGTGCGTGTATGTATATAGACACACACATGCACACGCATGCACATGTGTTTCTGGGGAGTTCATAAGATATTTAATTGTGGGGGCCGTCACAAAGTCAGTGGGGTCTCACTTTGGAGTGCTGTGCCCATCTCTTCTAAGTTCATTGTCTGCATATGTCAGTTTTCATGATTGATTTGCCCCCAACCCACCATCTAAAGCCTAATACTTGCTCAATGCATTATAGTGGCTAAATTAACATTTATACGTGGAATTGAACAGTATTTCGGTTATTCAACGTTCCCTCAGGAAGATTCCTAATGTTGCAACCATTGATTTATTTGTAGGAAACTCTACTTACTTCACAAACCTTTTCTAATATAGGACCTTATTTGACACACAGATATCTTCTAAAGTTCTACAAAGTATTTGTAAGGTTTGCATATGTTCATATTTCAATTATACTATGCAATTCTGCCATGCCTGCCTCTGTAAGAGCTGTATCCCTTTTATAAATTCTATATTACATTTTGCTGCATTTTCCCATTTGTTTTGCATTTTTTTTCTATAGTATGCTTCATTCTCTGGTCAGTTCTCTTTATCTTACACTTAAAGAAGCTATCACATTTTATTACCATATTGATGATATTTTTGTTTTAATTTATAAACTCTTTTTGGAAAAAACACTTGAGCAAATTCTCCCATGCCCTTCAAATATTCCTTTGAAATCTATTTATATATTGTTCTGCAATTTCTTTCCCCCATCCCCACCCAGCTTTATATAAAGACACAATTCCTTCTTCAGCCCAAGAATTATTGGCTCAGACCAGCAGTTTGTCATAAAAAATTCTACATGACATCCATGCTTTGTCCTAGCTCTTCTATTTCCTGTAGACTCTTAAAGCTCTTTTTTAATATCCTTATTCTCAAATCCATCAATTTCCATGTTATAGGGAGAAAAGACCTGTGCAATTATTCTACGTAATACTCTCCTGGCTGCTTTTTTAAGGACCTCATCATGTATTCTTCTTTTTGCTTAATTTAAAATAATCTTTTGAAAAGTTAGCCTTTTTTTGGTTAGCCCTATTTAATAGTAGTATTTACACTTCTGTTTCCATTTTCTGGACCTTTTACCTGTCTCCTAAATTTTTTAAAAATCTGAGTTCTCCACTGTGCGCATTTCCAGTGTGATCATTTTTTCTCTTAATTTTGATCAGTTGGTTATGGGGATTAACAATGTTTTACTTGTATCAGTTTAGTTTCTTATTTTTGAAGTAGTTCCTTAAAAATACGGCAAATCTAAAAAGTTCTTTGATCTTTTGCAATTTCGCTTTACACATGACCTTGATCTGCTTATCCATTATTATCTCTTTGGCTCTGTGCTCTTATCTTCCTGACCACTCTAGGAAGTTCTAGAAATTCCTGTCTTTCTTCTCTCATTTGTTTTTTGTTTTCAGAATGCACTTCCAGCTTTCCTAGTGTTTATTTTCTCTTTCTTTAGCAATTACATCTGTTGATGAGACCTTCAAAATTTCTATTTTTAGCCATAACAGTTAGAATAGACCTGGCAACTTTATTGTCTGTGATGCTGCTCACCAAACTACCTCAGAATGTAATGGTTTATGCATTTATTTTTCTCAACCATGTGCCTATAGGTTGGGAGGGATATTTTTGCTTTACCCTGAGCATTGGCTGACCTTAATCCCAGACTTTGGGCATGACTTTGGGTCAGGTCTACATTTTTCTCATTCTTCTTGAATATCCCATTACTGATCATATTTTTTTTTTTTTCTCACGATGAAATACAAAAAGCCCAAGATAGTATTCTCAAAAGCTCTGCTCATGTCATCTTTTCTAACTTTCCAAAGCAAGTCACAAGTTTACTCCATTTCCTCTGCTTCACTGCACGAAAGGGAGTGATGAATTGAGAACAAGAACGTGATCTATCATAGCTGTCTGCAGTCTTTTCTTACAGATACTTTGTGCCTATACACCCCTTCTTTCTCTTCTAGCAAAAATCCCGATTCCTCCCTTGCCATCATTGCTTCCTGCTTATCTCTGAAGGTGATATGCAATGAACTTCATAAGGCCTGGATTTGGCTTCTCCTATTTGAGTTAATTAGATACTGCTATTAAAGACACTTTCTGTTGCACAAAAAAAATCATCTAATATCTCTGAGCAGAATTGCTGAGGGCTCTGTGCCTTCAGAGAATGAGATCTTTAGTATGTCCTTATGGTAGCCCTGGGTTCTACTCTTCAGTAAGGACTTCTTTTTTGCCCATTTTCTTTTATGGTTTCTGCCCTTACCTTCTTCTTGCCCATGATCACATTTGAGGTGGACATTCAGGAACATGTCTTTCCTAAGGATCACACATGTAAATAAACCACTTCCTGTTAATACAAGTTCAGGGTCCAGTGGGTTATTTTTGGACAGTAAGTTACCCTCAAATATGTGGTAGACTTTCAGTATAGTTGCTTTTTTGGCCATTTTCAAGTATTAGTAAACACTGCCAAAGTTCTTGGATAAGTGGAATTTTTAAGGTCGTGGTCTTAGTCTATTATTTATAGTCCTCTCTGCTGTGCCTATCCAAATAATTCTCAGCTTGCTGTCTGCTGCATTGAAGACATCAGAAATAATGCATTATCTTTGCCAGCAGGCTCACAATTTTTGTATGGTGAAGCACCAGTCATATTTATTGCTAAGATTGAAATTTGCAGATACTTCTTTTAACTGCTTCAATTTAGGGTATAAACAGTTGGCCTTTTCTACTCTAAAAGTTTTAAAATTACCAGACTCTCAGTCAGCTGAGATTGTAGTTTATAGACAGAGCGTCTCTCTTAGCAAAGATGCATATCTTTCTATTCCAGTTCTCAGACTGACCAGCTAGTTCCACCTAAAAAGTCTAACTACTTTTTGCTGACAATCCATGCCAACATTCTGCAGATACTTTACTATTTCCCTTGAAACTATATATAGTTATCTATAGCCACTGTCAGCCTATACTTGGCTTTTCATACATGGAAGGTGATGATGTCATTAAATCTTCTCTTGGTGTATGATAATGTTCCTGGGATTTTCAGTTGTTATTATTAGCAGAGTCATAGTTGTGCACATAACTAGCTACTTTCAATGCAATATCACATGTTAGTTTCTGTTACCTGAATCATCTAATTTCCTGGACACTAAATCAATTGGACTAAGTTTTGAATTCATATAACCATAATAAGAAATAATAGTGCAATGATAGTGGCTTATCAAGATCGAAATTTATTTCCCTTTCTTGTAAAATAGATTTTTGAAGATAAAACACCCAAGGCCGCCTGAGTGTCATCACAATGTATTTGGAGATGAAACTCTTCTTTCTACCAAATTTTGGGCTTAGGGCTTTATTTAATTAATTAATTTATTTTTAAGATTGCCTCTTAGTCTAAAATGGCTGCTGTAGCTCCAAACATCATTTCTGTGGTAGGAGAATGAGGTAGGCATGGATAAAATATCTCTCTATATTGAATTAAATTGTCTCCCTTTAAGCAGCTTGACCAGAAGACCATAGCAAAGTCTTAAGCTTATATCTCCTTGATCAGAAGTTAGACAATTTATATGATCTCATTTTGTTACAAGGGTGTGGTGAGAAATGTAGTGTTTTACTTTTTTAACTGAATATAATTGCAATTTAACTATGAAGGAGGAAGAGAAGTATAGGTATTAGGATTCTGGGATTAATAGTCTTTACTAGAATTTGCCTTGAGAATTTAATTTTCACTTAAAAATGTTAAGCTTTAAAATCTTGAAAGAGCAGAGAATATACCATCTTTATCATCCTAGTATCATAATTTAAGTCATCCCTATTATGTAGCAGTTTACTATCCTCTATATACATATGCGACATTTTGAACATTTGTAAAAATTAATTTCTGTTGGTACTTTAGCCTTATTAAAAAAGACAGGCACTTTTTCTTATATGGTACAACAATAATTATTTTATATAGATCTTGTCAGGCTGGCTAGTTAATTTATTTCCTTTTTTAAGTACATTATAGACACTTTATTTAAATAGAATTTTTTGAATTTTAAATGATGTTATAGATCATCTAATTTAATTCTATCATTTTAAGATGAGGACAATGAGGCCTGGAAAGAGTATATTAAACCACTTATATTATACAACAAAGAGTTAATAAAGTTTTCATGTCTATATTCTTGACTTTCTTTCCACTTAAATCTGTCTATATATTACTTCTTTGCTCCCACTCCCCACCAAATTCCTTTCTATCTCTTTGAATTATTTAGTTCTTCCATTCTTATTACATGCAGGAGTTCATTCATGACCATAAATAATACTTCTTTTTAAATATTTTTCTCATGAGTGAGGATAGAATGTAGCATATTCATAAGTCTAATATTTCCTGTCATTGAGGAAATCACATATTTGATCATCTTCCACTTCATATCATGTATATCCTTAAACATTTAAACATTTTGTGAAAGCAACCATTCTCCTCTTATGATGTTTTTCCCTTTTGGCCAATATAAAGAGCACTGAAACAAGTTCCCATTTATGCAAAAGTAAATTTCCCTCTTAGTACTTCTAAAAGAACCCCCACTCCCTGCCAACTTCATTCATTCTATTTGTTTACTAGGGTAGCAGAATTTATGGAGTTCTTTTGACTTTCAGAGTTCTAAAAGTCTGTGACTTAATGGTATCATGCAAACCACATAACATGAAGCATATTTTGCTTAATCCAGGAAGTGTCTTTTGACTCCCAGGTTTCTTTCCCTCTATAATTTTCCTCACACTGCTTCTTTTTACCACCAGAACACAGCATGCAGAAAGCAGCTATGAATATTGTTTGCATTAATGCTGAAACTCATATTCTGCCATGGTACTATGCTTTCTTCTTTATCCTTTGGCATCTAATTTTCAGCAGATAAACCTTGTCATGATTCCTTGATGGGGAGATGAGAAATTTGGTGTAAATGTACATCACAGTGCTGTCAGGATCTGGCATGTGCACACTTAATGTTCTATGCTTTTGATCCTGTTATCATTACAATTTTGATCTTTTAAATCATATTAAATGTCAGGCCACCTTGCTCCCATTATATGCGCATTTTTTCAACCACCTCTTGGAGGAGAATATGCTTGACCTTGAATTTCTCCCTCTGTGTTCACTTTCCTAATTCTTTCCCCTCCCCTAGTCCTACCCTATGTCTCCTTCCCCATGGTAGCAACATTGTATTCTTTCCAAATTGCACTGTCATTTTCCACAACAGAAAAAAATCACAAGTACAGAGCCTAATGTGACCAGCACTCAATAAGTGTAAATTATCCTTATCTTTCTTGAATGATTGTCACCATTCTTCTTCATGGTGGTTATGACTGACAAGGAATAAATTAACCAAAATACAAGATATTGATATGGTTAGTTAAGAACTAGTCAGTTAATTATTATTACAGCGAGGCAAAAAAGGAGATCTATAATCTCATTGATTTAAACTAAATAAATGACTACTAACAAATTGCATCCCATTCACAGAACTCTGCTCCTCTTTAGCCTTTAATGAGTTCAGTTCTTGTGGAAAAAAAAAAAAGACACAATGAGTTTACAACAAGAAGCACTTGAGTTTCAGACTTGGCTCTCTAAGTAACTATGCAGTGAAATGGGCAAGTTGCTTGAACCCTAGGATCTCAGTTTTGTTTGGGTGTGAATTGAGACCATAACATCTACTTCATTGTGATAGTGTGAGAATTAAATTGAAATAACCATATCCAACTTGTCTGGTGCATGGCAAAACTGCCACAAAAGGTGTTTTTCTTTTTGATGACACTTAGGATTTCTAAACCAATGAGGTTTATTGGATATTATTGCTGAGGTTTTGATACATAGCCTCTTTTTTTTCTATATCCATCCATAAAAGTCTTACTAATTATTCTCAATTACATCCTTGAGAGTCTATAAAAGAAAGTATGTTCTTTCCCATATTTTCAAAAAAAAAAAAAAAAAAAAAAAAAGGGAAAAAAGAAAAAGATCAAGGAAATAGAGGATAAACTAGTAATTTGGATAAGAAAACATAGCTTTTCACCTAGAATAAGCCTATGCGCCTATTTCTCCAAAAGTCTGAGGTGAAATATGCTGCTTCCTGCTGGTAAAGGATTGATGTGATTTTACTTTGAATAAGCTTTAAGGAAGAAAACCCATATTTCTTCATCATCTTATCATCTTATCTATATAAAATGGCAACTGATTTAGGTAAAAGCTCTTCAGGAGCCGGTCTTGTAAACTTAGCTCTAATAAACTAAATGTCAATGTGATAAAAAAAAAATCCTTACCACAGGAAAAAAAAGTCCACTTCATGTCAATTTTGAAAAATGTGCTTTGCCATAGCTCTGAGAGACTCTTGGGGCCCACTCACTCACTTTTTTTTTTCACAGGAACAACTTTAGGGAGAGTTTGGGTGAACAGCCACAATATTTCTTTTGGTAGATGGAGATAATGAAGCAGAAAAAAGGTTTAATTCACTTTACTTCTTGATGACTTCTTTTCTTCAGAAGACCCAGTTTGAACAAATCTGAGGAAGTTGGATTCCTCCTTTTACATTTAGGGGTGATGAGAATCCAGGATCTAAGTTTGACTAAAGAAAAATGATGAGTTTTTTTGTGTCCAATAAAATGACATTTTACAGAGTATTGCGACATCCTTTACTTAAAGCTGAAACTTTGACTACTGATACAAGGCAGTTAAACTGCATTTTAATAGTAACAAACACTTGGAGAAACTATTCTTCTGTTTTATCTCTACTCTGGTTTCTTCTCAAGTCCTTTAATTGTTTAATATGGCTACTGACCTCTCTCTGTGATGGCCATTTTGCCCCCCACTTTGTTGACACTGTTCCTGCTGCCTTCACACTCCGCTTCTCTCGTTCATGGAAAACGTCTTTAGCTCTGATTTGATGGTGGTGGAGAGGCAGTGGACATCAGAATTGCTCAAGAGCCTATACAACTTCCATGGTCTTACTGGATTTTATTAACAAACAAATATTCAAGGATAAAATTGTGAAACGTTTCCAGACAATCAACTGTGGGATTTACATTTCAAGAGTGTGGTCCTTATGAATATATGGCCCAGAGGTTGCGGGGCTCAGGAGGCTGGCTCTGTTTATAAATGATCCTGTTTTACTGGTTTTTCTTTTGCATTGTATCTACTGGACAGTAAGTCACATGAGGGCAGGGACCATATCTTCAACATACATTTAATATTTTTTTGCTGAATGGGAATAGAAATGAATGAATAAAGCCCTCCCAATATTTGATGCATTTTCCTAGTCTATATGGAAGACTTTTGTAACATCCAAAATCAGTTACTCTCCTTTTGCTTATATTCTCCTTTTGTTACTTTCATCTCTCCTCCTCAATTAAGAAAGTCTATGCTGTTGACCAGGTGCTTCTCATGAGGTTTCCTCATGATAGGTTTCTTAGCTTCCAGGTTCATATTATGAACTATAGCTATAAAAATTCAAATTTTCTCTTAGATTTTTTTGCTGGCTACCATTTTCCAGGAACTAAAATCCTAGACTCTTCTTGAGATATCCAAAACTTCCATGACATGGTCCCAATATTTTTGTAGAATTAACCTTTGATTATTCTGCTTTAAATATAAGCATACTTCTTTTTCCAATACCAGATTAAATGATGATCCTCACCTCTCATATGAAATCACTTTAAATTCTGTCATCAGCTTTTGTGGTTAGTGTTTCCCTATCCTTTGCACATCAGGAATCTTTTCTTAAATAATAACATTAACTCATTAAGTGGTCAAGTTATAATGTTCCCTATTTTACTCTAGAAATGGAATGTCTAGTATTAGATAATCAACTATTGGGATGCTGTTTGATGAAGTAAAATTCAAAATTACAACTTTAATTTACTATTTCATCATGTTATATGTTAAAGGGTTTTTTTTTGGTACTAAAATCTCTGCTAGGTCCAGAGACCAAAAATGAATGCATGCATATCTGCCTGCCCCACCCAAGAAGTGTGCAGTCTGATAGGTGACATAGATTAGTAAACATAAAACCTTTCACAATATAAACTGTGTTATATACAAGGAAAAAAGTGATTGAGTTCAAGTGTTTCTAGAGTTAGGAAAATCATGATGATGAAGGAACGAGGAACTGAAAATTCTATGTACTTGGGAAGAATTTATGGGGTAACTTGAAAGTCATTAAGTTGAAGAGGAATTTCATTTATTTTGCACACTTCAGAAGGTAGAAATGGAAAAATAATAAGTGGGAGTTATGAAGAGGTGGATCTGGGATCAGGGTGAAGACCCTTTAAAAATGAGAGTTTTGAAAAACAGAACAGATTTTCTCAGGAAATAAGGATTTCCCCATTGCTAGAGTTAATCAAGTGAGGTAGAATGACCAGCATCCCTCGTTGACTCTGTAAAACAGAAAGAAATGAAAATATTTATGATGGAATGATTTGGTATAGTAGATAGTAGTGTGAAACATCAGAAAATTAGAGTTTTCATCCTGGTACTTCATTTCCCTGATGATATAATGCAGTTACTAACCTCTTTGACTTCATTTTCTCATCTGAAAAGTGGAGACAACAAAATCTGTTTCAGTGTTACCATGAGAATTCAATGGAATAAATTAGTAGTTGAGGATACTTTGCAAAATGTAGGGTTTTATATACTATAAGTTATTATTTATGGTGCTAATAAGAAAAATACTAATATTCATATGCTTTAGTCAAATCTCTGCAGTCCTAGAAGTTGACTATTTTCTCTTCCACATAAGAAAAAAATAGATTGCAAATGACCTTCCTATAGAGACATAGTGGGCCAGTGAGTGGCAGATTTGGGAGTCATGAATGCTCCTACGGTAACTAGAATTTCTCCCCTGAAGCACACTGCCTTTATGATGAAGTAGAGTCTTTTCCCAGAATACTTTGGACTGAAGTCACTCAAGTAATAATAGATTCTAATTACACATCATTCTCTAAATGATGTGCTTATGTGATTTTTTTCACTGAAGATAGTACCTGAAAATAACATGTTTGCTAGATTTACCTTTTTATTAGGAAACAATGCTTTTGTGTAATAAATATCGACTGGACTTTTTTTCAAGTAGGAAATTTAAAAAACACACCAAGAAATTAGTAAAGTTGAACTGAGTATCTATGTAGAATATCATGCACATATATGAAATTATAAGTGAAATGTACAACTGTTATTGATTCTGGTTTAAGTACTATCCCACATTATTCAGGTGACTGGATCAAGTCTCTGCTATTGTTATCTTCATCCACTGTCCTTCCTTTCATGTTCTCTTATTTAAATGTTCTACTTCTTCATCCCATGGTTAGCACATCACAAATTAATCATTTCTTTGTACATGGGGGAAAAATGCTTTACAGGATGTTCTCAGTAATGATTCAACGTTAAGTCATATAAATGCATTGTTTTCTGCCTACTCTATTTACAGCATAGAAACTATTTTGTTCTTTATTCCTATTGCTGTTATATAAATGTTTCAAGGAAGGAAATTTAGGAGATGTGACTCCCTTTGGTCTCTATAAAAACCCAATGACCTTGCAAAGTTTCTGGGGCTTCAATGGCAGTGGTTTTTATGGATTTTCTTGCATTTAAGGGTAGAAAGTAAGTGTCTTATAGACTGAGTATTACTTTGCATGCCCTCTGTTATTATTGAAATGTTTTTCTCTTTTTATACTTCCTATTACCAAGATCTCCCCTCATTCTTACTTATTTGTAGTTAGGAACTGAAATCTCTTTTGTTCGAATGGAATATTTTCTCAACAGGAGCTGCCGTTGATCACTATGCATGAGTTTTCCTTTATATATTAATCTCATAAAGATGCACTAGAAATATTGAGAAAGTTGTTTTAAACAACATCTTTTGAAAAAAATGCTGGCATTGATTTTTCTTTTTCTGATAAAATCTCAAAATTTACTAATGACTTCATGAATATCTGTATTCTTTCATCTGTCAAAATGTACAATTTGAAAGGACTTCTGAATCATATAATAACATGGATTTTTAATGCCAGTGCTCTGTACTGATGTGCAATAATCTAAGAAGTAGTCGGTAATGAAGCTTTAACCAACCTGCAATTCAAAATCTGAATAAACTGGGAAAATACTCTTTCCCAGAAACTCATAGCAGGATCATTAATTTATTTTTATTTACGCTATGTATTTTATATGCTATCTATTTATAATAAATTTTATAAATCTATTGATCCCATTCCTTGGCTTCAAACTATAACACAAAGTAATGGTAATCAAAACAGCATGGTATTAGAGTAAGAATAGACACATAGATCAATTAACAGAATTGAGAGACCAGAAATGAACTCATACATATATGTATAACTGATTTTCCCAGTTAGCCAAAATCTAAGAGGATGCAATGGAGCAAAGAATGTTTCTTCAATATATGATATTGGTAAAATGGACAGTCAGATGAAAAGAATAAAACTAGATGACTCTCTAACACAATGCACAAAAAATAATTGCAAATATATTGAAGACTTGGATATAAGACCTGAAGTCATAAAATACATAAAAGAAAACATAGATGACTTTGCTTCATGACACGGATCTTGGATATGTATTTGGAGACTAGACTCCAACAGAATGTAAAACAGAAGCAAATGGCACTAGATCAGACTAAAAGATTTCACACAGTGAAATGTTATCATCAAAATGAAAAGACATTCTACTGAATGGGAGAAGATATTTGCATACTATATGTCCCGTAAAGGGTTAATATAAAAAATATAGAACTAATAAAATTTAACAACACAAATACCTCCTAATGAGTTTTGAAAAAACAGGCAGAGGATCTGAATAGACTATTTTTCCTGAGAAAGAAATAGAGATGGCCAATAGGCACATGAAAATATGTCCCTCAACTCTTACTACAAAAATGTAATTTAATACAACAATGAGATATCATCTCACATGTGAGAATGGCAATTATCCAAAAAACAAGAGACAACAAATGTTGGAGAGGATGTGGAGTAAAGGAAAGACTTGCAAATTATTTTTATAATGTAAATTGATGCAACCTTTATGGAAAGAAGTATGGAGATTCCTCAGAAGGTTAAAAATAGAAATTCCATATGATCCACTTATCTCACTTCAGGTTATATTCTCCCCAAATACAAAAAGTTCCAATTTGAAGATATTTATTCATTATTATATTCATTGAAGCAGTATATACAATAAGTAAGAGTTGGAAATAATCTAAATGCCCTTTGATAGATTATTGAATAAAGATGTGGTATATATAATATACACAATGGAATATTACACAGTTTTTAAAAAAAGTCAAAAAAGATGAAATCTTACCATTTGTAACAACATAAATGAACATCAAGGGTTTTATGCAGAGTAAAATAAGACAGATGAAGACAGACAAATACTGTACTAGTTCACTCAAATGTGATACATTTAAATACCAAACTAATGAACTAAACAAAATAAAAATAAATTTATGAACTATCAGATCCAATGAGTGGTTTTAAGAAGGGAATGAGGTGGGAAAATTGAGAAAAACGGTTATTTAAATGGTGAAAGAGAGAAGAGGATTTTTAGTGAAGTTTTATATACAATGTTGACCTATAATCTGATATGTGAAGTATTTTCAACATTGCTTTAATAAAAAGTATTAAAAAGGAACAGGAAATATACACACTTACTTGCAATTAATTCCTTTATTGACTTTGATTTTAAAATGAAAAGGAAAAAGAAGAAAATTCTTCAAGTAACCTGAAAGGAAAGGACTTAAAATTACACCAATAACAGAATATTTCTCTTTACTTTTCTGAAAGCATCTAGGCATGAAGAGAAAAAGATCCTATTTCCCCTCTAGGCGGCAGTATGGTACATGTGCCAACGTTTTTCTTTCATGCTCAGGGTCCTTTACAAGTACTGCCCATTTACCTTGCATTACAAGTGAATATTATACATCAAAAAGTAGAAAGAAAATGTTTAAGATTTTATGAATGCAAGAGAAATGATTAGAGCTCACAAAAGCTTTGAATTTTGAAGCTTGACTTCTCTCATGTCCTTACATAAGCATCTTTGATCTTCTCTTCACCCAGTTTTTTGGATGGCTTTTATATGGTCTTATAATTGTTTTCTATTTGAGGAGAATTAGTCATGTAGACTTCATTTTCTTCTCTTTTTTTCTATATGGGTTACTTTAAAAAGAATATTTCCATTCTATTACAAGCTAGGAGATTTTTTTTTTTTTAAACAGAATTAGTACTTATTCTGCTATATGTTATAAGGAATGAAAGATGGAAGAACTTTGGTCTCCCATAAAATAATTTTGTGACCTTGGGCAAAAATGTCTCTGATCAGCTGTATTAGATTACTTTTTACAGTGGGTTGCTTGTTACCTTTTTCCAGATTAATGAAGTTAATCGAGTTTGGAAAGATTTTAAAACATTTTTTAAAATATAAGCCTTTATTAATATAAATTTAAAATTTTTAGTATTAGGTTTCTATAAATATTTTCCAATAAGTAAAAAGACACTGCACAAAAGACAGTCTTTTTTCAAATTGTATTGTTTTCCCATTAACAGCAACCTTCCACTGTTCCTTCATGTCAATGGCAAGTTGCCAAAACTGCAAACTTTTCCTGTGGGGAACCCCTGAAGTGTAATCTCTCAGAATAGAGACAGGATTAGGAAACACCTGGAATCCTGATTTCTGCATGTGAGCAAACCATTGGAAAATCTCCAAATGATATAATTTCAGTCATTATGGTTCTACCACCATTGATTTACTCTTTGCTCTATTTGATAAATAAGTTTCCAGCCCTTTGTCTTTGTCAACACTTTTCTAAATTCAGACAGTATAGTAACAAACTAGAGATCAAGTCCCAAGAGAAATTTTGGTGAAGCAATGATTTTCCAGAATGTCAGGAATAGTTTCTATTTACAATACAAAAAATATTTACCTTCACCCTTTTTATTTGCTCTAGTTGCATACTTGAGCTAGGGTTGCATCCATTGCTGCCTTTCATTTTTCCTGACTTGAGTGATGTAGTTTCCAACCATGGCACTCCTGGTCACATCCTTGTTGATCTATGCCATGTTTTGTCATATGTCTTTTCTGTTCCTTGAATCAGTGTATTTAAGGCAATTCTCTGTTCTTTAAATACTTGCCATGAAAATAAGTCCATTAAAGACTTTTGAGAAGTCGCACACTAAATAGCTCATCAGCTTAATTTCACAAAATGGTTTTTCAAATTCATTTTGACCACAAACTGTTCTTTACTCACCTAATATTAGCCCTTGGAACTTATTATCTGAGTATCGAATTCTAGGAATTGCTATACTAAGCAATCTTCAAAACACTTATTGGCCTGTTTCTTGAAAGCTCTCTCAAAGACTAGGTCTTGGTAAAAGACTTGATTCAAGAACTTTTTTTCTTAGGAATAAGTTTTTAAATTCAAGAAAAAAATCATATGACAAAAGAAATAATCATTTGATGATTTGCTTTAAATAAAGATAAGCCATACAATGCATAATTTTTAAGACTAACATTTTAATTCAAAATAAATATAGAAAATAATTAAATAGCCTAGTAATCACTATAGGATTATAATATACTGATAGTTCAAAAAATATTAATTGTAAAAGAAGATATTAAGATGATAACAGCTGTAGGATTATCTAAGTAAATTTAATGTTATTTCTAAAACTTTGACGATACCACCTTGAGATAAAATATCTCTATCACATACTGACTAAAGCTCCTGAGTGGAATATGCATTGAGGTACCAAATTTATGGATTTGTTTTATTTTCTTTCATTCTTTTTTTTTTGACTTTTTGGAGGAACAATTAAGAAATATAATCATAGCATATAAGTAAAATAATATGATTATACATATACACACACATATATAGTGAATTGATTACCAAGATCATGATAATTACATAGTTAACTCTTTTGTGTGCGTGACAATGTTTAAGATTCACTTTCAAGTTTTAATACTGGATTATTAACTATAATTATCATGTTGTACATTAAAACCTCAGAACTTACAACTGAAAGTTTGTAACTTTTGACCAGAATTCCACATGTAAGTGATATCATACAGTAGTTGCCTCTCTCTCGCTTATCTCCCTTAGCATAATACTTTCAGTGTGCATTCATGTGGGCACAAATAGCAGGGATTTCCTTCTTTCTCATGAGTGATTAATATTCCTGTGTGTGTATGTGTGTGTGTGATTTCTTTATTCATTCATCCATCAAAGGATATTTCTTTTTCATTCATCTGTTTTTTAACCCCTCATTTTCTTTAATAAAAACTAAAAAAATGTTAAATCAGTGAGTTTTCTTGACAGTATTGTAAAGAGATTTTATTTGTCTTTTTTTGGTATGTGATTTTGCTGTAAAGCTACTTAAAAGATATTAGGCTTGATAAAATTGAATACTGCAAGAACTGGCATCTATGTGCTCACTCACACCTTTTCTTCAATTCTGCTGTTTGCCCAAGTCCTGCCTTCCCTGGCCCCTTTCGTTTTTATCCCCCTCTAATCACTCTCCCCGGATAAGCTAGCTTTTCATTGCTTTAAGTAGTGTTGATAGTCATTTGATTCTAAAAAGTTTCTCTATGCAAAGTGTTTCCCCTGAACTCAAAGACAAATTATCTATCTGAACATGACCCTTCCTGGTGAAACAACCAATCTAGTCACAACATATTGAATTTTTGACCTTAACCCATCCTGATGCCAAGGATATAATACAGGCTAAACTTTGTTTTTGTTTCACTTCGTCATTACTGACCACTGTCTTAACATCTACAGTATGCTGCAATTGTGTTCAAAGAGTCAAGAGCAGCAGTTACAAAATCTTATATTTTCTTTCATCTTTATGCATATATTTTATTTTCAGATATAGTAAGCATCCGTATGTGAAAACTTTTGATGTGTATTTACATTGAGGGGTTGAGTCCAAGGAAAGAGATAAAACCAGGAGATGTGTTTTTGGGAAAGTGTGATAATTGGGTCTAGGAAGATGTATTATTCTGAGGAACTGTACCTCCAAGTAGGTGGTAAGTCCCAGGTCAAAAGTACAGAATTCTAGTTAGACTGCAAGAGGGTGGGGATGGTGTTAAAAGTCCATTGCTAAACAGGAGGTTGCTATGGTAAAAGGAGCCGGAGGACTTTATATCTACTAGTCTCAGTCTCTAATCGAGTGTATTAATTAATGTACTAATTGTTTGACTTAACAGACTTCATAGAGGGCACAGTCATTTTTGTGACTGGCCTTTTGACTTAATGTTTAGAATATAGGAAGCTCTCAGCAAAAATTGTTAAGACAAATAAGTATAATGGAAAAACTTAGAATCTCACTTTCTGATATTTAATATAGGGATAGTAATAAATACTTTATAGCTTTTTCAGTGATCAGAGTGTGTAAATAAATAGTCACAATATTTAAATAGAAAATATTAAATACTGTGAAATATGTTACTTTCCTCATATGTCTGCCAATCTAAGACCATGAGTGTTACCAAAATTTATAAGAAAAGAAGAAACAAAGAAATGAAAACATATTTTGATGGCTTGTCAAATGTCTGTGCTTTCACATATTTATTTCAGGGACTTTTCTCAATACTGTGAAGAAGGTAGGCAATATTCCAGGTAAGAAAAGTAATGCTTCGTAAAATTAACTGAGCAGCCCCAAACCAAATAGTTCCATGTAGCTGGGTTGTGGGTTCTTTCTCTCTAATGAGCAGAAATTCGATTTCCTTGATGGTAGTAAGCAGGTGAACTTAGACACGGGAGTCAGGTAGGAGACTGTTATGGCCCTTGTGTGAGATAAACGGATTATGCTTATTATGCGAAGAGGTTGTCACAGCCACAACCAGGATTTTCCAAAGGAAGTAATCAATTAGTAATTAATGAATTTCCTCTTCACAAATCACAACTTACCTGAGTGTCCCTATACTTCCAAGAACCTCTCTGGGTTTAAAAAAAATCCCTTTCTAATATCAATGACTAGAATGAAGGGGTGCTCTTGCTAAGAAGTGACCTCATTCTGTAAACTCTCTTCTCTTGGGAATCTCTTCTCTTGGGATATATGTGTGTCTGTGTATATATGCAAATATATGTAAAGGATATTTTCCCCAATTTAAAGGACATTTTTATTGCTTCCTTATATGCGATCAACACCATTTTCGTGGATGATGAAAAATTGATTGTTAATCATTCTCATTCTCACTCGTCTTCTTTTCTCCATCTCATACATGCTCTCAGGTATCCTAAGCTTTTGTTCTTGACTTAATTGTTCTATATTAACTGATTGGCAAACAGCTTGAAAACTCTCTGGGAGGAGAAAATCAACATACGTAAATGTTTACTGCAGCTGAGGAAATCATATTTATATCCACTCTCAAAGATGACAGAGTTGCCATATTCAGAATGTCAAAGGGATGCTTAAGAGGGTATTGATACATTTTCTTTCTTCTCTTAGATCCAAAGACCTAAACCTATCTAACGTATCAGATTAGATTACTTGATGGACTAGTCTTGTTAGCATATGAAATAGAATCATATTTGACATTTCGTGCTTTAGATTCTCATACTGGCACACATGAAGTTTTCTTGAATGATATGATGAATAATAATTTAGCCAGGTATTCTGTAGAACCAGAAAAAGTCTCCTTAGGATTCTTAGAGAAGATTTAGGATACATGTGGCAAAAACAACTTCATGTGTATTTGAAATAATGAATTACAAGTATTTTTTAGTAATTAAAGACAAATGAACCATATATCACTTTAGAAAATAAAATTAGTAATTGAATTTTTATATTCCCTTAAAATTTTTATTGTGGTATATATTATTTATTATTTTATTGTCATTTGAAAATAAGAAGTGGTTTTGAGTAACATAAATGCAAAATTATGCTGACTATATTGAGTTCATTAAGAAATCACCATCAGTCACAATATTACTGTTGAATTCATGACATGATATAGATATGGTCTCTCTGTATTTGAAGGGGAAACAAGTATTGTTATTTTTGGACTTAAAAAGAATAAAGCATACTGTAAACTCCTAGAAAGCAAAATCAATTTTTCATCATCTCCCTAATTTTATAGCCCTATCTTAACCAACAGTTTGGATAGTGTTTATAACTCCAGCTTCTAGTGTCTCACAATGTCAGATAAAGCAGGTTCTTCCAGTTTGTGTTAGTATCACCTTGAACAAGTCACTTCACCTTCTTGTACCCTTGTTTCCTTGTCACTATATTGGGAGATTAATAGTATCTACTTCATATACAGGTTTAAAGGAGAAAATGCACCAGGGGTGTTTATTATAGTTCTCAACACATAGTAAGGCCTATAAAATAGTCACTATTTATAGTTGGTGCTATTATAATTATCATTAGTGTTACGGACACAATGTCTTAATATTAACATATAGGCAGTCATATGTGCTATTGAATTAAGTAAAATTAATGAATGCAGCCCATCTAACACACGCACATATGTATATCTATATCTATATCTATATCTATATACATACTTTTTATTTAAAAAAAGTTATGAACGCAAGGTTGGTTAGTAGAGTGTTCTTTTTCAGCAAATGTTGATTAAGAGAAACAGTCACTGCTTCTTCCATCCTTAACTCTACTCCAGCTTGAATCAGTTGGAGATGAGACTTGTAGGCTATCATCAGTAGCCTGTTCTTCATTGTAGTTCAAATAATGGAATTGGAAGGAGAGCAATTTACCATCCAACCACCTTCCAAAATTTCTTTAGAAAAAATATGCTTGTGTGTATGTGTGTGTGTGTGTGTGTATGTGTGTGTGTTTCTCCCCTCCTGATGCTTAGATGTCTTCAATGTTTTTTACACAACAAATAAGAGGATGTCAAACTTAAAGTGGTTAAATTGACATATATATCTCTGCTGTCCTAACTGAAAGTTTAAAGAGGGTATTATTCAGGGTTGGTTTCTTCTGGTAATGAGTCTCCTTTCCCTCGAAATTCCCTGGGTTCTGTCCTTCAATGAACACAGACTTTATCCTAAGATAGTCAGTTTCTGACTTCTCATCTGCACACTGTAAAATCTAAGAGAATAATACTCTCTCTTCCCACATTCCTCATTAAAAACATTTCCCAGAATTCCCCTCCCCCAATTTACACTTATTTGGTTGACCTAAACAGGTCACATGCTTATTCCTTTAGCCAATTCCCGGTACTTAAGTGTGAGACCTTGATGGATGACCATTACAGGTTTAGGTTAATGAAGATCTATTATCTGTGTGTGACTCAATCCCAAACTGCTGGACTAAGTATTTGGGCATTAGGGAGTCACTCCTCACAAACATGTAGCATTCTTCCATTACCTACATCTTGAGGAGCTTAAAGCAGATATGTATCTAGAGAGGGTAAACTTTACACACTCAGGATATTTCCACCAAAATAATCCCAAGGACTCATGGTAATTCCGATTTAACTTGATCTAAGTTGAATATACATCTTAGATTTAGCAACCTGATTAAACTGATTTTGAAACAGCATTTTTGACATGATTTTAGAAGTGATGTTTTGCAACCATCTTGAAATAAGTGGTTAGATGTTCCAAGTAGATGAAAGCATGACCAAATTTAGTTATTCCAATTCCTTGAAGTTTGCTTTTCTGTTGATTGCTGTATCTTATTTATTCTCACTTTGATCCCCAGAGTTGCCCACATACTGTAAATTTTTACTCTCTTTTCAACTCTGTTTTCCCTTTAGTCTCAAACTTACTATATAATTTACACCAGATATCCTAACTTATCCAGTGAACTAATTCTAGTTCATTATCAACACTGTGTATATATTATCAAGGTTAGCATAACATTCGTTAAACTTTTGTTTTATCATTTTAGAAGTAATAACTAAGGATTTTTGCTGCCAGGGATTTTTTTTTAGGCTTTGATTATATGACTACTAATTAAACATATATGATTACCAATACACATACACAACAACACCAGCAAAACAGATACGGATCCCAACTTGATGGGACTGATATTTTAGTAGCTAATCAGGCCTTAAACAAGAAAGCACACACACACACACACACACACACACACACACACACACACACACACACACACCTACCTGGTGGTGTAGTCTGTGAAACAAAATGACAGGATAATATGATGGAAGCTAGAAGGGGTGGGTGAGAAACTAAATTAATTGTCAGGAAAGGCATCTCTGAGTAATGGACGTTTCAGCTAACATTTGGAAGCTGAGAAGAAGCCTAAATGTGATGAATTGAGGGAAGAAACTCTAGGCGGAGAAAACCACAGGTGAAGTCTGGCAGCGCTAAGTATATGTGAGCCCCAGAGAAGAATGAAAAGGTCAGTAAGGCCAGATCACTCAGAAACTTGGAGGTGAGTTAAGGAGAGTGGACTTTATTACAAGTGCAGCTGAAAACTTCCGAATAACTATCAACCAGAGAATGTTGTCCTCGGGGACATTTTCTAACTTTAAAGGGTTTAAAGTTAAAAAGCTCATTATAGTTACTTCCTGATAACAATATGGAGACGACAGAAATGGAAGACACAACTTAGGAAACTAGGAGACTAATCTCATACTCCAGGCCAGAGAATACTGTATATAGACTAGACGATAACAGTAAAAAAATGGTTGGAAAAAAAGTGAATTATTGATGTACTTGGGATAAAAAAGCATTTCATATAAATATTGAAAGAACATAAGTCAGGGAGCACTCCTATGTTTCTTATATGCACAGCAGTGGAGTGATAGTTCTCTCTAGGTAAACAAAGTAAATGAGAAAAAACTTGTTGGGGTGATTTAAGTTTGGTTTTGTTTCAAGTGAAATCCTGGAAGTGCTATAAAGAAATCTGTCAGATATCTTGATAACTTTACTAAAGAAATCTGACCAAGATCTGGTGCTCAAAAAGAGGAATCTTAGCAAGAGGCAGAATTTAGGGAATTGTGAGTGAAGAGATGATACTTAAACATATATTTATAAAAATATAGAAATGATATGAAGCTGGATGAGGTCAATTAAAGCAAGGAGTAACTGAAGCAGAAATGAGAAGGTGAGTGGGGGGAAAGCTCTGGGAAAATTCTTCATTTGCAGCTCAGGTGGGGGCAATAATTCTGTGGAAATGAAATAGACTGAGAATTTGTGGTTACAGAAGGGAAGCTAGGAGAGTATGAAATCTTGACAGACATTTGATATTTCATGAAAAGAGGAGTGAATGCTCCTAAATATTTGACTTGAATGTAACTGAGAATATCAGAACTGAAAAATCCCCTTTAAATTTGTTAGATGAAGGTCATTTGTGATTGCAAAAAAAAAAAAAAAAAAAAAATCACCATCACCACCCACAAAAAAAACCCCCAGTTTTATTGGTGCAGGATGTAAGGGAAAATGTCAGACTGAATTACTTAATGTTGACATCTCAGAGAGGACTAGAGACATTGGTTGTAGACAATGTATGTATTTATAGAAATCAATCTTCTTTGTTTTGGGGGAATGTATTTAATAGTTCTGCAATTAAAATGATGCTGAAGAAAGCAGCATTTATTAAACCATACACTCCTCTGATAAATGTTCTAAATCTTTTTTTCCATTAGGGACCCTCTTGTCTCTTGTCTCACATTCCCCCCTCCAACAAAAAAAGATATATCTCAGAATTGCCATATGGTGAAAAGAAACAGGCAGATAGAAAGATGTTTATAAAAACAAAATAAAACCCTGGAGAGACAATGTAAGCCAAAAGAAAAGGGGCAGATGGATAAGCTTACACAGAAGAATTAGCCCTTAGCCTCTGCACAATCAATAAATGTTGACTGGCTATTGACAAGAAAGGGGACAGGAGAGCAAGAGAAGCACATTGGGGGGAAAGGCATTTCTTCCTAACAGCTGCTGTTGCCACCACTAAGCAGCTGTTCAGGTCCATGGCTCAGAACTTTTTGCTCCCCTTCCAACTCTCCTAGGAAGCCCAAACTCACACCCTGATACTGCAGTCTTAGAAGAGATGTCATGTGTGATTTATATTGTATTGAGTCAGAAATTGTTAAATCACTGAGTAAGCCAGGAGAAAACTATGTCTAAGAAATGAGTGAATGAAGTTTACACTCTACTCTCTCTACTCTACTTTTTCTTATCCCTGGGCTTTGGTGATCTTCAGAGTCAAAAAGTAATATGTAGTCAGAGTTACAGTCTTTACAGCTAGAAAGAGGAAACTGTATTTCATAGACTTAAAAAAGGAACATTTTTTCATTTTCTTAGTGGAATTAGATCTAGGATGGTTAAAACTAAGTTGGATTTGATTATTTTAACCTAAATTTTCCACTCGTGTCTACTAAAAATGTTGTTCTTGATTTTCTTGCGTACTGGCAGTTGAGAGTATTTTACTAGTGTTTTTCAATGTCCGGAATGAAGATATTCTGTTACTGTTTTTTTACAGTCTATATGATAATTTTCCTAGAGAAACTTACATATTTAACAATACAAGTCTTTTTAAAAATATTAATGAATGAATTAGAAATTCCTGGGTAGGAGAAATAATATTTCCAGCTCTATAAAATATATATCTCAATATCTTGATAGAATCAACTGCATTAGGAACAAGACATCAGCTCAGTAAATGTGGATGCTGTAGGCTCTTTCTTTCAGTCTGTGAGAAACAACGAACAATGATTCAACCCCACAATAGAATATCCCTCTGTAGATGTAGCAAGTTGCCTGTTCTTTGGGTAAGGTTGTCTATATCAATATCAGAGATAAATGACAAGCACATTTTTTTTTCAGGCAATACTAGAAAATAGCACTAGCAATACTGGTATTTTGTAACAAACCTTTCAGAACTTACAAAATTATTAAAAACAAAATTACAAAATTATAAAGTTAATATGAAATTTATAGTATAAAGTTTAGCATAAATAAACATAAAATTAAATAATACAACCTTAGGCAAACTAAATATGAATTGCATGTGCACATAAACATTTCACCATATTCATCTGGCATTACTTGGCGGGAGGGGACAAAGAGGGGTGCAGAAGAGCTACAACCTGTAGTAGGTGAGTGGAAGAAGAGAGCTGTCAGGCTGAGAATATCAAAATTATAAAGGCTGAAGAGTGATGATAGGAGACAAGGATAAGGATGATAAGCAAGAAGAAGTGGGAGGCAGGGGGACAAAATCTCTGATGAACGTCTGCAGCGAGAGCAGTACACATATACAAGCACTAACAGTTCAATTTGTAAAAGCAGCATAGACTGCCAGAGGGTCAGCATCGTATTTACTAAAGAAACTCAGAGATAAGCTGATGAAGACTTGCCTTTTGATTTTCCTTTTTCAAGAATTATGGAAAATCATCAGAAAACTCCTTTTTAGTCAGCCTGTAATTGCTACATTTCACCTTTACTTACTGCTTTTGACAAATAAAAACATGTTAACATGCTCCAGTCTCAATACAAGTCTTCAGCGCTAGTGATTTAGTTACCATGGCATGCAATCTACATATGCATTTATTCTATTCATTTCCTACCTTAAGCAAATCTTCCATGACCCAGGTTTATTTGGAAAGTGACAGTGAGTTACAAAACATTAATCCAAGACATTGAATATTTTATCTGGGAGACACATAATAGAACATATAAGTTGAGAGAGATGGGATCAATTTGTTCCATGTATATTTATAATCTCTGTAGTAAACACGAGGAAGGTAAACATAAATACAGTTTTACCATCAAGGAGCTTACCCTTTAGTAGGGGATGGGAGGAATGACAGAATAAATAATTAAATCAGGTACAACAGGTGTTAGGAAAAGCTTTAGATCAAGGTACTATGGAAGCATTTTGGGAAAAGATTTTATTCTATATGAAAGGGAAGAAAAAGGAGGAGGTCACAAATAGGTCAGAAGAAATGAATTCCAAGCTGAGGCTTGGAATAAGAGAGCAGTGTGTGAATATTCTTGACAGAGTCATGAGCAATCCCTGAAGTTGAAGAGAACAAGACAGGTTTAAATAAGCAAGATTAGTTATTCATATGGCAAAGTCAGACACTGAATCTGCATTAGGAGAAAGCATTAAGGAATGGATAGAAAAGAAAGTAAAAAGTAAGACCATGAGAGGCCTAGAAGGTCACCATAAGACAAAAGGAAAGAAAATGAATTAAGAAATTAGAATCAAAATAACTCAGTGTTGTGGGGAAGGAAGTAGACTTGGGTTTCTGGTGTGCCAAGTAGTTGGAGAGCAGAGTTATTCTTTAAGCTAAGACACATGGTTTCCTCTTCAGTCATCATTCACTGGACACCTATAAAGTGCCAAATACTATTTCAGTTGCTAGGGATAGAACTGTAAGAGTACAGACAAGGTCATTTTGCTTCTTGAGTTTCAGCTCTAAGTGGTAAGAGTAGAATCAACTTGGAGTTTAGGAGGAAGCTGACGGTTTTCCTCCTGGACCCAATGAGTGTGAGGTGTGTGGAGACACACGCAGCTAGAGCACAGTAAGAAGCTGGATATCATGGCTTGAGACACTGACATAAAGAACGCAGCACAGAAGTAGTTCTTGATATGTGAAAGTAAATGTGAACACCTGGAGAGAGGGTGGGACAGGAAAATATCAACATATTCTCGAAAGTTGGTAGAATCCCTGCCAGTGTATATAAAAATCATTGCTTTTCTTTGATTTATTAACAATTCCCTCACTTTTAATAAATTATCAGTTTAGAAATCAGTTCTGAATTAGAAGATAAAAGGAAAAGGAACTTAAGCTATAAAATTCAGAGAGGATAGATATAGAGGAAGAGAAACCCCACATGGGAAACTGAAGAATAACAGCAAAATAATTATTTGAATAAGTAAAATTATTTCACCAAACAGTCCAATGAGCAGAGTCTAAGAAAGAAGGAAATGATGGACAATCTGATGATGGATAATGCCAAAGTGAAAAAAAGTGATAAGAAGTTAAATAACTAGATCTAATAGTAGAGATTACTGAGTAGCTGTAGTGACCCATGGTGAGAACAACTGTGGTATGTGTGCGTGTATGTGTGTGAGTGTGTGTGTAAAGATGGGTGAAAGCTACATAGTGAGTTAAAGATAAGTGGGAAATAAGAAGAAAGAGACAGTGAATGTAGTCAACCGTTTAAAGATATGAAGGTGTAAATGAGAAGAGAAGAAAGGCAACAAAAACATAAGCAATGTTCAAAGGAGGTTTGTTTCCTTGTTTAAACAAAGGAAAAATTTGAATGTATTTAAACATTAACAGGAAAAGCCAGGATGAAAAGTGACATTGGAAATCCTAGAGAACTAATTAATGGCAGACCTGAATCCTTGAGAGTTCAGTAGGGAATAGGATCCAGGACATTATGTTATGGAGAAATGTGAACACCACTTCTTTTGTGATAAAAGGAAGGTGGGAGAGATACTTGTAGATGGAAATGATTTTGTATATTCAGGAACAAAACATAGATCTAGTTGCCTTAATAAACCTCAATTTTCTCTTGAAGTGGCAGGATGGGTGATGGGATGCAGGACCCGTCGTGATGATGTAATATATCATATACAAGCAATGGGGAAGAAGAGGGGATACGATCATTGGAAAGGATTACAGATCATTTATGCTTGTAAACGTAAGTTTTAGTGGCATCAGTTTGTACAGATGTGATTTTCTACCTCAGTTTTCAGCAGTAGATTTGCTGAAAGATGGTGTGTTTCAGGTTTGTTCAATTAAAAAAAAAAAATCCACAAAAGGAGACAACTGGATTGAAAATATTAGTCTGGATTCTATGTTGATGAGGGCCATAGAGCATGAGTTTTAATCTAAAAAGGCAAAGAAGAGAATAGAGTGACTGAATGTGAGGAGAGAATCAGGGACCCAATCATGTAGCCATAAACTCAAGGAGGAAATGTTATAAGGGAAGGAATGTGTGTGGTGGGGGACAGGCCGATGATATCAGGGAGGAGTGAGAACTAAAATAAGAAGGGGAAGGAAATAAACCACGAAAACAGAAATTATGGGACAATATATCTGCTGTAGAACTGGGACCTCAGAGAAACTAGTATAGAGAAAAGAAGGCTAACACTGAATATTTGAAGAAAGAAAACTCAAAGCAGTTTGGGGTAGCAGTCACGGATAAGTGTAGATGGCTGGAGGCCTGTTTCAGGCTATGACAAAAGATGACAGACACCAGTAGCATCCCAAATTCTCTAGCAACTTGTAGGTGGTGAGACAGCTGGTGAACAGGAGAACTATTTATACATCCTTGCTTTCTTTTCCAATTAAAAAAATGTACTTTTAAAGGGGAAGGAAGTAGGTAGGAATGGAGGTGAGTAAGCAGAGGGGCAGGCAGGAAGAGAGAAGAGGAAGAAGATTTTATTTATTTAGTGGTTCGTCTTGATTGTTCCTTGAAGCCAGGCCCGGGATCTCAAACAAACTTTCTCTACTACACCACTCAGTTCTACAGCGGTGTAACCTCAGTGGGTAAACAAGGTTGCCTCCCTGCATCCCCTTGGAGGCTGTGATTGATTCAGAAACAGTTTCAGGTCCAAAACCTGTGTATTAGAAAGTATACCAGAGATTCTAATAGAAATGGCACATAAAATAACTCACTCAGATTAGACTACAAACTGGGAAACTCTTCTTGCAGATTTGGTGCTGGCTTGGAGTTGTTGGGGGTCACCAGAAGAACAAAGTCAAAGGTGAAAAAACACAACGAAAAGATGGAAGCAGTGAAGCCTGGAATAGAGTCACACTTGAGTATTGACTAACTCTTTGTCTAAATTACATGAGTCAATAATTTTTTGTTACTAAGAGTGAAAAACTTAGTGATAAAAAGAGAGGGCTAGAGATAAGGAAAGTACAAAAAAAAAGATACCACTTGGATTCTATTTCACTGCCATGGATCAGTGGTATTTAAAAACTGAATCTAGTGTATGAATCATACACATACTTGTAAAATTTTAGAACATAAAGAAAAAATAAAGCAAGCAAAAACTTTCAGAAAGAAAAAAGTATTGACCAGAAAGGAATGAAAATTCGATATATAGAATTCTCACCAGCAACATGGAATTTTAGAAGAGAATGAGAAATGTTTACAGCATTGAAGGAAAATAAATTTCAGTCTTAAATTTTATAATCATGAAAAGGAGTAACAAAATATGAGGATAGAATTGAGAATTTCAGGTGTAAAATAAGACCCTAGGGATTTTATTTCTGTTTTCAATACATATTTGTAGCCATTAATTGAGATCAGAGCTAAAAGTTGCTCATATAAGTTTTTTCTCTTTTCCTTGTAAAGCATATGTGTAGCCTGAAGCCATTTTATACCACAATATATTATAACAGGGCTAGCACAGAAGTTCTGTGATGTCAAGAAGGATTTTTAGTGTATATCTTCCATTCTTAAGATTGCCTCATATTTCAAATAGCTGCTGGAGTTCCTCCCATCACTTCTGCATTCCAGTTAGAAGTAGTTGCATGTGTGTCTATAGGAAACTCAGCAGATATTTTCACCCATCTAAGAGGATTACTTGAGTTGCACCCAACAATGCCTCTTTAAATTATTAGACATAACTAACTGTAAGATGAAACCTTTAATTTGAATGCATTACCATGTGAAAAAAATTTGTGTGAGGCTGTGTTACCAAGCACAGAAGGGAGAGAGAGTAGAAAATGCTTTTCTGCAGAGACTACAATCAATTCAGCCTCTTTTCCCTCAGGTTGTTGCAAAATTTAATATTGATGTACATTTAGATCTACTAATTCTTTTTAAAATATTAATAATAACCAGATATATAGTGTGTGTTTGGAGGGGACAAGCACATTTCTGTTTAAGGAAATATATATCTTTTTAAATATCACAATGAGCCTATGGGGGAAAAAAATCAATATAAGAGCTGATAGTGATTGTTGTGAATAAAAAGATTATAGCTTCAGAATAATCTGACAGGGAGCAGATATAAAGTATACACTTCGTTTTAAAATATTAGGTAATCTTATGAAGTATTAACTAGCATTTTAGTCAGGAAAGGTGAGATTTTGCTGCAGCAACAAAAATTCCAAAATCCCAATAATTTGAAATCAAATTTTATTTCTTGCTTATGCCACATATTTAACATGGTTGTACAGTGGACACTATTCTATTCTAGAACTCAGAAAAATGGAGAATCAACTATCTGGAATGCTTCTGATTACAGAAGCACAAAGATTATAAGGAGTATGGCAAATATATCATGACACTTGAAAAACGCAATTATGTAAGATCCACATTTATCTTCCCTTCACATTCCATGGGTCAAAAAAAAAAAAAAATCACATTGCTTTGCATTTTAAGGGGGAAAATACAATCCCTGTGTCTTGAAGAAAAAGAAAAATGTGTGGAAAAAATAACAACTATCACTTTAGGAAGTGACAGGTATTTCAGAATGAAGATCACCAGAAGAGATTCAAAAGTGAACTTACAATTCAGAAAAATAAATGACTAATTACAAAGCCAAATATCTATTGCCACAAAAGTAAAATTGAAATATTTAAAGACACAACGGCCATATGAATCAATACAGTAGATACTGAAGACCAGAGATAGGAGAGGCAATGAAACATGCAATCAAATAAGAGAGAAAAACACCAAAGAAGTTTTCCTGGTCTGAGGAAGGTCCAAATATACATATCAAAACTCTCAATGACCAGTGAAAAAGTTAATAAGAAGATAAAAAAATACCTAGATGTACCCTATTTCAGTTGAGTTTTTAAAATACATTGTTCGAATATATTGCATGGTCGCCACAATAAGTCTAGTTAACATCTTTCACCTTATATATTGATTCAATTTTTAAACCTCAGAAATAATGAAAGAATTCTGGTCATCTAGAAGGAAAAATCTTAATTTTGTTGTAATTGAAATATAAATAGAGCATACATAAAGTGCATAATTTGTAACTGAACAAGAATTTTACCATGGGAATGTAATTGTATGACTGCTTGCTCATTAAGCAGAATACTCCCTGTATCCTAAAAACATTCCCATGTACTTTCCTCTTTAAAAGGTAACCAGTTTTGCCTAGTTTTAAGCTTAATATAAATAGAACTGAATAATGGAATTCATCTTATCTGACTTTTTTTTCTTATCATTAAGTTGTTGAGATTCCAACATGTTGCTTTTAATATAATTATGGCTGATTCAGATTCAATGTTATAATTCTATTATGTGTATATACCAATTTTTAAAAATTCAATCTAGTCTTAATACACTTGAAAGTTGTTTCAAGTTGTTTACGATTATAAATAATGATTGTATACACAGTCTCATACTTTTATTTTTTCTGTAGACACAAATAATTTCATTAAGTGCGAAATGATGAGACAATACTCCAATGCTATCTTTATTGGAGATAATATCTTGTTTTCATGTTTAAAATTCAGCCCTCCTCCCTTCTCTTAGAACTTCCATTCTCCTTTCTGTTATTTATTTTCTGCATAGCACTGAATCCTCATCTAATGGTTATGTTTTCTCATTTATTTTGTTTATTTTCTACAGTTTGATCATTATAATTTAAGCTCCATTAGGGTTAAGATTTGGCTGTATTTTGTTAATGGATATTTTCTCAGCATATAGTAGAAGTGCTCAATAACTTTTGCTGAATGAATTAATTATTTTATACAACTATGAGTAAGGCTCAGTATCACTTCACATATTTATTATACATTTGCATTTCTTTCTGTGTACCCTGGCTGTAGCTCTATTTCTTCAAAATTTTATGTTAATTTGAAAATTTGGAAAAATTACTTTTTGTCTATTACATGTGTTGAAAAATTGATTTACAGCTTGTTATTGGACTCTTGACTTAGTTATGGCAATTTTAAAAGTATTTGAGTTTTATTTTTATGTAGTTAATGTTACCTGTATTTATTTCTTTAAGACCTCTAGATTTTATATCCATTTTAAAAAGGTCTTTTTCATTTCAGTATTTCAAGTACATTCACAGTGCTTTCTTCCTATAACTTTTATGTTTACTTTAACTTTTGATCCATCAAAATTTTATTTTGCTTCAGGTGAAGACCTAACCTTACTTTTCTAAAAAAATGTATTGAATAAACATTGGCTTATAAATCTATAAGTTTCAAATGTATGTAGTTTTACTTGGACATCTTTATGTATACATGATCATCAGCAAAAGTCTGTCTTCTATCTACAACCATACAATTACTTTCATCTAACATGAATTATGGAATTATTCTTATCTTCACACTAATTTGAAGTGGCATAGTTACCACAGAGTAAAGCAAATCATGTTTGAATGTTTCCCTCTACTGTGATCCACCATTTGATCTAACTATTTTCTTGTGCCATTATAAGCATTTATTCATCTCTAATGCAATTATTAGATTTTTCCATTTTTCCTCATTTTTGGATACTGTCCTAGAATCTACATATTTAAAAGGTGGCTTAATATAACTTCCTTTAGCTTCATGCAGGCATACAAAATCAAATTCCAAGTTGAAACTACAGAGAGAAGAATGCAAATAAAAACAAAATCTTCTTGCTATGTCAACTAGGATTATGTTGTATATATAGATTAGTGTAGTGGGAAGTAACACAATAATGTGATTATATCTTTCCATCCAAAACCATAGGACATTTTTTCAATTATTCAAATATTTCATCCTTCTTTAAGGATTATTAAAAGATTTCAAAATTAGATCTGATGCAATAATTGCAAACTTTATACTTGGGTATTTTATAATTTTTCATTGTTTTCTAAAGAAAAATATTCTTCCTAATATTTTGTTCTCTTGGACTATTTAAAATAAGTGACTATAGACATTTAAAATTTGTTTATTATTTATTTTATTTCCAATGTTATTTGCTTTCTAGGATATTGAATTGGCATTTCAGTCTGTGAAGATTTTTATATATTAACTTTCCATTCCACCACCTTATTAAATATTTATATTTTTCTATCAGATTTATAACATTCTCAAGACATATACTCATAATTTTCTGTAATTATAATGATTTTCCTAGGACAAATGAGCAGATAAAAGTTTAATTTATTTCATTACAAAGAATATTAGAGAATTGATTTGTAAATCCAATATTTAAAATATTGAAAAACCCAAATGATTAAAATATATTTGTTAAGCACATACATTTGAGAAATTCTAATGCTTTTAAAAATCATAATACTTTGGAAATTTCATTAAAATTCTAGGTATAAATTTTAATTGACTTTTGATGAAAGTGTCAATGCATATTAGTAGGAAACAATATTTTTAATAAATCATCTGAAAAAACTGTATATAGCTAGAGAAAAAGAAAATGGACCTTGATCATCCTTTAGATTATACATAAAATTAATTCAAATTGGATCATAGACCTAAATGTAAAGACTGAACATATAAAATACTTCAGAAGGAAGGGAAGGAAAAATCTTCATGACATTGGCATTGACAGACTACTCATTAAGGGTAAAGAAAATAATTGAATTACAACAAATATATAAACTTCTGCTAATTGAAGCACATTTATTTAAGGGAATAAAAAGGAAAGTCAAAGACAGCTATAATATTCAAATGCATTTAACAAAGGATTCGTTATAGACACACTTTGATAATTCATTAATAAAACAACAAAAACAATTTACAATAGGCAGAATTTGAATATGCATTTCACAAATAATGATGTATTTCTGACTGTCATGTAAAAATATATTCAATATGTTAGTTAAGAAAATGAAAATCAAAATTGCAACTGAAATACTACTATATAAAGACTAAATGACTAAAATTTAAAAGTTTGACAATATTATGTGTTGTCAAGATACGCAATAAGTGAAATCTCATGTAGTATCACTGAGTATGCAATATTGTAAAACTATTTTGGAAAACTGAAAGGTTCTACTAAAGCTAAACTACATTTGCATATGGATCAGCTCTTCTTCCACTAAACAAAATAAAACCGTATGTCTAAAGAAAGACCCGATCACAAATATTCACAATAAATTCATATTGTCTTTAACCTTGTGTGGTAGGCAGAATAACAACACTGCAAATGATTCTGTGTCCTAATCTCAGAACCAATAAATATATTACCTTATATGGCAAAATGAACTTTGCAGATGTGATTAAGTTAGGATTTCAGATGAAAAGATTATACTAGATGATTTTGGTAGGTCACATGTAATCACAACTGTCCTTAGAAAAGGAAGGCAGGCAGAACAGAGAGGACATGTGAGGAAGATATCCTGGCTTTGAAAATGGAATACATCTAGGAGCTAAGGAGTATGGGCTCTCTATAAGTTGAAAAAGGCCAAAGGATGCATTCAGGTCTCTAGAAAAAAATAAATTCCTTCCTGACCTTCATTTTTAACCTTGTGAGACTTATTTTGGAGGTCTCCAGAATTATAAAGTGCATTTGTATTTTAAGCCACCAAATTTGTGCTGATTTACAGGAGCAAGAGGAAACTGAAATACCTGAGAGTAACCCAATTATTTATCAACTATTGACTGCATAAACTGTGGTTTATTCATTGGAAAGATAATACTAAGCAATAAGAAACAAATCAAGTATTGCTACAACAATTAAATGGATTAATCACAATACTACAATACTTACTGAGTATGTGCTATATGGTTCAATTTATATAAGATTCTCATTTAAAATAAAAAGTAGATTTAGTGGTTTCCTTGGGCAGTGGGGGAAGTGGTTGAAGGGACACAAGAATAATTTTCTGTGTTAAATTATATCTTATTTAAGGTGGTAGATATGAGTATATATTTGCAAAAACTTGTTAAACTGTATAACTATGTATCTTAATAAGTACATTTTATTACATATAAATTACACCTCAATAAAATTTATAAGTAAAAAAAATAGCAACAACTCAGAGCTAAAAATATGAAATAATTACATTTAGCATAATATTAAAATGAGAATTATATAAAAACTAGAGTTGTAAACTTGAATAAAATAATTATGAAATTAATTAAAATAATTGAAAACCACTGGTAAAAAGAAAAGTATAAGATGAAATAGTTTTTCTGAAAAATGCCCAAAATTCTATGGTAGAATTCTATTCTAAATTGATTAAATTATTTCAGACAGCATAAGTTATTAGACTGAAAATTGTTATAAATTATGATAAAAATTATATATACATAATGAAATTGTCATTAAAATATTTTGATATGTAAATATACTAGTCATGCTGTTGAATTTCAATTTTAATTTTTCCAGTATTTACTGAATGTCTAGTATGCTCTAGTCACAGAAAATAGAAAAACCAAATATGGTCCATGTTCTCAGACTGCTTACTGCCTTAAGAAGGTGAAAACTAAATAAGCAAGTACAAGTTACCATGGTACATAGTACAATAAGAAAACTATAATGTGCTGCATATAAGTGTGTCTAATTTAGATTTGACTAGGAAGGAATCAATTTGGCAAGATTTCTTAGATCAAAAGATGGTCAAATTGAAAACCAAGCATAAGAACCCAACTGGAAAAATCCTTTATTAGTTATCCACTACCATCTCAGCATGTGTTTAGAAAGGGAATCCTGCTCTTTAGTATTTAATCCACTGCAATTACCTCCACCAGTCTACAAAAGTGTTTCTTGTCAAAATGAACAGCAATTTCTTATTTCCTGATCCAACAGACTTTTGAGTTCTTGACTGCCTTTTTCTATAGTACTTCTCAGAGCTGTTAATGACTTTCTTTTTGAACTCTTTTCTCTTCATGCCTGTATTAGTCTGCTAATATAATGAAAGACAACAGATTAGGTGGTTTGCACAACAGAATTTATTTCTCCTGACTTTGGAGATTGAAAGTCCAAATTCAAAATGCCAACAGATTTGGGTTCTGCTGAGTACTCACTCTTTGGTTTACAGTGGTTTATCTCTCTAAGATTCTCTAACGGAATGTTGCATGTCTACCCATTTATTTTATAAGGGTATTTCCTCTAGTTAATTATAGCAGTGAAATACTGTTAGCAATCTAAATAACCCCTATGAGAGGATTGCCATAATGGTTTAGAATATTAATTTTGTTACTTTATCCTCAAATACTTAGAACTTAATTTCAGTGTTAAAAATTGCTTTCTCCACATTGCTAATTCAAGGTTTGAAATGACAGTATGGATGGAAGAATATTCAATGACTTATGACAACTATTTTCAAGTTTTTATTTTTTAAATACTTCTACAATAATTCTATTATTTCTTTTGTTTATAAAGCAATACTCATTTTAAGACATTGAAACTGTCTTCAGTCCATCACATTATATACCACACCCAACACGAGTTCTAGTGTCCTTTATCACGATTGTTCCCTCTCTCTTTACTTTCCTCCTCCACCTCCAGCACCTGTCATCTGTGTCCTGCAAATTTTTCTGGGATTTATCTATTTGTTTCATTTCATTATATTCTATATAGGAGTGAAATCATTCTGCATTTCACCTTTTTCTTTCTGACTGATTTCACTTTACATGATCCCTTTCGGTTCCACCCAGATTGTTGCAAAGGGTACAATTTCATTTTTTTTTAGTAGCTGCATAAAATTCCATTGAGTGTATATATGTATACATATATATATATGTATATATATATAAAACAGTTTCTTTATCCACTTATCAGTTGATGGGCATTTAGATTGTTTCTTGGCTATTGTGAAGTGTGCTGCTATGAACATAGGGGTGTAGATATTTTTCTGATTAGAGATTGTGTATCCTCTGGGTGTATGCCTAGGAGTGGAATTGCTGTATCAAATGGTAGTCCCATCTTTATTTTTTTGTAGAATCTCCATATTGTGTCACAGAGAGGTTGTACTAATTTGCATTTCCACCAACAGTGTTGTAGGGTTCCTTTTTCTTCATGCTACCTTCAACACTATTCATCATTTTTATATAGACCATAATCAATGTTGTCTTTGATTTCTGAGATTGATTCCTCTGCAGGATTCAATCTGTTTATGGAGCTCTTTCCACGTTTGTCTTCAATTCCTTGATTGTGTCTTTTATTTCTAGCATTTCTACAAAGACTTTCTTTATGGTCTCAATCTACTTGGTAAAGTTTTTCCTTTGATCTGTCACTTCTTTTTTGAGGTCTTCCAATTGCCTTTGGGTAGTTTTGTGTACCTTTTGCATCTCATTCACTCTTTTTCATAGCTATTATTTGGAACTCTTTCTCTGTTAGGTTGTCCTATTCAATGTCAATGGGGTTCTTCTCCATGTTAGTTCTGGCATCTCCCTCTCTTTGGGTCATCTTTGACTTTTATTTATTTATTTATTTAGTGACTGATTTTGGTTTTCTTTCTTTTCTGTCTTAGATTTGTCTTAGATTCTGTCTGGATTTCTATCTCTCTCTCTCTCTCTCCTTCCTTCTTTCTTTTTAGATTTCTTCCTGAGTGGTGGTGTTGGGTTATCTAGTGTCAATCACCCAGCTTCCGTGAGAGGGGCAGGATCTCTTTCCCTCTCTAGAATGCTCTTTTGTGGTGGGCCACAAATGCTGATTCAGTGATGTCCAATGGTTTCTGTGAGAATGAAGGGCAATTTTTTCATGCCTCTCAATCCAAGAACTGAGTAAGTAGACAGACACTACAAGATCTGTTGAGTCCTGAGGCAGCAGGCAGTTTCTAGTTGTTGGATGTGGGGAGATGGGACTCATTTCCACCACTCTTCATCATTGGTATAATCTCAAGTAGGTCCTTTGTGCCCTATTAAGCACAGAGACTGAGGTTTCATGTGATGATGGGGCCTGGATTCTCCCTCTCTACATCTCCCCAATAAGGTGCAAGTTCAATGCTTGTGAGCTCTGTCAATCCACGGGGAATGGTATTCACTCATTGGTGCTCTTCAGTGAAAGCAGGGGAGTGGGGGAGATCCCAGGTAGGTCCTCTGTGCACTCTGTGCACAGAAACTATAGCTCCTTTGGATAGTTGGAACTAGGTTCTAGTACAGCACAACTCCGTGAATGGGCAGCAATATTGCCGTCAAACTCTTTCTACTCTTTTGAAGACTGAGGGGAGTGGTCTCCCTTCCCATTGGTCTCCAAAGCTTGAATGAACCCTGTGATCTACTAAGCACAGGGATTGAAGTATTTTACCATTGTGGGAGCTAGATTCTCTTTCTCCGCAGCTACCCAGTCAATTTATGACAGTTTTAAAGAACTTCCCAAATTACTGGCTCTGTCTGAGAATCCTATGTCTTTGGACATAATATAAGTCTATTATATCACATGAACTCTGTCACACACTCATTTTTCTTACTAGATGCTCATTAAAGTAAAATATCTATGTCTACCCAGAATTGCCATAAGAATAATTTTCCTTGAGAAGACATCTGTATAATCCTCCTCTTCCTCGTTGTGATGATTTGTACTGTCAATGTTGGTGAATTGGAATCTACAGTTTCCAGAACCCTCTTTTCTATATAATTGTGCATTACAACTGGCCAAAAAGATAGATGTGACTTGGAGGATAGAAATGAAGCAGAGGCCAGTATCAGTAAAAATTTGTCTTAGTTATATGCAGTGATGGACAAATGCACAGGTGCACTGCTTTTTCTCACTCTCTCATGTTCCATATCAAGATTTTCTTTGCAATTGTTGACACTGTTAACCAAGAGAAGCTCCAGGTCTACTGTTAAATGCTGAACTGTGGACCTTCAATCTTGAGATCTATATAGAGAAGATAAATTCCCATGGATCACCATTAGAAATGTTAGAATCTAGAGATGTCACATAAAATACAAGATCCTTGTTTGAATTAGAAATTTCAGATAAACAGCAAATTTTTTTGTATAAATAAATCCTCAACACTGTAATAATTAATTATAGCAGTGAAATATCAGTAACAAATAGATGCCAAATAGAGGACTGACCTGAATGTGTTAAAAATTAATTGGGCACTTCATCCTCAAATACTTGGTCATCCATTGCAGGGTAATATTCATTTTAAAAAGCATATTTGTTGTTCATGGGATAATTCTAATTTAACTGGATATCAATGCTTTTTTGTAGTTTTGGTGAATTGATATGCTTGGTTCTTAGATTGACTGATTTATGGCCCCTTTTCCAATCCTCCTGCTTCTCTTCCAAATTTTAGCTTCTCCAGAACCTTGTACAATTGTACAAAAATCATAGTATGATTCTGTGCCCTGATTTCTAATTTTTGTACTAGTAATGACAATAAAAAATAATGGCAAATGCTGTTTTATTGAAGATTGGTATGTACCAAACCTGTCTTAAGCACTTTATATTAATTCTATACTAGTTACTATTATTTACTCCCACTTAAACTTAAAGCACCTTATATTTCAATTACTACCTGGCACTTACATACCAATTTCCATTCAACTCAGATACTCTGAACTTACTTCTTTTACACCTTTATTTTTCCTTAAAGGAGATAAGAAGCTAGATATCTTATGCATCCGTATCTGATAAGAAAGGAAACTGAGGCACCAAGGATTTTAGAGAAACTTCCAAAGTCATATATTCAGTTAATAAAGCACTTGGGAGTAGAATTGACTATTTCTGGAATTCTAACTGCTGTCTTGATCGTTTCCTGAGCAAAACTATATATTTTTAGAAGAGAAAGAAAAATAGATCTGCATATTTCTAAGAATCAGTCTACATTGTTTTTGTACTCTGCTTGAAGACATTTATTCTTAGATAAAAATATTCAAATGTAACTTACTCCATAAGTTTTGATATTTATTATTAATATAAGAAGCTTATATGTTCCTCTTTTGTTCTTATAAAATCAAATCAGATTTTATATTTCTTATCAAACACATGATTAACTTCAGTTTATAACACACGGATGGTTTCATGTAAGTGCCCCATAATATTCCAACAATGGGTTTCATATGTAACCCAGAGATGACATTTAAAATAATCTCTTGGAATTTCTTGCTTTATCAGAAGTTCCTTCTTTGAGATGGGATTTAGATGAGAAAAGTTTGGCACAGAAGTCAAAGAAAAAAATAAAATGTTAACTATTTGAGGAAATGAAATGAATTATATAAAATATTGCCATGAAATGGCAGTATCAACCATTTCTCCTCAAGGAGTTAAACCTGGAAACTCTGTCAGGGAGAAAAATAGTATTTCAGTGTAATTCTAAGTATTTTTGTAATCTCTAAGTATTATATGTTTCCTTTGTTCTTTGCTTAGTTTAATTGATTAAATGCAGAATTTCCAACAATATGTGTTCACTTTTCACCAGCCCCTTTTCTTTTTTGGCAAATGCTGTCATTTTTTCCCCTGAGTTCAAACTCCCATGTACCTCTCTATACCTCTTTATGTGTTATAGAAAATGTGTTTCATAGATCTAATGCCCAAAATAGAATGAAAAGAAAGAAAGAAAACAAACTTCCCTAGGGTAGGAGGGCTGACATCAAGGACCTGGTTTTAGTTTTATGAATTATTATTTACTTTCATAGAATTTATAATAAGCATATTCTTCAGTTTAAATTAGGTATAGTAATTCATAAATGACATCTCCTCATTCTATAGGTAGGGTATCTTATAAATTTCCCACAATATTGCAACAAGATAATTAATTGCAACCATATAGGGCAGTAACTTACAATAGTTATTTATTGAATTTATCTGTGAAAGACAAGTTGTTATTCTTGTTGGTACATTGCAAATCAGTATTTAATAAGATGTAACAAATACATATATTACTACAAATGATCATATACTTTGATACGGAGACAATATAAAATGGTTACAAAAGTTTTAAAATACTTATTCTCAATTTCTATGCCTCTTTTTGAGAACAGTCATTAGTTGATTACTATGAATGACATTATTTTAGAATATAGTCTTTGGTGCTTAAATGCTTGGGCTCCAATTCCATCTTTGTCATATTCCAATATCTTTGCAACTTTGTTAAATTTACATAAATGAAAAATAAAAATGAGTGTTTTTTATCATTTGTCATAAGGATTTAATAAGCCATTATATGTAAAATACTGACAAGAATGTCTAGCACATACTACAGAGTCAATATAATTAAGACATTATAATTACAGCCTGTAGTTTTACTATATAAGTTTTTCCCATTCACAATCTCATTTATTTACCACATAATCTCTGAGGGAGTAGGTAAAAAAAATTATGAGTATCCTCTACTGTACAGTAGAGAAAGCCAAGATCAAGTGTTTAAATTGTTATTCAAGTGTTTAAACGGTTTCATGGCTGGTACATGGTAAAATTAGGAACTAAATTTAAGGCTAGTTCATCCTTGTTCTTCTTCACCTTCAAGGTACAGGCAAAGCTACATGAAGTAACTTTCTTCTTACAGAACAAAGCCTTCCTGCCAGTTTCCTGAACCTCTTGGTCTCATGACATAGTTTAACAGAAAACTGGACCATCCTAACAATACTGGGATCTCTTAATCCTTTCTCATTTAGTAGACATCTTGCATAAAAGAGGCTCTTGTTGACCCTGCACTTATGTTTTCTTTTCATAGCTACTGAAGAACAAGATGCATACAGTTTATTCTTTTATCTCAGAATGCTGTATATCTGGCTGATGTGATGGCAGCTATATTTTGGATGTTGGAAATATCAGTTGGAAAAATAATTTCCAACCCAAAGATGAAAGAAATGACCATTTCTTTTCCTGTGTTAGTAGATAGTCTGACTTACTTTTGCTTTTTGGTCATGTCCAGAAAATATGGAAATTTATTTGACTGAAATTTGGATAACCTACTTATTGAGACTCCTAAGAAATATTTGCTCCTCCCCATGGCTAAATCACACATATGAACCCTCATAGAATAAGGCATATAAGAAATTCATATGGGACTTAAATGTTCTAGTAATTATCATCTCACTTTGATTCAGAGACAAAGAAAGGAACCAAATTCAAGATGTGTAAAGAGAATAAAATTTCCCTGTGTTAGTAAATTAAAAAGGGAGTTAAAAAAGCAAATACCACAGATGCATTTTCTCCAATAATGCCTTCAGGGAAGTTTACATTTAGAAAAGAAAACTCTTCAATTACACAGCAGCACAAATGAGCTTAGTGTAAACAAAACATTGTCCACTATTCTAAATAAGGTAATGAAGATCCCATTAGCTAATTTAAAAACCAAATGATGGGTTTAAAAATTGTATAAAAGAAAAATAAACGTGAATGAAGGTAAATCAAAGCATTCAGATTATGCCTAAGTGTTAGGCTGTGTGTAAACTTCTACAGGAATGAGTCTATTAGGACGAAGCACTCTCTTCTGTCAAAAGTGTCAAGTAAATGAAATAACTCAACCATACTTGTTTGGGAGCAGCCCTATGCTCTCAAAATTCTGCACTGAGGTCAGGAGTGCTATAGCAACTACGATGAAACGTGATATTCCATTGTACCCTGGACTCTTGTTTACTGCACATAAAGGACTTTGCACTAGATAAATATAGAGAATTCCAGGCACTGTACTGTTAGTGGCCAAAAAGCAAATAACCTTTAGCTGAAAGTAAAGCTGTTCCAGACCTAATAAGATAAGGACTGAGACCTGACTGCAGTGAACACGATAGAAACTGTTTTATTAAAGGTGAAGGGAGATTACCATGGTGAATAAAATATTGCTTGCTGTCTGCTTAAATATTCGATTTGCTATACATGCTCAATAAATGATGCAAATTTTTGAAGCCAGAGTAAACTCATGGGCACATAGAGACAGACATACGATTCCAGTTAGAATAAGAAATCCATGATTAATTTGAGCTCCTCAAAAGCAGATGCTAAGGTTCGGATTTGAGATATTGTAGGCTTTTTGGTAGGTGATCTAGAAAGCACTGTTAGAAGAAAGAAGCTATGTAGAAAAGGGAAGGCACAAATAAAATTTACATTTTCAAGGTAGTTATCACAGGCAAACCTGAGGGGACAATACTAAGAAGGAAACTAGGGTTTCTTTACAGCAGATGCCTCAGAGATAGCTCAACCTAGGGAGTGGACTGGGGTGGGGACAATGAGTCAGGGCAATTTTGTATTGACTTGATTGGGATGGTGATGAGAAAGGTTACATTTTAACACTTCCTATCTGATATGTAGGTACCTTCAGGCAATTTGATATTCAGTAGTAATTTAAAATGGTGAAGCCTCAGAAGATGTAATTGGGACATCTGTTACAATTTGTGAAGTCAGATCTCCTTTGAATTAAATAGAATTAGAGCCAAAACCTTGAAAATCTGCATGCATTTTTGACTTAGGATTATTTTCTTTTGCTTTTAAATAGAGACGTATGACTAGCATAAAGGCAGAGAACTCCAGTAGACTAACGTGCAAGATGATAAAGTGCAGATAATAAATGCTTTGGAGTTAGACAGACCAAGATTCAAGATCCAAGTTTTAAGAGTCAAGTGAATTTGAGCAAGAAATGTAATGCACTTTGTCTTCATTTACTTTTTTTGCAAAATGAGTAAATAATATGAATTTTTCAGAATTTAAGCTCCCACCCCAATATTTGGAATAAAGTAGTATGTGAATGGAGATTAGTCATGATTATCAATATTTTTACTAGGATGCCCTCACCACCATAATCAGTAATAATATCATAATCTTCATCATTATCTTCATCATCATCTTCATTGTCTTTTTTTCCATTGTTCAGACATGTGGAGGCTTACCTGGCAAAAATAAATAAATCTTTTTTGATATATGGGAAGAAAATCAAAGCAATCTTCCATCTTTAAAATTTTGTGAGGACTCAAGACTCCTCTAAAATGAAATGTGTCATATTTTCATTTCACTTAGCTTTGGGTGTACAGCTGCTTATGTTAGAACACTTAGACAGGTACTAATTAACAGGCACTAACAGCTTCAAGCAAAAAGAGTCTTGTAAATACTTATTTAGAAAATATTTAAAGTAGTCATTACTGAGATTCTCCAAATTACCACATATTTTATGGCAATCTATGTTCTAAAGTGAATCATCAGGACTAAGCCATTCTGTTAAAATGCCTTTTAGTAACGCCTCCATTCAACTGGCTGCATCATTATATGGCTCCAGATACAGATTTAACACAGTAATTTTTTTTCCTACCTTCTGAAAATTATATCATTAAAGAAAATACTAGTCACTTACATAAAGTAACTCCACAAATGTGGTTTCACTGATCGAGTTTATATACATGAAGAGTTTGAATAATTTAGATTCTCAAAAGCATAGTGACCTAAGTATGCTATCAACTGAAGAGGCCAGGTTTGCTTGAACTTCAGTAACTCAGATATGACACCTAAACAAAAAAATCAATTTAATTGACAATAGATGCTAAACAAACTTTTCTCTTTATTGACCTCTTCTAGCTCCATGATTTTAAAGACCATCTATGTACTGATAACTCTCAATTTTTTGTCATCACTACTAAACTGTTTTTCCAAATGTCTTCCTTCACTCCAAAATCTTTACTGAGATGACTGATAGGTATCTTAATGCTGTATAAATGAAAATAATGGAGTTTATTTCATCTCTTTTACTATCAGCATGCTCCTCCTCCAAGCAAACCTTTGGGTACCATCTCTGATTCTTCTCTCTCTTGATCCCCATAATTCTAATTAACCAGCAAGTTCTAAAGGTTTTGTCTCCATGATATTTTCTGAGAGTGACCACACATTATCACTCTACTGCTGCAATATATTTCAAATCCTGATTTTTTTCTTAATTGAACAAACATAATGGTTTATTCGTCAAATATTGTCTCAAATCTTACTATCTTTTATCAACCAATCTAGAATCTTTTACAAATTTGAATGAGAACTTATCATATTTCTGTTTAAAATTTTCCAGTAGTTTCAGTTCATACTCTAGATAAAATTTGAAATGCTTACCAACCTTATAAGATCCTACATGAAGTTTCACCTTTTACAACTCTTTTTTTCCTCCCTCTTCCTCTTTTTTCCAAGTGTGGAGCCTTTCTTTTCAAGAAACATACAAAGCTTCTTCTTGAATATGGGCTTGATTTCTTGACGTCTGGAATATTCTTCTCATAAATATTTTTATGACTATCTCTTCATAATTTAGTTCTGAGCTCAAAAATCATCCATTATAAGGGCTTGCTTTAGCAACTCAGCTCTATTTGATAGCTTCCCCACATCCTCTTTAATCTCTACCCATAACTCACTTTTTTCTTCATTTCATTCTAACTCTTTGAAACAGCCTTTCCTGTTAAGTCCTTAAACACTGGACTAAAATATCTATAGGATAGTCAGTGACTACAACTCCATGACTCTAAGTGACACTCTCTGGGTGGCAAAATATGCCACTCCCAGGTTATTCTTCTTATGTAGATAAATGGTGTTGCGCCATCTGTTTGATGCCTCTCTCTCATGATGCCTGGAACTGGTTATTTGCCCACTGAGTTTATGTCTTGTTTCCTCATATCAAATAAGCTATCTTCCTAAAAGAGTGGTGATGGTAGCTAGATTCAAACTACTTCACAACCTCAGGTGTATTTTATTCCCATGTAGGGGTGATTTGTCTGACTATAATAAGAAATTTTTCAATTATATAAAATCAAATTTCAAATTAGATAGTCTTGGACTTGGAATGACTATTGACTAGCTTAGACATTTTGGTCAAAATAATTTCATATATAATAGAATTTTATATAAAATAGAATGAGTTTTAAATGCTGGTCGCCAGAAGAATGTACACTAATATCAGCATCATGCTATATATGGATCGTATGGGGAAATAGAACAATCATTTTTCTGTATATAATAGCTAGCAGGGGATTATCTAATGAGCTCAAATAAGAATCATGAGATCTCTTTTTTTGACCAGCTTAAGTCTCCCGTAATCTGACAGAGAATAAGTTATCTAGTGCTAGTCTTTAAATTTTTATCTTATTTACTCTCTTATCCATCCTTCAAAGCTTACTATAGTTATGTCTATGACTAGTACTGCAATTACTGAGTTGAAATTGTAAAAGTTGTTGACATATTAGTATGTGATCTCTGGAGACTCTTTTCTGTGATTAGAAAGAGCATGTGAATTGCAAATCAAAGGTTATTTAGTACAAGAGTTTTTATAAATTGGTGTCCCATGAAATCCATGGAAATTAGTTAATACTAAATCTTAAGGCAATCATTTTTAATAGAGACCTGAAGGAATAAATCAGACCAGATCACCCATTCACCATGCCACATAAGTTGCAACTATAAAATATAGACACCAATGTCTCTGATCAGACTAGATATATTAACTATTTCTGCATAATAAATGACTCCAGAATTTATGGAAGGTCTGTTTCACAATTGATGTGAGTCAAAAATCTAAGAGTGTCTGAGCTGGGTAGGTAGGACTCAAGATTGTTTGAGGATATATCTAAAGAGTTGTACCAGAGTGGTAATTTTAATATTTCTTCTATCAGCTGAGGCAACATTCAATTTCAATTTCAGTGATACAGACTTTTGAAGAATTCAGAGGTTCTGCTTCCAATTTCACTCATGTGGATTTCTCTGTAGAGTTGGCCCTTGACATGGCATCTGACACTCACAAGATATAAACTCTCGTTTTCTGATCCCTTAGTCTGGGATGTCAGTTTTTACTGATCCTGTTCTTGATGAGTGAGTCAATAAATACTGCCTGCACTCAAGGAGTAGCAGATTAAGCAAAGGCCAATGCACACCCTGGTGTAGTAGTGGTTAGGTCAATCACCTCTGAAGGAGCAAGTTCGACTCCCAGACCTGGTGGAAAACATCCAGTGTGAACATATAAATAAAAATAAAATAAGGATAGTTCTTTTACCTCTCTCTACCTGCCTGCCTTCCTGCTATCCTTCATTCCTGTCTGCACCTTTCTTAAAAAGCAAAAACAAAAGAAAAACAACAATGGCTTAAACGCTGGAAAGTATGGCTCCATATCCCTAAAGAGTATCAGTTAAGGTTGGTTGCCAAGGCATATAGTTATTGATAATATGATGCTTAGTGAGCTCTTTAAGTCTGAAAACTCATGCTGTTTCATTCTGTGAAATTTTCTTAACTTATTGCTTAACCTCTTTTCCTTTTTGTCCCTCATTTTCTGAAATAAATATTTTTAATATTATGCAACCTTTCATATTCTCTTTGATTTGGAGATTAACACCCCAAAATACTATTTTTGAAAAAAAAAAACTTTGCTCTCCTCTTAGTGGATTTAATGGGAATAGGAGTTGAGCAGAAGTTAAATATCTACATTTGATCTGCTGTCTTTATCTGGATATACTGAACTGTTCTTTATATTGATTTGCTGGCGTGTCTCTATAAATCTAATTACGGGGATTTCTTCAAAATATTTAACATAATCATTGATGTGGCCAACTTTATATACACTCAATTGGTATTTTTTTTCTATTTGTGTCCATTGTCCTTTCTTTTCTGCCTTATTTTTCATTAACAACAATTTTTGTTTCGCTTTTACCATTCCATTTGTTTTTAACTTTTCTTTGCATATTTTTTTAGTGGATTAGTCTAAGTATTACAGTGCGCATACATGACTGCCTTATGAATTAACATTATACTGCCTTTTGTAAAAAGTAAGAACCATATAGAATGATAATTGCATTAATAGCTCCTCCTTTCTGTTAGTTACTGATAAAGTAAATTTTACCTTATATATAGAATACACCTCAAAAAAAAAGAATTACTAGTTTTGTTTAAACCATGAATTAATCTCCAAAGAATTTAAGGAAAGAAATAAAATGCAATATAAATTTTTTTTGCTTGCATATTTACCATTAAATTAAACCTTAAATTCTTAAGGTATTTATATTTGTTTCTACTGTCATTTTCCTTAGGTATTTAGGATTTCTAGCACTTCTTGTAGTGCAAGTCTTTAGATGATATAGTCAATTGTCCATTTTCAGTCAAACTTATTTATTTGCTTTTTATTTCTCAAGGAATTTTTCCATATTTATGGAATCTTCGATTAACAATTTTTTCTTAAAACACATTAAAGTTGGTGCTTCCTTGTTCCCTGACCTTCATTGTTTTTAATACAAGGTCATTCTTTTCTTTATTGCCTTGTAAACAATGTACCTCCTGAAAAAATAAAGACTGTTTCCCTTTTATTTTTTGAGTTATGTAAGTTTGACTATGATGTACCTAGATCATTTACTTACCTTTTTTGCTTTGATGGAGTCTTATATTTATCCACCTTTGGTTTTCTAAACTTTCTGGGTCTGTGGATTCAAGAAATCACTTTTTCTATACCATTTTATCTCTTCTCTTCCTGGAACTCCAATTATCTACATATTTCATGACTGAAATTTTACTTATTCATTTTGAGCATTTTTTTTTTTACTCTGTGATTCAACTTTACCATCCCTTTCTTCTCTTGTGTAACATACTGCTAAACTTGTCTAATAAATGTCTTACTTCACATAATCTTTGTTTGCATGTTTCCAAAGTCTAGAATTTCCTTTTTTTTTTTGGAGTTTCTTTCCATATCTTTCAAAAATTCCTCATGTCTTCACTCCTCTTATTTTTCTAAATTATTTATGAAAGATAATGAGAGTTTTATTCTAGCGAGCAGTTTAATTACTGATAGAGGTTTGTTTGGGGGCTGTTGGGATGAGTTTACTTCAGCTTTACCTTTTTTTCTTAGGTATAGACTTGTGGTGTCAAGTGAAAGCACAGGTTGTTTATGAAGCCCCTCTAACTTGACAGGATTTGAACTCTAAATGCTGTCTCCCCAGTAGTGGGCAGCTATTGAAATCTATATTCAGCTCTTTCAATTTTTCAGCTGTTGCCTTTTGCTAGTATACCCCAAGTTTTATCATATGTGTGAGTGTTAGGATCAGCTCAGGATTGAGGGAAGTAGGAATGCATTAATTTATTGTTGCTCCTTTTATAATTTTATCTTTTTTAGGTGTTCCCTTCTCAATTTTCCATTGCTTTGAAAGCTCTGAAATTAGATACATGGCTTCCCAGACCTAACAAAATTATGGCTTTCTGCTTGAGCTCTACCCCTTAATGGCTAAAATAAAGCTCTTAATGTCCTGAGGAAAAAAACAATATTAGATATGGACTTCATCCAGTGTACTTCCTCTCTTTCAAGGGTAATACACTTTCCAGTTTCACCAAACCAGAGTAAAAGATAATCTTAATCTCTTTTGTTGTAGCTATGACTTTTCAGTGTGAATGAATTTTCTCTATTTTCTCAGGTCAGAAGTAATTTTTTGGGAATGAAATCAATTGATGATAATGGTAATGGTGGTGGTAATGAATATCACTCAGATTTGTTGAATGAATGCTGGCATACCAAGTGATTTTCCTGCACATCATCTTATGTAACCCATACACCGAATTATTATTAGCATGAATCTCTCTTGGTGGAAAGGAAGGTACTTTGGAATCTGTGTCTTTATGAAATACATGGACTGCATAGTACTTCTCAAACCAAATGTAAGCAATTGCTTATTCTGCGTGTCTATTAAAAATAACCCTTCTGGGACTCTGGTGAACATTAGAATCCCAAAATGTACTGCATCTGTGATTGTTTCAGAATCATTTTATTCTCCGGGTGGATTTTCTGAGTTATATTTTGTCTAAGATTATTGTGGACTTTCTTGATCTTTGTCTGAAAATGTACAGCTCTGGACTATCTTCCAAATGTAAGGTAAATTACAATTCAACCATTTGACCTTCGGTGTAAAATCAATGTGAACTCATATTTTTCATATACAAATAAGTAAAATAGTGATATTTATTTTTGTTAAACAAAGTACAGTAATACACACTATTGTACTTGCTTTTCACAATTCTGTCAGACCAGAGAGGTAATAGATATTTGTTAACTGCATAGGATCTGCCAGATACCAGATATTAAAAAGTGTAGATAAACTATAAAGAACTCTGTAATTCTCATGCAGGCCTCATGCCAAACATACAACTTATGTTTATTGATATGGAATTTAGAAATTGGGAAGCTATTTCTGAGTGGTTCAGTGACTCACTCAATAGCATACAAGTAAAACTAGAACTCAAGCTGCATCTTCTCTTAAGTGCAACAGATTTTCCACACAAATGCTGTCTATGACACTAATGATGTGCAGTCGAAATAAATTTTCTCAACTTTTCCTGTTGGTTGGCATTTCAAAATAACCTTAGAGAATAATTTATTTTCTCCTTTTATATGTGCGTGTGTGGAAAGTCTCCGTTTACATATGTTTCTATTCTCAGATTCATAATCTATATGGTCGGCCACGGCTGCAAGTATTCACTGGTGGGTCATTATGATGATATTTACTCTTTCTCACTAACATCATAAATGGGCATAAGTTTTGATAGCTCCAAATGATAGAAAAATATTTTTTATAGGTATAGCAGGCATTCATGTCTTTTGTAATTAAGCTTGTCTAAAATAAGACCAATATATTTATGCTTTGTATTGTGCAGCCTCTTTTAATGTTATTTTATTAACATAAAGGGTGCTTTTAATTATGCAGAACTGCAAACTGCATTATTGATATTCTATAAACATTAACTAAACCACCTCTAATGAAGCAGAAACAAAATTCAATCTCTTATTTAAAGGTTCAGAAAGAAAGGAATTCTGCAGTACAAATAAAGTAGTTGGAAGCATTATTGTCTTTATAGTCATTTTCACTGTTGGAATGTTGAGCTCTACACCCTTTGTTCAAATGTTCTTGAGTGATAGTAACATATTTTTAAAAATACTGGCTGTGTGTCACCTAACTCTACTTGTCGCACTTTTTTTTTTGCATTCCTTATTCCATTTTGTCCATTGATAAGTTTATAAAAATATCTTAAAAGGATTGACTTCCTCTTGACATTTGATATGGGACTAATCTGTGAGTATGGTTAAATTAGTAACGAATTTCAAGGGAATTGGTAGTTTCTAGGATTAAGTATATGAAATTACTTTCTCACAGGTTTAAATGACTTTTAATTGCTTTATCAGTTGAATTTTAGGAGAGAGAGAAATTGCCCAACAGCACTTGCGTGGTTTCAACCTTGCATTCTATAGTATATGCCACATGAGACTTCCTTGTCATTAAAAATATTACGAAAGGTCATGAAAAAGGGAAATATAAAAACAATAACTATAGTCTTTAAACTTAAGGAAACTGAAAAATGAAGTCTTTGTTTTGCTCTACTCTCCTTTATAACACTTTCACCAAAAACTTCTTCTATATTAGAATCAAATATGAACAATTAAAATATTTCCAGTGAAACGACTTCTAATATTACCTAGCTCTGGTAGTAAATGACCCATATGCCATTAGAATTATCTTTGTATTTTGGATTTTGTTCAAAATTTTGCTGTTAGTGTACTTATAAACATTTTTTTATGTCATTGCTCTTGCAAAGTTTATTTTATTTAGGTAGTCTGAACGTCTATTCATTCCCTCACGCAACAAATTCATAAGTATTTTCTTTGTGGATAAAGAAAAGCACCAGCCAGTCATAATCTCTGTACTCTTCAAGTTTATGAACTAGTTGGGTAGAAAGAAATTATAGAAAACAAAACAAAACAAAAGCAATTATAGAAGTAGTGATTAGCAGACAGGGATTTTAAAATAACTATAAGGATATAGCATACAAACTATAGGAAAAGACATGTAATGATTGAAGAAATGAGAAATTCTGAAGTGATATGGAAAGTAAAAAAAGGAAGGAAGTAGAGATTGAGGAAGAAAGGAAGGGAGAAAGAATGTCTCAAGTGAAGCTGTAGAAATAAAAATTATAAAATCTGAAATGATAAGGATTCACTAAAATCGTATTGGACACTGTAGAAAAAATGGTTAATAAATATGAATGTGCATCAATAGACATTGAACTGATAGAGAGCAGAAGGATACAAAAGAAATAAAGAACTGAGTTTCAATGAGTCTGATGAACCATTGCAAACCATTTAACATATATGGAGTCCCAGAAAGACAAGGGAAAGATAATGGGGCAAAGAAATATATAGCGTAAAAAAAGAACTGAAAATATTCTGTATTTAATAAAATTTTTTAAACTACAAATACAAGAGATGCTATGAATCCTAGACAAGAGAAATTGTAAATAAAATCACATCTTGGGACGTTATAGTCAATGTGCTGAAAAGCAATAGACCACAGGCAGCACTAAGAAAGAACAAAATTAGGCAAGGAAGAGGACGAGGGATCAAAATATTACTTGGAATGCTTTTTTCTTTTTTTTTTTTTTTTCTTTCCCAACTTAGAGTACAAACAATCTCTATCTCCTCCTAAAAAATTATGACTAAATAATAATTACAGCATTAATATCAACTAGTTTATTCATATGTATGTGAAAATTTCATATATGAATTGGTTCAGATTAAAAAAAAAAGCCAAGGAGACTCGATTTTGTAACTTTTGATGGTGTTATTAGGGAAAAAGACTTTCTCTGCTCTTCGGAGTCTGGTGACTATCTTCTCTGACGCTATTGTCTTAAAATGTTGTGGGCTATCTTTATATAAGACATATCAGTTTTGCCACTTTTCTCTTAAAATAGTGCAGTGCAAAGAGTATGACCTATGAGATCAAGCATACTTCAGTCTTAACCCCAGTTCTGTGATTTGTAAGCAGAGTAACCTTGGACCAGAATCAACTTGAATTTCATTACAAAAAACCTAATGTTTAATTTGAGATTTGTAAATTTCTACTTCTGTGAGGTCTTTACCAAGTTATTTTATCTCTGCACTTTAGTTTCTTTGGTTAAAGAAACTCTTACCTTCCTGCTTAAATTGTTATCCTTAAGTCACATGGTTATATGGGAGTAGTCTGTAGATGTTAAATATGTGTATTTATATTACATTTTACTATTTTACGAAGGATCAGTAGAATAATTTTCATTTTAATGATTTTTAATTTGAAAGATTTTCAAAATAATTTCCCAAAGCTAGATTGAAGGCAACATGCATTATACAATCAAACATCTTACTTATCATACATTTTTGGATACACAGGCATATACTGTTTTACTGACTTTACTGTTTACTGGCTACCTTGCATCTCACAGATACCATTTTTTTTACAAGTTGAATATTTGTAGCAATCTTATGCCCAGCATATCTACTGGTGCCATTTTTCTAACAGTACGTGTTCAATTCATGTTCCTGTGTCACAATGGTTTGTTTGTTTTTTTAGCTATAAGGCTCTGCACAGCAAGAAGAATACTATAAAATCTAAAAATGATATTTATATGCACTTGGAAACCAAAAAATGTGTGTGATTGCTTTATTACAATGCTTGTTCTGTTGTGGTCTGGAGCTGTACCCACAAGATAGTGAGGTGTCTCTTGTCTTTAAGTGTTTCACAGGTTTTTCTTTCAGACTCTGCTTGAGAGTATGCAGGTTAAGAATGAGCTTGAAAGGATTTTTTAAATTTTTCTTTGAAACATCTTTAATGAAGTGAATAAAGGTTTGGAGGAAAAAAGACAAAACAGAAGAAGAAGAATGCTCAAAGATGAGAAAAATTGTTTTGTTTTGTTTTCCTGACAGAGGCTTCAAGTGAACATTTGTTTACAGATACTTTTCACTTTTTTTATAGTAATATTTATTATTTCTTTAGTTCACAATGAGAAATTCCATTTAGGTTATTGAAATTGCATTTCAGTCTTTATTTCACTCGACGCCCACCACCAGAGTTCCATTGTCCCTTGCTGTCACCTTTGTCCCTCATCCCCCTGTTCCATAACCAGTTCTGAGTTCTGTTATTTTTCTTGGAATTTGTATATTCATTTGTTTATTTCATTATCAGTTTTAATTATATGCCACGCAACACACACACACATACACACTTTCACATTGTTTTATTTTTAGGTAGAGAAACGTGATTATTTTTTTTTCCATTTTCTTAAGTTTCCAGACTTTAACTCTCTGATCTCTAAAATGAGAGAAATAGAATAATCTCATAAGCACGTTGTGTGTATTAAGTGAAATGATACATAAAGTGCCTGTCACGCAAAGTACCTAGGCTACGGCAAATATTTTGTGCTTTGCTATTTCAGAAACAAAATATTAAAAAAAACATTGAATCTACTAAATAAGTTAGGTATTTCTCTACCTCGAAGCTTAATGAATGTCTGATTTTCTAGTTATTTTTGTTGTTTTCACTGGTAGCAAGATATAAAACTTAAGGGAAAATAATTTCAAAGTCTCCCAAGTGTAAGACAGCAAGACTTTGCATGTACCTCCTGGAACGCCAGAGATTTGAAATAAAAATGGAGATAAACAAGGGCTCAAGAGGAGAGAGAAACAGAAAGCTGTGGAGAAAGGACAATGGTGACAGTCCATGGAAATCGAGGGGCTGGGGTGGGGAAGGGACAGAATTTATGATTGAAGGTCACTGAATAATTCTGATTTTGTTTTTGTCCCAAGGCTAGAGATAGTTTGTCCTAAAGGAATAATACATGATTTTCACATTTGGATAACTGAGGAATGAAATATTAGTCAAAATACAGACTTCTGACCTTCCCAAGTGGGCTCTAGATGTGAAATGCTTTAATGGGATGTAATCTGATTACAAAAAATGATTTAATCTGATTTTCTTTGCATTAAAACTGTCCATTGAATGAAAGTATCATGGACTTTTTTAAATTACTTAACATTTTAAGATAGAAGCAATTACAAATAATAACTGGTATCATAATAAAATATTTTACCCTACCAGCTATCAAAGAAATGCCAATTAAAATGGCCATCTAACTTTTTTCAGAATGACAAAAATAACAGAAAGTGATAATACCTAATATTAAAAATGGGGAAAATATACACGAAATGAAGTGGAACTTGGCAGTATTTATGTAGATATGCTCTATTCTTTTTCAAGGAATATATTTTGAGGGCATAAATAACATCATAGCCACCCTATAAAATGATAAGAAGATATAAGCATAATGTTGCATTTGAATACCTAATTAATGGAAAAATATTTATAATTGCATGTTTAAAAGAGAGTTCTTCTTTGTATATGAAATTTATTTATATGCATATGTTACATGCTTATTATCACTCAGAATATAAAGAGAAATGAACCAAAGACCGAAGTTTATCTTTGAAGGTTGGGATTTCCTGTGATTTTTTTTTTTTTCATCTTATTCATGCCCTTCACCTTGCAAAGTTTCATATTATAAAAACAAGTAACTTTTGTAATTGCAAAAACATTGTATTTCTATAATGAGAATTTCTCTTAACCTAGTATTTACATCCTACTTCTAAATCAACTTCATTTCATTATTTTTATTTATTTATTTATTTTAGCACATTTCACGTATTTGATTCTGTAGATTCTCAATGCCTATTTTACATCTGGAAATAGAAGACTACTGTTGATGTGGATGAGCTGACAGAAACAAATCCAAATAAGATCCAAAGCCCTTATTTTCAGTCATTCAAATAAAGAAGTGATTGTTCAAAACCTCCTGCCACACACATGAGCACACACACACATGCACACACAAACACACACATGAAGTCTATCAATTCTTGCAGAAGTTGTTAGGTCTTGGAACTTTAAATGAGACTGTTGGAAAGAAGCACAAAAAAGTGGAACAAGAGCCTGCAGTGTGTCAATGAGATGCCAAGGGATGCAAAGTGACAACATAATGAAATGTGACGTGTCTCTGCAATGACATGTCAAGACTGTACAATTCAAAGACTGGGGTTTGCCTGAAACCTTGGCAAAAGCATGGTTCCATTTAGTCACATAGAAGGGACCTTCAACATTTAAAAAAATGTTTATTAACAAAATACATTCACTATAGGAAAACCTTCCTGTGACATATCTTACCAAGGAAAAGAATGGTTTGTATTGCATTTCTATAAATGAAGCAAATCCCCCTGAGGTCTATTATTCCAATAAGGAAACTTCAAAGCAAAAGAAGACACCACTCTTTAGGTCTTTTCAGTACCTTTATTCAAATGTTATTTCAATCTGATAACTACATCTGTTTACTGCCCTATTTTTTTTTTGCTTTAAGACCAAGAATTTCTGGAAGGTTCACTTTGCTGGTTATTTACCTACATTATTTTAAAATCAAACATTATTATGCCGATTCCAGTAATAGTTTTTTGTTGTTGTTGCTGTTGCTTGTTTTTCTTTAGCATTTAACAATTACATGAGGATTTGATTCTACATTTTTCTTTTTCATTTACAAGCTCATGTCATGGCTTCTTTTGCAGTTGCTTTATGAGAAAATGCCAGGAGGTCATCAAATGCTGAATAGATTCAAGTCTCTCCCCTCTCACTAACTATATTCATAGAGTTTCATTTCATTGTTTCCCAAAATATAAACTTTGTTGAAACTGTTAAAAGTTAGTGACTTTTTCATTCACTTTAAATTTTCTACATTTTATAATACACGTTCTGGTAATTATAGCAAATACTGAACAGTTTCAAAAATCCATATGAGAATTGTCCTTGCTTAAGTTTTTGGAACCATCTTTTCCACTTCTGATTCTTTTAATGTGGTCTTAAAAATATATATAGCAGACCGCAAGGAACATGTTTCTTAAGAGTACCTCCATTAAATACTCAGAAATGAGTAGGTAATGCTATGCAGATGTTGTCATGGTAAATACTCATGATAACATACTTGAAAATGGCCAGAACTGAAACTTAGGTTTAGCCCAGTCAGACTTAAATTACTGGCTGTTATTTTTCAAAACGTTTTTTCTTTATTTTAGTCTTGATGAATAAATGTTTTCAGATCTGATACAATAATGTTTGAATTCTGTTGAAACCACAATTTTCTTCTCCACACCCACCACAAATGGTATGAAGACAGAACTAAGACGTGCTTCCCTAGAGATCTCCTTTAGTACATTGACATGGTTTGGGTTATTTTCCTCACAGTTTCAAGTTGGTCTGCTAGAAAAATCTCATAAAAGTGGTCTGGAAATGTTTCCTTAAAGACAAGGTCTTTTCTCTCTAAATGGCTTTTCATCCAGTTATTTATTGGGAAAATTAAATGGAATACTAACTAAATGCAAAGTCTTATTTAATTCATGACAGACCTCCTCTTTTTCAGAATAATATACTTTAAAAATCACTATACAAAAAAGTCATGGAAGTTCTAGCTTTCTGACTCTTTCATAGCTAAAATGGAACCACTAGATTTGTATTTGGTCCTTACTAATGTTATCACATGAAAGGCAATGGAAAGTCTTATGATAACTATTGCTTAAAAACTGATAATTTTATGCTAGCTGAAAACTCATATTTGGAATTAGCAGTTAAAATATTCCTTGAAAATTTAAAATTCAAATAACACTTGTCCCAGAAGAATAAAGCTGGAAGGCTTGGGCCCAAGTTCTCTAAAGTACTGGATGGATTGAACAGCTCTAAGACCCAGGATTGTTTTCCGAGCTTGGTCTTTCACTGAGATACACTAACCAGCCTTGGTGAGACTTTTTAGTAGACTTTGCATCTTGATTAACTAGCAAGCACCTCGGTTATTTTGACTCTGAAGTGGATGACTCTTCATTTATATCGACAGAAAGCAGATTATTGACTTATTTCCTTGAATTGTTTTCTGTTGTATCGCACCTATAATAAAATATGAATGAATAAAGGTAATATAATATTATATGATATAAATATTTTCTCAGCATCTGATAGTGGCACCATCACTTAGTAGGTACTCAGTAAATGTTTGTATTGTTGATGGTATGCCGTGGCTTACTTTTACTCTGATTTCAGAGAGCAATGTTAGAGCTGACACACATTAACCTGCCTTATCTAAAATAAATGCTTTATTTTGCCTTTAGTGATAGCATGCTGTTAACAGCATGCTCTGTTACCTACTATAATATGTGAAGTTTAATCACCAAAAGTAGCTACTTCAGAATACACCTAGAGGAATGACCTGATTAATGGGGCTTATTCCCAAAGCAGCAGCTATGTCTTCAACAGATTCTGAGATGCAGAGCATGAGTGTGCGCAAGCAACAAGCATCAGAATACAAGTCCCCATTCTGTTCTTCATTTTGTTCAATCACCTGTGAAAAGAGCCTTAATCTGTGATTGTTTATGACAAAACATATTAGAGTATGTTTATGCCCTTCCACTTCAGCATGTAGAGCAGTCAGTCACTTTGTCCAGGGCAATCAGTGCTTGTGAAAAACAGCTGGAATAGTTTCTTTCACATGAATGCAAAAGTCCTTCCAAAGAATCCCCTCTGGGAATGTGTACAATAATATTAGAACATGGACCAGCTTGAAGTCACAAATGCTGACAGTTTCTGCCTTTGGGGACGAAAGAGACAGTGGAGACTTCCTAACAAATGCTGTGCTTGACTTATTTCCCCCTGTCTATTCCCAGAACAAGTGTTACATAAGGGATTACAAAGTCAATGTTGATTTCCCTATTTAAATGCTCTAGGTAGTAGACTGAGTTTTAAGACCAGAAGAACCAATCATTTCCTAAAGCTTCATGACCTGTCAGGCCCAGAGCAGTGCAATCCTGTGGTTAAAAGTAGTATGAAAAACAAGGACATGTTTACATTATAAAAATGAAACCAATATATTTAGAAAACAAGTGGACAAGATTGCTGAATTGACACTGGAGGAAGAAATGTCTACAGAGAGTTCATTAATGACAATTTTAGAATGCATCGTAGAAAGTAGCTTTGTTTGTTTATTTTTTTTAATAGAAAGGCAAAAATAAAACAAAAGTAGAAGTGATAAAGCAAAATACTTCTCTTATTAACCAGCCTGGTGACCCAGACATTCAGGGCAGCCAATTCCTTTCTCTGGGTCCATTGCAACTAAAATTTCACACTTGGCTACAGATATATATGTAAGGATTGAAATATCTGTTGTTGATACAAAGTCAGAAAATAATATTATAGTTTCTTTCTGATAGCTTATAATTTCACAGGATTTAAAACATTGCAGGAATAAAGAAACTTCTTTTTAATAAAACATATCCACTCTGCAAAACTTGTTGTACAAACTTCTCTGAGAAAAATTAGAGGGAAGTATGGTAACTTACACTTCTTCCCCAAGTGTATTGGAAATGCATCAGATTTGTAAACCAAGGAAATACTTACCATATGTCAGGGGGAAGGCAAGAGGGATGAAATGAAATTAAATGTTTTTCATATGTGAAAATAATTTTTCTTGAGTTCATGTAAAAATCATGGAAGAGTCAGTACATTTGTATATTTCAGATACTTTTTTAAAACATAAACCTACCTTTAAACATGTACTGAGCAGCTGTATACATTTTCACATTTTATGATACAAAACTAAACTGTATAAAAATTGCTCTCTGAGAATGAACACCTGAAAAGAATGCAGATGGGCCTGAATGTCCAATATATGTTGCTCATTAGAATCAAACCAATAATGGTTTCGGAAACCATTTTTTAAAGACAGGTGCGATTCAAAACCAAAAGCCCTCTAAGCAAAGATAACTCTAGTTACGATTACTACATTTCTTTGATTTCTGCCCAATAAGGCCTCCTGCAGTTGTGAAGATCTTCATAATATGAATGCCCACATTTCTAATTTACAGAACCTTGGTGTGGAACTTCCTAATTCAAGAACCCCAAGGAAATTCTGGCTTCCCTGGTGAAAAAGCCATAAAATGACTGTTTATTTAAATGAGTTAATCTCCAGCTCCTTAAAAGTATCTATGGGATTCTCATTGAATCCTAAACCTTCTTCAAGGTATTGGCTCTTTCACAAAACAAAAACCCTCTCTCATTTTGAGTAGGTGCCTAATAGTTCCAGAGCATTACACTTTTAATTACCTTTATTTAAATAACAAGCAATTATATTAAGTAGTTAAAGGCACAGCTTCTCAAATGCTTTACCATTTCTAAACCTTCCTTTACTCCAGTGAATTGGCTGGAGATACGTAGCTTGGATGAAAATATTTCAGTCTGTAAACTCCTTACTAATGGTTAAACACACTGCCCATTTGATGCCTAGCCTGACACTCAGATAAGACATTATCTGACTTCATTACCACTAAGCTCACCTATTTTATCAGATGAGTTGAGCTTCAGTAATTCAGACAATGATTAGATGAAGAGCAAAATAGCCCCCAGCAATTAAGAAGCATATTTAAAAGCACTTTAGACCAAATGTACCTCAAGCCGGATTTTTTTCTTCATTCTCCTTAGAGCATTTTCCAGACTCAATCTTATAATTGAAAGAAAATTTAATCCTGCATTAACCATATAATCATTTTGCAAACTGAGTTCTGGAATTCCTCTTTATTGAAGTGGGTTAGTCCAGAATGTGTGGATTAATGACTTCAGATCCTATTTAAAATCTTGTAGACTTAGCATACCTTATAATGTCTATTTTCATTCTTAATTAATCCTTGGAATATGACTTCTTGGTATTTATCATTTTTTTCCTAAAAGCTCATTGCTATTAGAACTTCAGCCAGAGTGAAAACTGTATTATAAGGCAAAGAGAACATATTTCCACTTTCTTTTCAGCAGGTGGATAATATGGAAACAAATCTATAGATATAAGTAGTTTTCTTGACCACACGACAAATTAAGTCAATTCTCCAGTAAATTTTCCTAAAGCATCAAGGACAAGAGACAAAATTAGTTTTTTTTAAGGTACTATTTATTTGGATATAAATAAATGCATAACATTTTAGTCTTAAAAATATTTTCTATATTTCACTGAGAAAAATGAATAGAAATTGATCATAGTGGTAACATTTGTCTAGTTATTTGCATTTCAGAAAGCACTTCTGCATTCTTTATCTTATTAAAAATTTTAATAGATTTCTAAATTATTATATCAGTAGATGTTTTAAGTATTTAGTGATATGAATACAAGCAAGCTTACTATATTAAAGAAAAACATCCAAAAGATATTGGTTTCAGACATTTGAATTCAGGTATTCAAAATCTCTCTCTGTCTATCTCTTGTTCTCTCTGGCATGTTTCCCTCTACTTATCTTCATTTTCAAAAAAGACTTTAAGAAGTAACAATTGGCCATTGGTAAAATGAAGTCAAATTCTTTTTTGCTCACAATCTCACAAAAAGCAAGTTTTCTTTTTAGTAACTCCAGCAAAAGTACTAAGAGGACATTTTAATTGGTCTAGCCTACTTCATATGACCATTCTGTATCACTATTTAAGCTAATCCCGGATTGTCCAGGCCAAGTCACAAGTCTACCTTAATAGAATTATATCAATTTCATTCAAATTTCTTAAATTATTGAGTTTACTGTGGGATAGGCAAAGACGGAGTGGGCCAATGGTTTGAAAAGGGCTGGCATGGTTCTCCCAAAAAGGACTCTAGTTTGGCTACACCTACATTTACCATTGGCATTTTACAATTCTCTTCTAGAAATGAGGAACCTGAGAACAAAAAAGATTAAATATCATAATTTGTGCTTTTAAATTTATTAAAAATCACTTCCTAATTTAAAACTGTAAATTACATTACTAAAAAGTACCCAATTACCTTATTTTACCATAAGAAAACTGAGGGCTCCTAGAAGAGTGAAAGGTATGGACCTAAAATAAACCTAAAGAAGAATACAGTTTTCTTGATTTTCAAATTTGTCCTCTTTTTTTGCTTCCAGAACAGGCTATATTCCTTTCTGTGAGAACAACCCATTGTGTATCTGCCAAAAGGTAATTTGTTAGTAATTCTCTATACCATTATTGTGACAAATAAGCATTTCAAAACTTGATTAAAAATTGCAAAACTGGCCCTAAAGTGTGAGCTTGTCTTTTCCTAAGCTGATATTTGAATGCTAGTAATTTTTTTTGTGACTGGTAATTGGAGTAAGATTTAAGTGCTGAATTACATGTGATACTTTTAACTGCTCACTTGAGATCTCTAATAACTAGAACAGATATGAATTATATTGGAAAATAAATGATTCTTTTGCATCAAAAATTATCTAATAACAGGCATTAACATTGTATTTTCTGAGCTCTTACTTTTATGGGCCAAACACCAAATCTGATATATTATCATCTACTAGGAATATGTCTATACCAAGAATATTTAATCCTTGGCTGACATCTCTTCCTGGGATTTAGAGCATAGTGCTTCTATAGACGCTGTCTTTATTTTTGGTTCCAAAGATGTTTTTGCTCCTAAAATCAACATTTGTACCTCTCTTTAATTTCAAACAATATGGAAACACTAATTTGAATAAATATATGCTTCCTTATGCTTATTGCAATATCATATTCAGTATTAAGATATGGAGACAACTTAAGTGCTCATGGATGGATAAATTGATAAGGATGTTTATATATACAATGTAATACCATTCAACTATTAAAAATGATGAAATTTTAGCAATTGTACCAACTTGGTTGGACAGAAAATATTATGCTAAATGAATAAGTCAGAAAGAGAAAGACAAATAGCTTATGATTTCATTCATGTGTGGAAGAGAAAGAAACACAAAATAAGTAACACCAACACAAACTCTTACATTGTAGGCACAAAATGTTTGTTACTAGAAGAGTGAAAGGGGTTGGATAAAATGGGGAAAGGGGTCAATTTTATGGTGGTGGATGGAATCCTGACTTTGAGTAGCAATGATAGTATATATACAAATGTTGAATTATAAAGTCATACACCTAAGAAAAGAAAATAAGACCATTTTCTAAAGCTCTTGAATCTGTTGGACTCCCTCTCATTGTAATAAAATTTGAAACAATGACATTTCAAGAAGGGGTCACTTGGTCGTGTAAGAAGAAATCAGAGGTGGGTGACGTTTAATATTAGCTGATAGGGCAGCTTAACAACCGTTTCACTAACTTCTTCCTAACTCTCATTTTTTTCACAGATTTAAGATGGATGCCAGAAGTAATTGGGATTACTGTCTCCTCATTCATAACCACAAAGAACAGAGAAAAGCCGGAATGAACTTTCCTAAAGGTCTCTATTAAACTTTAAAGCATGGCTTGTTGGCCAGAATTTGTCATATGTCCATTGCTAAAATATTTTCTGGCAAGTGAGTTGGGATTGCACTATGATTAATTAAAATCATCTCTGGATCAGAGGTCAATTCTCTCAACTGAAGTTTGGCTACTTTAGGGGTTATTAATGCAGCCATACTGTATAGACTACAGACTATTATATTAAATAACAGAAAACTGTGGTGTTCATTGCTTTCAACCTGAGAAATTTCCAAATAACTGTAGGGAGAATTTCAGTTGCCAACACAAATATGGAAACATATTTGTGCATAAACCTAATAATTTTTTCAAATTTAAGTACTCTAAAAAATTTCTACTCATCATCATAAATACTGGCAGTGATTCTGAAATATGAAGATATACTCTAAAATTAAATGTTTTTTGAATTCTATAAATATATTTCTAAAGCATGCTTGGTTGTTTCACCTTTGCACTTTGATAAAAGAAAGGGTTTTCAGAATTGTTCACCAAGAAAATGATAGGGTTCAAACTTGAAATCTTGATGCAAGCAAGGAAATCAGGAATATACTTACTTATATCACATTTCTTGCAGAAAAATGGTCCTTAATTTAAAATAATTAAGATGAACATTTTCCCACTCATAGGTTCAAATTCACACTGCTTTTTGTCAGAGAACTGGTCAGTAAAGATTATGCAAATTGCTCTCATTATTTTCACAGACCAAAGGGAATCTATTCAACAAAAACGCTGTGAATGGTTTGATTTCCAGCAGAGAACACCTTGTCTGATGACCATCGGCTACAACCATATTTTATGGATTTGGTTATTTTTTTAAATTGCTCCACAGTTGTTCCAGAGTGTGAGAAGTCCAGTTCCATTGAGCTAGCATTTCCAGTTTTAATTTTTGCATGAGTACATACATTGTATTTTTCCTGCAGTTCTCAAAGAATTTTATGGGTCATTACTAAGTGACTAAAATGGGTGCAGATTTTGCAAGCCTCTGCCAGAAGATGTTTATTACTGTCATCATTCTTAGGAAAACCATGTTCCAGCAGTTTCAGGCAGTATGCAAAACGTGGCACATGTGTGAATTGGCCATTTCACACCGCTCTTATAATATTGTCAGTAATAATAAAACCAAAGGAAAAACCTTGGGGAGGGGGAGAAGTTACACATTAACTTGAACATGAAGCTTGGATATGTGGTCTTGGTTAGACCGGGTGATGCGAAGTACAGCTTGTTCAGTAAACTTTTCACCAATAGCTGAGGCACTGGCTTTATTTTAAAGGTTCCTGTGGGAGAGGGTCGTCCCTCATGCAATCCATACTGAGAATGGAATATCCTTGGAAGTTTCTGTATGGTTCTGTCTCTGTACTGTTTTGTTAATTTTGAAAGATAATGTTTCACATGATATCAAATGCCTAACACAGTGATAAGGAAAACAAAATCCACTCAAAGTGTTGTTTCAAATGACAGCATTATCACTACCTACATAGTACTGCCACAGATGCTTCTGTGTTCCCTTCGCCACCTGGAGTCACTGCCTTTCTAGAAGCACAGTTTGTTTTCATGTGAGATAGCTGTTGAGGAGTTGTGGACAGAGTTAAGACAGCAATTGGACACAAACTCAGCTGAATATCTTTACAATCTATTCTTTTGGATAATTATTCTATAGCTATATTTCTTCTCTCATCAGGAGTTTCAGTTCTACTTCTTTATGTGTTTTCAGAGTAACATGATGCTGTCATTTTTATAGATCATCAGAAACACTTTGCATTTTTATATTTAGTATTATATACAATTTATTTCTAGTAGTAATAGTGGAGCGCATATCTGTGATATTATACCACAGTTTAATCTTTGCTTCAGAAAGTCTAAGTTAAGCATTCCACAATTTATATCATTTATACAAATATGTAGCATATTCTGGTAACCTCCTGGTATCAGTACATATAAGTTAGCTGACGTGATTTGGATTGAGGATTCTAAATCATGTAAACACAACCTTTTCCCATTCAAGTTCTGCAGATCAGGAGAGAAAAAAATTGAGAGAGAAGCCCTGGAAAATCACCTTTATTACCAGTAAAAGTAGGTTAAAGGGAAATTCTTAGACTGAAAGTCAAATAGACTTTTTAAGCATGAAGTTGTGTTAGAGAACTAGCCATCCTGTCAGGCAGCTAATATCAAAAGACTTCCTGCTCTCCCCAGTATAGCCTGCCCTTTGAGATCTGAGAGGTGGCTTCCTCTTAAAAGGAAATAGAGCAGAACTGAGTAACCTTTTGCCATATTCAGGAACCAGTTAGAGGACAGAGAGAGATTGCGGGACCTAGGAATGTGTCCTCTTCATTCAAAACAGGTTGTTGAACTAAGGTTTTTCCCAAACACTTTCACAAGCTGCATCTTGGTTTTTGGCTGGACTAATCATCTGAAAACTACTGTTTTAGTTTTATTTATTTTGTTTCCCTTAAAAGTTGCTTGAAGACCTTTTTATATTATGGATAAATCATTCAGATGTTGAACTTAAATGAGGTTTCAAGTACAGTTTTTACAGGACATGCTTATACCAAAAAGTTTCATTATCTGAAATTCAAATTTGACAAGGTGTATGCATTTTTATTTGGCAACCCTGATTTTAATTTCTATTTTATTTTTAATGAAAAACTTCATTATTTCCAGTGACAGCTGTACATTTCTATGTGTTTTATCCCCCAGATTCAGTCTTCTTCCCTGCTATGGATCGGTCATGGATTCTGAGTGAGGGGAGATTGCTGATAGGTCTAATCCTTTGAGATTAACCCATGTCACTTACCACTGAGCTTGAGTCAGATATCCAGAGTATACTTCAGTCAGCGTATAGCATTTCCTTGTCCACAGGGAAATTTACTGGGATGAGCATATAAATTTCAGAGACCAAGGTGATTTAAGATTCGAGAATTATGCTGTGTGTCTCTATGAAAGAGAACTTTTAGATTTTTCATAGAGCTGCATGTAGTCAGTTCTTATTTCTTTCTGAAAGACACTTGGTGTTAGTATTGTATGAGTTTTGATAAATTATAATTATGTATGTTTATCCATCAATATAATATCATGGAGCATTTTCACTACCTTAAAATTCAGCTGTTCATTCTTCCCCTCTGTACTACCAATGCCTGGGAACCACTGATCTATTTATTGTCTCCAACTTTGTGCCTTTTCCAGAATGTTTTGTAGTTGGAAATATGTAGTATGCATTATTTAAAATGGACTTATTTCACTTAGTAATATGCATTCAAAATTTATCCATGATTTTTCATGGCTTGTTAGTGCTTTTATTTTTAGTACTGAATAATATACCATTGTCTGGATACATTACAGTTTTTTGTTTTTTTTTAAATACATTTACCACTGAAGGTTATCTTTGGTGCTTATAAGTTTTGGCAGTTAAAAATAAAACTGCTAAAAACATCTGTGTGCAGATTTTTGTGTAGATGTAAGTTTTCAACTCCTTTGTGTAACTACCAGGAGAATGATTGTTGAATTATAGAATAAGAATAGGTTCATATTTATAAGAAACTATCAAACTGTGTCCTAAAGTGATTCAACTATTATATATTCCCACCAACCATGGATGAAAGTTATTCTTGTTCTATATCCTTGCCAGTCTCTAGGTTGTCAGTGATCTTGATTTTGACCATTTTAATAGATATATAGTAATATTATGTTGTAGTGTTAATTTGCATTTCCCTAATGCTTACAATGTCAAACATTTTTTCATATACCTATTTGTCATTTGTATATCACTTTTGTAGAAGACCTAGTAAGACTTTTGTCTTGTTTTTTAATCAAGTTGTTTATTTTTCTTATGTTTGAGCTTTAAGAGTTATTTATATATTTTGCTAGATTCCACTATCAGGTATGTGCTGGGCAAATATTTTCTCCCATAGTGTGGCTTGTTTTCTCATTTTCTAGACTTTGCCATTCATTAAAAAAAATTTATTTTATTTTAATGAATTCCAGCTTGTAAAAAAAAATGAATTATACTGGTGGAATTATATCTAAAAAGTCGTTGTCGGTATCCAGATAATCTAAGAATGATTATATATTATCCTCTAGGAGCTCTATAGTTTTATGTTTGTATTTGTATCTGTGATCCATTTTGAATTAATTTTTGTGAAGAGTGTAAAGTCTGTGTCTCCATTCGTTTTTATTTTCCATATGCTTGTCCAATGGTTCCAGCTCCCTTTCTTGAAAAGACTGTTTTGCCCCATTGCATTGCCGTTGTTGTTTGCTAGTGATTTGTTGAGTATTTATGTGGATCTCTCTCTTGGATATCTAATCTATTCTACTGATTTTTCTGTTCCTTCACGTATATATACATTATAGTAGACTTATGATAATATTGGATTTAGGTAGTATCAGTCCTCCAACTTTGTTCTTCTTTAATTCTGTGCTGCTTATGGTGGGTTATCCTTCTGTAAAAGCTTTAAAGTCACTTTGATGATATCGACAAATAAGTTCCTGGGGATTTTGATTGGGATCGCTTTGAATCTATAGATCTACTTGAGAAATCAATCTTGACAATACCAAGTGCTCTTATCTATGAATATGGACTATCTCTACATTTATTTAGCTATTCTTTGAGTAATTCATCAGAGTTTTGAACTTTTCCTCATCTAAAACTGTAGATATTTTATAGATGTATAACTAAAGATTTAGTTTTTGTTTGCTAATAATATATTTTAAAAAGCATAATATTATTAATTTTTAATAATATTAAAATATATTGTTATGTTAAACTATATTTAAAATGTTAAATTCCACTTTCTGAATGCTGTTACATAAGAAAGTGATTTATTTTTGTATGTTATGCTTGTATCTTGCAATATCATTTATTATATGTGGGAGCTATTTGTCATTTCTACTTTTAATATAGATTATCATGTCATGAACAAGGAGAGTTGTATACCTTCCTTTATAATCTATAATTTATTGTATTCTCCTGTGTTATTGTATGAGTTAAAATTTCCATTATTATATTGAAAAGAAGTGGTAATAGAGGATACCCATGCTTTGTACCTTCTCAGGAGGAAATGTTTGAATTTCTCACCATTAAGCATAATAGTGACTAATTTTTTGTAGTCTTTATCAAGTTAGAACATTTTCATCTATTCCTAGTTTTCTGAGATTTTTTTTATCATAAATGGGTTTTTGAGTTTGTCAAGTGCTTTTCCTACATCTATTAAAATGGTGTATTAATTGATTTAATATAATACGTGTGTTTTCATTTTTAGTCTATTTATATTATATAATATATTGATTGATTGCTAACTAGTTTTTCATGACTGGAATATGTCTATTGAATTTGGACTAGAATTTGACTATGGTTTACAATTATTATTGGATTTGGTTTATTAATATTTTGCTGAGAATTTTTGCATCTATATTTATGAGACTTGTTAAGCTATAATTTTCTTCTACTGCAATATCTTTGTATTTGATGTCAAATTAGACTTTATGAGCTTATTTTAATTTTAAATTGCTTTTATTTAAAAGTAGACAAGTCCTAATTTATACCAAACTTATATCCACCCACTCAAATTGTATGCTTGCTTGTTTTGTCAGAAAATGCTGACAGTCTTCATCTGGGAGCTAAAAAGAACCCAGAAAGTCTATCATCAGCATGAGGCTACCTTTGGACACAAGGCCACCACATATACTCAATGACTAGGTAGATTATAGTTAGAATGAAAGATAAAGTTTTTATATTCACGTGTTATATTATACTTAGTCTGTGCTCAGTTGGTAAGCTGGTAATGAAATGCAATGAAATGATCACTAAGATAATTAGAATTCAATTCTTAAAGGGCATGAAGACTTAATTAATACCTGGAGTTGAATTCAAAGGCAAGGAAACTCTTAATTTCAAGTCAAAAATGAAACTAGGGATTTTATGAAATATTAGAAATCTAATATTTATTCTTTAATACACAATCTTATTTTTTGAATAAAGAATTTTAAAAAGTTTCACAGTTAAAAGGAGTTATACATTTTCAAGTTACTTTTAGCAAAAATCACATAAAATCTTGAGGAATGTTTCTCATCATGGATATGGACTTGTAAAAAAGGTCTATACAAAAGAGCTTAACTATCTTATATGGAAACCAAGAGTGCTAAAGTGATTATCATGTGAGTAATCATTTGAGCACATAAATACGTACTTTGTAGTTAATGTGTGTGATGGTCCATATACCCTAGAGATCAGAAATGCGAGTATATCATATCTGCTCTTACATAACTCACAATCTAGTGGGAAAGACGAAAAGTAAAAAAAATTATTAGATTATCATCTGATATTTTATTATAGAGTCATGAATTTTCTGGTTGACTCTAGGAGTGAAGAAGAACACTCAAGCCAGTCTAAAATGACTTTTAAAAGATGGTGTCTGCATCTTAAAGCAAGACAGTGTTTGGTAAGTAACTGTGTGAGATTACAAGAGTTGAGAGTAAAGTTGGACAGAGGGTATTTTAGAGATGAAAAATGCATATTTAAAGACAGAGAAGTAAGGGAATATATGCTGCATTCAGGATAATTCAGAACGCCTAAAGTCTAGAATGACTTAATAAATGAGAAGAGATAAAGCCGGAGCAAGATTATAATATTCCATGTTATATTGAGAAGTTGGATTTAACTTTGACATAATTCATTGAGGAAATTAAGCCATAAAATAATTAAATACGATCTGGCTACTTGTCGTCAAAATGAGAATAAGTGCGAAAGAAGTAATACTAATGAAAAATTAAACAACTGACTAAAGGGCTGTGCTTATCTGCAGTCTATGAAAACTGATGAATATGAATTAGAGTCAGAAGTAGAACTATAAGGAAAAAACTTTTTTGTTTTAGCCTGTTCTCTGAGACTCTCAAAACTTTTAAAGGTTATTCCATGAAATATTTGCTATACATATATTAATAGTCAATATAAAAATATTTACTATATTCTTACATGAATAATAATAAATGAGATAGTTTTGCTTTTTCTTCATATATATTTCAAAATTTCTCACTATGACCATATATTTTAATAAAAATGAATGTTAGGAAACAATTAAAATTCTTCACAGAGGTGACATAATCAAGTGTAGCTCTTTTAATATAACAAAGGTATTGGTCAGAGCAAGCTTTATTGATAAAGGGTCAATTTATTTCATCATTATCTAAGATTTTATAAATAAAGGATATACATTTAAGACTTCTTTTGGTTATGAAAAAATAAATTTACAGACAATTTGTATCCCCATTTTAAACAACTAGGATACTGAAAACTTATAAAATGAATATTTCAAACACTGCAAGACAATCAAAATAGAACTTTATTCCTAATAGAGGGCAAGTGAATGAGAGAGTCCTAAGATAATAATATATTTCTACCTACAAGTACTAGGTTTGTGAGAGCAGTAGCACAAAAAGAAGAGTTGGAAAAAGGAAGTAAAATTATAAGTTTATATGCAAGAAGTAGTATAATATCACCTGAAGGTATAATTGATAAATTAAACATTTATATTTTAAACCCTACAGCAAACAAATGTACACACACACACACACACACACCTCTTTTAAGCCATTAGGCCACCAGAGGAGATAAAATAAAATCATTGGTTACAATGAACTAAAAGAATTCAGAAAAAAAGGGGGAAGGAGCAAAGAAAACAGATAGAAAAGTTAAAAATTGTTAGCAGAAAAGGTTTCGAAAAGAACTTTCTTGACTAGATAAAAATGTATGTATAAAAAGAAAGACCTACAGAGAACATCACATGTAATAAGATTTTGACTGTCTTCCCTTAAGATTGGAATTAAGAAAATATAGTTGTTTTTTCCATTTATATTATACATGTACTGGAGGTTATAACTGTGCAAAAAGGAAAAGAAGTATAAATAAAAGATATAAAATTTGGAAATAAATTAGTAAATATGTCCTTGTGAACAGATGAAATCATTGGATATATAGAACATTCTAAGGAATCAACTGTTGTAAGAAATAAATGAGTTTAGCAATGTCACAGAGTATACATTAGTTGGAAAAATAAGATGTATTTCTATGCTATTAAGAGACAATTATAAAATAAAACATCATTTTTAAAGTCATATAAAACATGAAATATTTAGGGATAAATTTAGCAAAATATATTTGAGACATACACAGTGGACAATTCAAAACATCACTGAAACATTTAAAAGTTCCTTAGTCAGGGAAGACTTGTAGTTAGAATGCAAATTTTCTACAAATTAGTCTAAAGATTCAATACAATTTGAATAAAATACCAGTCATTTTTTCACATTGACAGGCTGATTCTAAAAGTTGTATGTAAATGTAAGAACTTAAAATAGTCAAATGAATGTTCAAAAAGAGACATTACACTATTTTTAATACTTATTGAAAAGTTACAGTAGCCAAGACATTGTACTATAGATTTAAGAACAGACATATATTAGTAGAGTCCAGAAATAGACAAACATTCATATTCAATAGATTTTTTTTAAGTATTTAAGAATTTCAAAAGGGTATTACAGTTATTTAATGGGGAAGCAAAGTATTTTTTAACAAATAGATAATCCTTTGGACAAAATGTATTCATGACACACATGAAAATGGAATAAAAAATTTAAACTTAACAAACTTTAAAATTTCTACAAGAAAACATAAGAGAAATTTCATGGCAAGTTTATTTAGACAAGTGTGTCTTAGGATGCCAAAAAAAATCTATAAATAAAAAGAACTGATACATATGACTTCAAAAAAATATGAACACATTCTATGAAGACCATCATTTGAAAAATGAAAAACACAGCTATGTTGAAGTCTCTCTCTCTCTCTCTCTCTCTCTCTCTCTCTCTCTCTCTCTCTCTCTCTCTCTCTCTCTCTCTCTCTCTGTACTATCCACCTATTAGAATGACTAAAATTAAAAATACTGCAAACACCAAGCATTGACAAGAATTTAAAGCAACTGGACATCTCATACATTACTCATAGAAATATAAAATTAAATTACTACTTGGTGGTTAGTTCAGTCATTTCTTATCATACAATTCAGCAATTCTATTCCTGAGTACTTGCCTAAGAGAAATATAATATCCCACACTTGAATGCTTGTGGAAGCTTATTCTCAACTGGCAAACAATATTATAAACAGTTAAAATGTTCACCAACCGGTGAATAAACAGTATATAGTATATTTATATAATGGTGTACTCTTTAGCAATTTTAAAAATCAGAAGTTTGTATTATGGTTCCACACTACATGAATGCATATAAAAAGCACTAATGTGAACTAAAAAAAGTTGTGTAGTATATGATTTTGCAGACACAGAATTCTAGATCAGACAAAATTAACCTATAGTGACGGAAAGCACATCAGTGATTCATGGAGGATTAGTAGGGCGATTAACAGATCGCAAAAGAGTACAGCAAAGTTTTTGGGTGATGAAAATGTTATATACCTTGATTATGATGCTGATTACACTTGTGTAGTCAAAGCTTCAAATGACTGTTAGTCTAAGTAAATTATGCCAAAGTTTAAAAAAATAAAAATAAACCTTGATGAAAGAAGCATATACAATTTAAATTCATACAAAGGAAAAAAGAACTGTTATAGTTTGAGGCTTGTTCCATTTTCTTCTGTAGGTCTTCATTTCCTTCTATGTTCAAAGAAAAAGAGCTGAACTAGAAAAGCCTCACAACTCACTACACCACACATTTCTAAGAAAAAATTTAAATATCTTCTATTTTATCCTACGAGGAGGGAGCTTGATGTGGAAGACAGAAGAAGGTTTTGGATACTGGCAAACCAGGATAAATATTGAGATTCCACAGTTTTTAGTTGGGTGAGCAAGAAGTTAGCCTTTCATGATTACACATTCTTCACAAGTAGGATCAGCATCTATCTGGTTGTGAAACCAAATGATTTTAACATTTATGAAAGTCTTTGACCCTCACTAGCTGCTGAATAAATGTGAATTCCCCATGCCAGAGAAAAATTCAAGATTCAAAACTAAAAATAAAGTTAAATAGAATTTTTTCCCAAGATCAAATATATACCTTTATCATGAATCCTCTAGGGAGAACATTTAAGTTTCTATAAAAGATCCCGTCTTCTACTAACTGCCTTTGCAGATGCTCCGAGCACAGCACCTGTCATGCTGTGGAGGGTGAGAAGACAAGCATTAAGCAATGGCAGAACGGTGGGAATAAGATAGGCCTTCCTAGGGGAGCCTTCACTCCGTGCTGGTTTCTCATGCTGAGTACTCTTAGACAGCTGAAACACATGAATCTTTTCTTACTCTCTGACTCAACTGTACGGCTCCCAAGTGAGCTATAAAAGTTATTTAGTGTTCTTTCTCAAGTATCTCAAATGTATAGATGAATTTGGGGCAGTTTAGGAAATTCACATTTTAAAAAATCTCTACACTGATTTCGCTTTGGTTGCTTTCCTTCTTAAAAAAAAAAAAAAAATCCCTTGTTACCTCTGTCTATTGAAGTCCTGAAATCACATGTTGGATGATTTAGAGTCAAGAGAGCCTACATTACTCAGCCCTGTGGGAAACAAAATATGAGATTTTCTTAAACATACAACAATATTTTATTTATGGGCAAAAACTTTAGGTTTTACTAGATCACAAGGGGACAAAGAGTTTGAATAAAACTTCAGTGACATACCAAACCAGATCAAAAAATTTGTAGAGACCTCTAAATTCAACCACCACCTACAGACATAGAACATTTCATAACCTATGCATCAACCAACCACTGCCAATGGGGCAGTTTAAACAACTCCTCTCAGGCCAATTTAAAAGGGTAAACATGAAAGAAGCCTTTATTAATGCCTCCCTTCATCACAAAAGCAATTTCCCACTGTCGTCTGAGCTTTTTATGATGGCCCACTACCAGCACAAGCCATTCTAGTTTACCTCTGACTGTGCATGAAGCAGAAAAGAAAACAAATCAAATAATTAAAATGGTCCAAAATGTACCATTTCAAAACGACTCAATCCTTTAAAACATGTATGAGTTTGTTTTTCTGAAGAGAATGAATGAGGAACAGAAAAATGACTCTCTCCTCTTCTCAACATAGGCTAGGGAATTCTAAATATTTGACTTTCTAAGGGTGTTAAAGGGTCTCCTTGTATGGCTACTGAACCAGCTGTTGCCTCTCTGTCTTTCCAAGTTTAGGCACTATCTCCAGTGATAATCCTGCATCCCCGTGTTTTTAGGACCAGAGCGCTGTTTGACTCATTAAAAGTCTCTTACTCGTTGATCATGCTGAGAAATAAAGATTAGCCCCACTTAGGCTTATGAGGGTTCTAGCAGAAATAGGGTTAACTTTCTTTCTCCTGAGCCAGTAGCTCCCACACCTGTCAACCATCAAGGTCTGCCTTGCCAGGAACCTAGCAGTGAATGGGCATGGGCACAGCTGCAGCAAATTAGTGTATCCTGAGGAGGTCCAGCATAAAGGATGTGAACTCCTGCACATGTCTCTATGGGGTTTTGACTGATCTAAAAACTATTTTGCTTTTAGAATCGAGAGTGATCAGAACCTTAGAGATTTCTCCTATCGCTTTCCCTTAATAATATACATATGTAGAATTGTATGCGTGGTTAGATTTTTGTGTATCTATATATTTTTCACAAGACTCTTTGGCATTATAGCAGAACAGTGACACTTATTTATCAATTTTTACACCTGTTTTTATACCACAAGAAATTATTTGGAAAAGGACATGGTGAAAATGATCTTTCAGCTATCTCTATCACTAGGATGGAGAATATGAAATAAATGTTTAATGACTTTTATCAATGTCTTTTCTCAAGAGTACATAGGTGTCATAATAAAGCAATTACGTATGTGTCTATTTTAAAGGAAGTGACTAAAATGATTAATCTGGAATAATGGTACTTGGACAAATTGTAACAATGTCTTGGTACCTCTAGATGCCCATTTCCCTGCTATTTTGTGCTTTAAATTCACATTTGGGTTTGTTTCCTTATTACATTTAAATGTGGAAAATATCTGAAGAGTTATGTCATAATAGAAGCTCTTATATTCTTGTATGAATGTAAGATGCTCTAGACCTTTGAGCCCTGCCCGTTTTCAGCTTTGTGTATCACATAAAAGGAGTGCAGTTGTTGAAAGGGTAGAAGGTTATACAATGGAAAAGACATAAAAGGTGAAGGGAATATGGAGAGATGCTTAAATAGTACTTTACATTTCTGTATTCATTCAATTTCTCTAGTGGAATGTGAAGTCGATATTTCAAGCAATAACAGAATAAAATCATTGCAAAATGTTGTGTGCTCTCTTTACTCTAAGCAGGAACTAAAAGAAAAATGGGGGCAGAGGGATACATCTTAGTAATTTCACAAAGCTAGTATACAGTCTCTGTAGAGGAACATAAGAAGCAAATATATATCTAATAGCTAAAGTTAGAATCATTGACTATCGCTTAATTACAGTCTACCACCAAATCCTACATCAGTATAAAAAAGTGCTAGGAATATTTTTAAATGACATTTTGCCTCAACAAAAGTTTCAGAATTCTACTCATCATCATTTAATGCTTCGCACTCTACAAGCATCATTAATAGCAAAGACATAATGAAATCAATATTGAGAGAGATTGTCTCCCAGGGATCTCTATTTAGAAGCAATTTTTTTTTTTTGGTGAAGGAGAAGAGGGCAATTGACTGGAGAAGCATCAGATTTGGCCCAGGATAGTCAGTCAAAGCAGACTAAACAACAACAAAACTGTGGATTGTTATTCAAAAATTTTGGAAACTTGCAGATATAACTGAGGTAGTGAGTTTTCAATTTATCAAAATACCCCAAGCATTTTATAAAAAGGAGTTGCTTTAATTACAGTGGCTATTATTGGACATTGCAGAACCTAGTTCTTAAGGACCTGCAGAGTCTGCAAAGTCCTGCTGAGCACCTCTTGCTCTGCAATGGAGATGCCTAGCTGGTTCTAACTGACTCAGCAAGACCAAAGTGATGTGCAGAAGAGGAAGGACTGTGTCCTTGCTGGCTTCACTGTCTATTGACACTGATTCATGATTGTCCTTAAAATCTGCCATTGACTTCTCTTGTTGGATGCAGGAAGTGCTTAAGAATGAGATATCTTGTTTCCCTTGCCCATATATATGCCACCATGTTCACATTGTATTATGTGATGTATTTTTTTCCAGTCATCTGGAAATGTTCACCAGGGAAGCAAATTATTTCACCTGTGCTTATGGGAAGGCAGTGAGTTAAAAGAATTTTTTTTTTATTGCTACAAGTATATTTCAGTATAAACCATTAACTAATATATTCTACTTACACTATTTCTTTCTCTGGAGGATATTCCCCATTCCAGTACTATAAAACAATTACTGAATTAATTTTCATATTGGAAATTTTGATTTCCAAAATAATTTGATTCAATAGATGATTTAAAGGTAAACTAAACTTGTTTGGTTGGCCGTTAATGATCCTAAATCAATGGTAACAAAAAGGCATTTCTGATCATTTCCAACAGAACAAACTATGATGTGAACAAATATCAAAAGTTTAATTATATAATTATGATTATAATGTTACATAATGGAAGTGGTGGCATGGTCACTTTCTAGTACAGAACTTACCAAGTCATGATAATATTCTTTCTAGTTTAAGCATAGAGTGCAGAGTAATGAATTGGTCTCTTATTTCTCATCTCAGTGTTACCATTAACTAGAACTTTGATTTAAAGAAAATTACTTAATAATAGTAAAGGGTGAGCAGTTATAATTCATATACTCATGCACACAAAAAAACATTTTTTGCAGAATTCCATGTCTTTTATGTCTTTTACCTTTTCATCTCTTTTATCAGCTTTTATCTAGATCTGCCCACTTTCTCTACAAAGTGGAAAATACGAGATCCTTGTTAAGCTTGCAGTTTTCACATTTCTTTTTTTAAGAATCCAGCTTTAACTGGTACTGGAGAACTATTAGCCTTTTCAATTTTCTAAAGAGAAAGCTTTAATTGTCTTAGCTTGAATCATGATTCCATCTTTCATACAATCGTTGGTCAAGGGGACAATATGGTAAAGTATAAGCATGAAGTTAGTTTTTAGATGCATCAGTGTTTGAGTGAGATTCTTTTCTAATCCTTTATTTTTTTATAATGAATTTTAAGGAAAGTTTTGTAAATGTTCATTATAATATTTTTACTAGCATTTTTATTGACCTATTATTTCTTTTTACTTATAAAATAAATCTTATACTTCCTGTGTAGTTTATGTAAAAAAAATTTCCTATGGAATTTACTTTTTTTAATGTGAAGGCTTAGACACTGTAATACTCAGAGCCTGGAATTTCTCAAGGTAAAGACTCAAGACATTTTTAACAAATAACTTATATTTAAACAAAGCAAAATACAAAGAAAATCCACTGGGATTGTTTATCTTTTCCAGATTAAAGGTCACAGTTATCAAGATTTTCTATTCCCATCAGTTCTCCAGGACTGTGAAATTTTTCACAATCATTGACCTTTCCAAGGTATTTTTTAGTGAATACTATTTTAAGTAAGCAATCACTTTTCATCATCGGTGTCATTGTGGAGGTCTTGTAGTTTAACCTATACAGAGACTAATGTAGTCTTTATTATAAAGAATATATATTTTCACTTTAATTTGTTGACATGATGAGTATTGGACTCCAAATAGCAAGCCATTCTTACTATCATAAAACTTTTATTAACTATGTTTATTTTTAAAATGCTTGTAGATTCTGAGTCTGAATTTGAATCTAATTTAATTTTGGATTCCGAATTAACATTTAAAATTATCTTGAGGTGCTTTTGTTATTAATGTTTCCCTTTTGCAGATGTTGTATCACCATTCTGCTGATATCATAAAAACTGCAGGTATCACATTTCTAGTTCTCTGCAGTACGAAATACAACGGACATAGAAAATTTCAATAGAATTAGCAATACTGCTTGATTTGAGTTTTGAAATAATGTGGACTTAAATTCTTCTTTACTTGCACATATGGGTTTTTTTCTTTGTCCATTTTCTTGGTGGCTTCTGTAACAAGTTTATTTAGGTTTTGCTATTTGCTTAATTTTTGATAATTTTTCCTAGAAAATTATATACTTCACTTAGGTTGTCAGATTCATTTTTATAGATATGAACAAAATATTTTAATCTAAAAGCTACTTTTTATTTTTAAATTTAATAAAAATTATTATAAATAATATCAAAATACTACTTTTTAAAGGTAAAAATATTAAAATAATATATATGTTATAAGCAAATTCATTGAAACAACGGTGAAAGTACATTCCATCACAGGACAAACAATTTGGTTTAATAAAATCACAAGAATTTATTATTGAAGTTAGCTCACTAGTTGTCCACTCTTAGGCAATTTGTTTTTAACTTTGTTAAGTCTCACCTTAAAATATTGAAGAAATAATGCCTGCCTTGAAATAGTTTGCCAGCATTATTAAAATAATCAATGAAATTGCCTACTTGAGAGATTCAGAGACTTACTAATTAGTACATTTTATTTTATTCCAGATAAGGTTTACCACTAGATTGTCTCTATGTAAGAAATCCAAGAATTATTCAATATTATGAGTTGGAATAAAATTAAATATGGAAAAACAAATATTCATCACAACGGATGATTATATCACTATAGATACCTCATCTTAACCAAAAAAAATGTATAAATGATGAGAAAAATATTGAATTTCTCCTTCACAATGTTTTTACAGGCTAGTGATACAAAATTAAATCATGTATTTTAAAATCATTACATTTTAAATAGGTAAAATATTAATCAGCTTAATTACTAAATACGCTAAATTAAATTAAGGTGTTTTAATTGATTGATTAAATACATCAATTCTTTTCTCCACTAGGTCATACAGATCTCTAGAACCTATTCATCTTGAATAAATGAAATTTCATAGCTTCTGATTAGCAATAATTAATTAATACATAAATTCTTTTCTTTCACCCCTTTCACAATGACCAGTGTGAAGAAATAAATTTTTTCTCTGAGATTCAATTCTAAGACAAATCAGGAACTCCAGTTCCCATCTGCCTCAAAGAGCCTTTTTTCAAAATGGCCATTTCATATAAGGAAAATTCAAAAATCTAGTCGGAACTTAAAGACCCCTGTTATTCTATTTTATTGCTTCTCTCATGACTGTATGTTATGGATTTTAAAATTTTAGAATCTGATATCCAGTGCAAGTTCTGGTTTAAAAAGAAATGTTCCAAGTTAGCCAAGATGTGACAAAAATTACCACATGCAAACAGTGCAATTTTCTGAAGCAAGGTCCAGGCAACAGTGGGACACGTGGTGACAACCAAGGACCATTACTATTGTTTATAAAAGATTAGTTTATCATATTTCACGTTTAGGGAGTCTTGCATTCCACCCACCTATAAAGCTAACGTCAAAGAAATTTGGACTGTTTTAGAATGTTTTCTATGCTACACCACATGAGGTAATGCAAGAATGTGATCCATGCCCAGTCTGCAAAGACTTAACAATTGGCTAGTGCTAAACATGCACCTGAATGTAACAGATGGACTTTCTGTGATGATCACTGCCTTTTCCCACAATGATCATGCCCTAGATGTCCTGCCCTGGAATTCTGCTGCCTTTGCCTACTTGGCCGTGTTTTGTTCTTGTCTCTGCTGATATCTCCTGTATAACAATCGCTTTCCCTACTTGCAACATGGTAATCTTTCCAACTGGTTGTCATTGGGAGCCTGCCCAACTGACCACCATCAGGGAGAAGTGGCTTCCATTCCCAACTTGTCGCCATCAGGACTCCTACTGTGTGACATAATAAAGGATATGTTCTTGCTGCCTGTGTCCTTTTGTTGTTTCCTCATACTATATACTAGACAGGGCATTATCTGCCCAGACTGGAACACCTGCAAAACACACTTCTTATAAATTTCACACCCTTACGTACGTGTATATACATACAGATTCATGATTTTTTCTTTTTTTTTTATCAAATGCTGATTAATAATTTACTTAATGGTTGGGTTAGGATGAATGCCAGAATCACAGGATCATTTAGCACATTTTCCCCACACAATTTTTTATTTAAGTTAATTATATCTTCTTATTGTACTGTAAGCTCCAAGAAGAAAACACATTCCTATATTTAACACTTTTGCTGTACTACACTAGATATATTCAACAAATTCAACAAACATTTATCAAATTAATGAATTAAGTGTTAATTTGCAATTTGGGGGAGTAAAATAATGTTAGACTAAGTAAATGATGGAAATATGAAGGAGAGATAAAATTATGAGAAGATATATTTAAACAAAATACAAAAATTACTTGTATATTTCAATTTGAAAGAGGTATTTTTGAGTGCATATTATTCGCCAGATACTACACTTAGTAGTACTAATTAAAAAAGAAAGAAAACAACAAAAATTCATACAGGTGAGAACAATTTATCTTTTTATCTTCTTTCCATTGTCATCGTTTGTCTAGACCGCTTTTTGGCTGTTGCAACAGCACTTTAACTTCCAATGATCTTGTTCTTTCCAGAACATGCACTTTACTTCCAATCAGGTTATTTATCTGTCTTTTTTGGTGGTTACCAATTTTCCTTGGCATAAATCCCACCATGCTAAATGTGTTTTAAAAAGTCCTTCATGGAATGTCCTTATTCCAAAATCTTCTTGAGATTTATAGTCAAGTGCTAAGAGCCATGGGTTCTGAATCACCTGACTTGGGTTTGAGTTCTGATTCTGCCTCTAACTGTGTGAATTCAGACACATTAGTTTTCCCTTCATGTCTTCATATGAAATGACAATAGAAATATAAGTGAAATGCAGTTGGAAATTAAATAGTGTATGTAAAACACAGAGAAAAATACTTGAAACACAGCAATCAATAAGTTGGGCTATGATTCACTGTTTAGTGTTGAGTCTTTCCCAGTCATATTACTCACTCCAGCTTTACTCCTACAGTACTAAACAAAATAGTTCTAAGAACTCCGTGGCCCTTTCTCTTTGACATCCTTGTCCCTATCCAGTGTGAGAGTTGGTGGTGATTTACTCTGATTTAGGGCTCTATCAGTCATCATAAAGGATCTGAGATTTAACTCTATTTGCAAGCTAACAAGTTAGCTTGCCACAATTCCCTGGATGCTGTCAGAAGAAATTCTTGGGTATAGGATAAAGAGATTTGTTACTCATGGTATTGAGAGTAGCAGAGTTTTCATATGTGCTATGGTTCTCTGAACCTCCAATTTCATAAGGAAATGAATGGTGGGTCAGGTGACACTTACACATGAAGCGGGTTGCATGACAGGAGAGCAATCCTGAACTCAGATAAGGTGACTTTTAAAATGATGAATAAGCATGTCTGCCTTTGCTGACAGGGAATCAGTATTTTGTAAGCAAATCTGCTCTTTGCTCTGCAGAGAAACATTATCTCTATCTTCCAAATCTGTTTATTCTACAAATATGAGTGAAAAGAGAGTTGGGGACAAATAGTCATTTACTTTGCTGTCAAGAGATTTAGGAATGTAAGAGTGCTATAATCCAATGGTACCGTAAAGATCATACCTAAAATTCTTTTGTCCTTACTCATGACAGTTATGGACCCATGCATGTGATAAGCTATTTGAAGACAGATTCTTTATATTTCTTAGCACTTATCCCAATTCTAGCATAGTTCCTTGTATATAGTATGCATTCAAATGGTTTTGAATAAATTTAGAGTTTAGTATAAATTACTCAAATTTATTTTGAGTCTAAATTACTCAAATTTATTTTTATTCCTACCATTACTACCATAACCAGTTGGAGAATAAAATTTTAGAAGTATGTCTCATTTATATAAAAAAACTTATAAATACATCAGCATTGTACATACTTAATGAAAAATGTGCACAGAGTATATATATAGACATCTATAAAATGATTTTACTGAAATAATGACTTTGGTATACAAAGCTTCACCCATAAAGATAGGAATAGTACAGGCTTTGAACTGCAAAGTGAAATGGATTTTATTAGCATCTTTGCAACTTAACAAGTTGCATATTCTCAGTAAAATAGTGGAAGTCTTCAAGATGTTTTTTGCAGTTATTCAGGAACTATTTATTGATATCCTAGTTGGTGTAAGGCCTTTTTACATCAGTGATTGTTTCTACTAATCATTATTTATAATGACACCTTAGAGAAAAACGGTACTTGTTTCAGTAAAAAGCAATTGTTAATTCTAAGTTCAGTGGCCATGTAAAAATTTTTGGGGTGTTCATAATAATATATTTATTCATAGCGATGTGTATATATTATATATGTACAATATAAACTATAATATATATTATATGAAGAATAGTCACATAATTGATAATCATATTATGCTTGTAAACAAGGAGAAGTTCACAATATAAAATTATGTTTATTCTTAAAACTAGCCAAGGTTGATAGTTGGAAAACTTGAAAGTTTGGCATTTAAATATAAGCCATAGTTGTACATGCCATTTTCCCCGCACTGTGGCTAGAGCCTCCAAAAAAAAAAAAAAAGTGACTAATTAATTATTTTACATCCCACAACTAAATGATAATGCTCTGTATTGGTGTAATAACCAGACCCCTGGACAAGACAGTCTCATTATCACTCTCAATAAAATAGCACTTCAGTATTCTGAAAGACTGCCATTACTGTCAAGGATCGTTGGGTGGTGTTTACAAATAGTTAACCAGCCTTCCTCACAGCTGTTCAAAATTGAGGGCTCATGAACACTTATGCAAGCAGAGAAAAATCTTATAAGCACAGATGAGCAGGAAGAGCAGTGGCACACCAAATGCATAACAAATAAGAATTTTAATTCATCTCATCATGAAAACAATAAAAGATGAAGGAAGAGAGGACAGAGGCCTTGGATGCCCAAAATTAGAGACTTAACTCAGATCAACAGTGCCTGTCAGATTTAATGAAGATTGTTTATAAACAAAAATTTGGCATATTTTAGAGCTGAGTGTAAAAAAATAAAAAATAAAAAACTTACTCAAGTGTTATTCTACTTACGTGGTTCATGTTCAGGGCTATTTTTAATTTAATTATTTCTTTGACCATGGGGAATCTAGGCCACTAGCCATTCAAATAGGTAATATTTAAAATTTCTCTGGTATGTTTCACAGACCTTCTATTAGAAGTTGCTTAATATGCTTCTAAAATTTGGTTACTCATTTTACCATTGTGTGTGAAATATAGAGATCTAAATTCTGAGATCATACTATTTTTCTATCTAATCTATTGTAGAAAGAACCAGTTGGTTATCTGCTATTTTGTGGTTTTAGAATTAAGTTTAAGCTCCCTTTTGATAAACTTGAGAGAGAGATAAGTTAAAGCCTTACCCAAAGACCCAAATGTGGTAAGTGACAGCCCCGATTCCTGTATCTTAGTTTGGAGTTATTTCTACCATTTATTATTCTTTCAGGCTGAGGTAATTCTAAATGTGATAATTCAAGGTGTAACACTGCAAGAAATTTAATAGCATATACAAACCCAGTAGTGGAAAACAATGGATTTTGATATTTCAAAATTCTTTGTTTTCTATTTTCATTTAATGGTTGTGGTACATTACTATTGAGGAAAATTTAGCTAAATGAGATAGAATTTCATTTAGATATTTGTTTTCAGACATGTGATTTAAAATGTACACTCCTCCAGATAAGAACATTTAGATTTGTTTTTAAATGTAAAATTGCATGTTTATTTTCTTAAGTATGCATTGATTGATGATTCACAATATGGCATAAAGTATTAAGCATATTTTTATTAAAATATTTAGTTTAATTTTAGAAAATTAGTTTAGACTTTAATTTTTTCTCTAATACCATTGATGGCAAAATATAAGAATTAATAGGATGCTTTTATGATTAATTTTATTTAATTTTCTTTAGTCAGAAAAATGCAATAAAACTCTCTAATCCTCAGGAAAGTCTTAAGATGTATGTAAACTATCCAACCATTTCCACTTTTTGTATTTTTTTGTAGTGTATAGTTATTAAAAAGTTAACTCTAATCTCCTCAAGAGACTTAACTGGTATAGTATTGTTCAGCCGTACTCCTCTGTGATATCCTAGTGTTGCTACTATTTAAAATCTTGTGACCCGGGTTTCATAAAGGCAAAACTTGACTCTTATACTTCCTGTGGAACAAAATCTAAACTTATAAGAAATCTTTTTAAAGTCTTCATATTTTGATTCACATGTTATATTTCTTCTTGTTCTGCAACAAAAATATTCTGCTCCAAAGAGGCAAGATGCTTTACTAACTCATAGTCATAGTGCATTCATTTTTCAACAGATACTCATTGAAACAACAAGGTTATGCATAGCATAAGAACTATAATAGCAACTGAGTTATGTAAAATAACTTACTAAGCAGTCAAACATCTGGAAAGATTAGTTATCATAATAGAGCATAATATTAAGTACAATTTAAGTTATTCAGTGGACACTGTGGGAGATATACAGCTATGATATGAAAGAATTGCATGTTCACTGTGAAGATTAATCATATCGGAATCCTAAATAAATATGTTTAAAATATTGTTTTACAGTATAATTGTGTTGTGTATTTCTCTAATGGCATATCCTTTTCTCCTCCTACCCATTACTCTTTTCCTTGGCTTCAGAGTTCCCAATAAACATGACGCTAACTTAAGTCTAAAGGAAAATGGAGAAGTTGTACTTATTTCAGACAATTCTAACTTCAGAAGAAGGATTAGTATAGCACTTTTTAGTGAAAAGTCAATTCTCTAAGAAGATATAACAACCCTAAATGTATATGCACCTAACAACAGAGTATCAAAATAAGGTAAATACTGATAGAGGTAAATCCTGATAGAACTGTAAGAAAAAAATAGATAAATCCACTATTTTAGTTGGAAACTTCATTATCTCTTTGTAATTGATAAGCAGACAGAAAATCAACGAACAAGAAGACAGAAAATCAGTAAAATTATAGATGACCAGAACAGCACAATAAATCAACTGGAGCCACTTGATGTTTATAGAATATTCCATTCAACAAAAGTACAAAACACATTCTTCTGAAGCTTGCATGGAACATTTGACGAGATAAAGTACATTTTTTTTTGCCATAAAATACCTCTTAACAAATTTAGAAGAATGAATTTAAGCGATGTATGTCGTCACACAATAGAATCAAACTAGAAACCACCAATAGTTAGAAAATTGGATAATTCTCAAGTATTTGTAAAACAAACAGCACATTTCTCAATTATATATTCAAAAAGAAAAAAGAAACTCAAGAGAACTTTAAAAAATATTTTGAGCAAAGTGAAAATAAAAATACAGCTTAGCAAAGTTGCTTTTTAATGAAAGGTACAGGCAGAAATCAAAGCAAGTAGGCAGGCAAGTATGAAGAGAGAGAGGAAGAAGCATTTATTTATTTAGTTGCTCATCTTTGCTGTTCTGCATCCTCCCTAAGCCCCCCGCTGCCCCCCGTACCAGGACACAAACCTGGGTCTTTGCTGGGTGTGTGGACTGCACAGTCGAAGGCTGTACACTTAGTTGCTAGGCTACCAGGGCGTGCCAACTTACTAAAATTTTTGCACTATAGTGAAAGCAGTGCTGGGAGGGAAATTTATACTTTAGATGCACACATTGAGAGAATTATCTAAAATCAATAACTAAAGCTTCCTCCTTAGTAAAAAAAGATACTTAAAACAAACAGAAGGAAAGTCATAAAATTAGAGCAGAAATGTATGAAATAGAAAATAGGAAAATAATAGAGAAAATTGAATTAATGAAACCAAAAATGAATTTGAAAATATTAATAAAATTTAGTCAATAAATTGACTAACTCAAGTAATGAATGAAATAAACAAGGAATTTATATATATATATATATATATATATATGACTTACATAAGAAATGAAAAAGGAGTTATCACTACTGACTCCATGGACATTAAATGTGTAATAATGAACAAATAGTATGAATAGCTGTATGTTCACAAATTTGATAACAATAAAAAAAATTATTTCAAAGACACAAGAAATAAACTTCAAATAAGGAAAGTGCTAACCCAGTATAGTCCTATGTCTATTAAGGAAATTGAATTGAAAATTAGCAATCTTCCAGAAGAAATAAGCACCAGGCCCCCAGTTTCATAGTTGAGTTCTTCAACATATCTAAGACTATAGGATTTCTCCACAATTTCTTCCATTAAATAAAAACTAGAGAAAGAACTTCCTAATCTATTCTGGGTCCAGCTTTATTCTAATACCAAAACTAAATAAAGACATTATAAGTCAAGGAAACAAAAGAATATCTTTCATGAATGTAGATATAAAATATTAGCAAATAGAAGTCAATGAAGGACTTTGCTCGCCACAAGTAAACAAGATTTATTAGAGATATGCTCACCCAAAATTCAAAAATAAGATTCAAAGGAAAAATGAAAATGAAAAGAAGTATCTTATGTTCTATCCCTGATGACTGGGAAAGGAAATCCAACACCTCTTTAATATAGTACAATAATAATAATAATAATAATAATAATAATAATAATAATAATAATAATAATAATTTCTCTCAACAAACTAGGAATAAAGAGGGCTGCTCAGCTCGATAAAGAATATGTATAAAAACTTATCATTAATAACATAGATACTAGTAAGAGACTAGAATTTGTTGCCTCAGATTATCAATGACAATGTATTTATTTCTAATATTGCCAATTAAAAATCAGGATTTCTTATAAAATACTTCATTGTAGAATTTGGGCAGAAATACCTAAGATGAATCCAGAGCGTTTTGTAGCACTTGAAAGTAAAAAAGTGTTAACACACACATACACACTGATGGGGTTATATTAAAGGGACATAAAAGTCAAACAAAAGAGCTCCCAGTGACCAAGATATAAGACTGGCAAATGTAACCAACAAAATTATGTTGGAATATGATTCAAACATAAAATAAGTATCTATAAGCACTGTCATGTACCAAAAATAGATATTCTCTCAAAATTAATATGCTGAAGCCATACTCCTCAAAGTGATGATATTTACAGATAGGAACATTGAGAGATAATTAGGGTTACTTGAGGTCTCAAGTGTCAGTCCCTGGTCATAAGAGATTTGTGTTCCTATAAGAAGATAGACAGGTATTCTCTCCTCTCTCTAGCCTCCTCTCTTGTTCTTCCCTTCCTTTGTTTCCTCCATCCTTCCCTCCCTCATCCTCTGTGCATTCAAAGACTTCATGTAAGCATACATTTATATGACAGTCACTTAGTCTTAGAATGAAACATACCTTGCCAGCATCTTGATCAAGTACATATTGTTTCAAATAAATGATGAAAATAAATAAATGGAAAAAATAGACAAGTATCCCAAAGATTCCAAATAATTTATTCACCCTCAAGGAGACAGAGCCTCATTTCCCACTGCTAAATGTAAACTCTGCATAGTGACATTCTTATAAAGCATAGATGAGGAAAGAAACCTAACACACTAGATATTCAAGATGAATTAATCAACAGTTATGTATAATACTGATTTGATGCTTATAGGATGTGCTCTTGATCTGGCATGATGGGACCTTTCTCTGGTCTTCTTCCCCAAAACCCATAACTTTAGTATAATCATGAGAAAAACATCTGAGAATACTAATGGAGGGACAGTCTAAAATTAGCTGATCATTACTCTTCAAAACTGTTAAGATCTTCTAATATGAAAGATCAGAGGAAAAAAAAAACCCTAAGGAGATAACTAAATGTAACATGATGCCATAAATGAGATTCCAGAATTATAAAATGGCATTAGGTGAAAAACTATGGAAATCTCAATAAAATGTGGACTTTATTTAATAGCAATGAACTAATATTGGTTCACCCATTATGATATAACTATACTAACATAAGATAATATTTAAATTTAAAATTATTCTAAGCAAAAAATATTTCTTTAGAAGTAATTTGGTATTATGATAGATAGTATTAGACTTCCTGTACTCTCTCTCTCTGTGGTAAGATTATATTTATTGATCCACTGATGGCAGGCTTTTTTATATTTTTTATTTTGACCGATAAAATGCGAGTGCAAGTAGTTAGGGACCTTATGGCTAAACACCCAGAAGAAGATTCCACTGTTGAGCTTTTCTCTTTTAGGAAAAAAGATGTGTCTCAGTTGAGGCTGCTCTATTAGTCTGGATACCAGAATGACTATGTCTCATGAAGAGAATCATAATGAATTCGTATAATGAGAATGAGAGAAAAATCTTAGCTATTGACAGTAGTTTTTTTTTTTTTTATATTACAATATAGCCTCACAAAATTAAGAAACTTTAACATATAAGTAGTGTTCTGTTGAAACAAAACACCAATAGATGTGCCATTGACTTTGGACAGGGTAGTTGATAGAAGAATGTTTACTGTTGATTGGACAGATGGCAGCCTATTAAGCATATGCACAGGTGGAACATTTTATATAATTGCTATCTCTTGATAACTTAGAAGAGAGTAGCCTACTGAATGGTTGAGCTGTAGATGAGTTTGTTGGAAAATAGGAAGCTACTTAGTTGCTTTTGAACATATGAGAGAAGGTACTTGAAGAGATGACTCAAAAAAAAAAAATCTGGTCAGTTTATTAACAAGGATGAAAGATGTAGTTTCATTTCATTTCCTTCAGTAAAACATAACACTGGGAAATTAAATGACAGAGGTCAAATAAGACAGTCTTGTGGCAAAGCTTAATTTGGGATGGGGGCAGCTAAAATCTGTTATTAAAACTTGGAAGTGATTAATGGCACCCAGTAAATGCTTCCAATTGGACAAAATATCTCAGGGAAAAGAGACTCAGTGAGACTTTCCCATGGTATCCTGCCAAGTTTAAAATGTTGGCAGCTATAGTTATATCTAGAGAGAAAAACATCTTACATTTGTCTGTGGGGGGTGTGGGGGAAGTGTGTTAATAGATGCTGGAAACTGAGTGGAATCAAACAGATACAATATCTTATGCTTTTGAGACAGTTTTACTAGCACTTTAACTTAAATATGATTTGAAACTAGAAATCTTTGGACACTAGCATTACCAGAATTAGATAGCAAAAATGTAGGATACCTAGCTAAATTTGTATTTCATATAAACAATAATTAATTCATAGTCCAATAATTAGAATAATTGGTATTCTAAAGAAGTCTTTCAACAGTACTATGCACCCTATAATATTTGAACATACTTACACTAAAATTAGTGATTTATCAAAATTCAACTTTAATGTCCTATATTTTATCTGGTAACCTTATTTAGGGATCAAAACTTCTATAGAGAGAAAATAAACTAAAAACCAGAGCCCCAAGAGCGTATTCTTCAATATCTTCTTTAGGTAGAGTCAAGAAGGAAAATTAAAAAACAACAACAAAAAAAGAATGTCCCTGCAGAAGTGAAATTCAAGCTCCACCATGAAAAAGGGGACTGAAGAGTTTGCATCCTGGAAACACCCTCATCAAGAAACGTCCTGTCCTATGCCCACCCTCTTGCCACATGATCTGTAGCAGTATTTCTTGTGAGTAGATTTCACTCTCACATCACTAGGTCTATTTGACTGACTTTGATTAGGTACCCATAAGTGCAAGAAACCTGAGGCACTGCTGCACAACGAACTTAAAGCATAATCACAAATAATCTGTAAATACTCTTTCCCTCTGTTACCAAAATAGCAATGTCCTTGAAAGGAGTTTTTCCTTCAGTCTGGATTCCCTGAGGAAGAAAACACATGCAGTGAAACAATAGTTACCAGTAGAAAATGTAATATGAACAAAGAACCCATCATCTTTGGGAAATTGCGTGAGAGAGCCAGCCAGTAGATTTCATTTTTAGGGTTGTTAGTTAACCTAATACAAATGGGTTTTGAGAAAGCAAGCCTTCATTCATTCATTCCAGTCACAGCAGAGGGTAGTTCATTGCTTCTTTAAGAGACCTTTATGATGCAATTAAGATTAAATGGTTTACCCAAGGTCAAAGAGAAAAAAAACTTAGATTCGCTTGTTTATTTGACAGCTAGTAGAGATTTGTTGCTGCTCAGGACACTGAGAAGTACAAGAAAGTTTAACGATTCTTGACTTTAAAACACTCATTATTTTTCTAAGGAAGAGAAGCGTTACGAGAGCGTGCACACAAGTGCACACTCACAGACTCTGCTGCTGACTCACTGCCTTTCAATACCTGAGATGATTCCTTACCCCCATTTCCCACTCTTTCAAGTTGGTATGTCCTGCTGCTGCCCACGCGGCCCTCCTTTACGTGGGCATCAAAGGGAAAGTTCCCCCATTTCTTTTTCTTCACTGGCTGGACAAATCACCAAATTCATATTAGATACGTTAATAACAGAAAAGCCCCCAAATAATAGCATGTATGGAGAATTTGCTTGGTGGTAAATTCTGAGGTAGCTGGAGCAGACCCATGATTCATATTCTGAGCTGAGGCAGAGAAAGGGGACCTGGAGCCTCAGAGGAGAGAAGAGGGTTGCCAGGTGGCAAGGAAGAAAGACTCATCTTTACTAAAAAGTAAAGATCAATAGCTGCTTTTCTACATTCTTCTAGAGAACAGGGAGAAAAGATGGTTTCTGGATTTAGAAATGTGGAGGTTCAGGAGGTCGTAGATGGTTTCTTTGATTAAGGGAAGGGTTAAAGGTTTAGAAGAATTGAAGCTGAGGCTTTGTCTGTGGGACTGCCCTCCACTGTCCTGGGTTCTTCATGTCAGAGTGAGGGATGCACAAGCGACTAATTACGAGAGACTTGAGGTGTTCTCTTTTAGCTCTCCATCACCTTAATTGTCTCTTCTTCACTTAAACACTATCAGTACTGCCAGCATATTTTTAGGAGAAACTGTGCCAACTGTTTTATAGTAATGGATTTGTCATTTCTAAAAAAAAATAATGGGATATAATTTTATAAATATAAATTCCAGCCTGATATGGTAGTGTTTGTCAAAATGCATATTTAATAAAAACAAAACAAAAAATAAAATGTTGTCTTGACCAAATAATTTAGGCTATAAGGAACAAACATGCATCTAACATATTCCAACACAAGGCAGAGGAAATTTTAAAAATAATTTGGAAGAAGTGAACTGTGACTCATGGAACTAACACATCTTAAAACAACTAAGTAACGTACATATGTCAAATGCAGCAGGGCTCTTGTTTCTTATGGTCTATTCTGTTTCTTTCGTCTGCAGTTAACAAATCTATTTTGTTTTTTTTCCCATCTATCCTGTTTATTCGCAATTTTCGAAGTAGTTTTAATTTGCGATGATATTTGCATAATTTGTTTAATCTAGAGTCCTTTGCCTTCTGAAAATTGAATAGGAAAGTGGGTGGCGGTTGACTGGATTCCCTTGGATCGGATGCCCGTGAAGTTTAATTACTTATAATTATTAAAGAGAAGTCACTTACAAGTATAAAGGGGGCAAGTTATGCTAGAAGGAATTAAGTATGGCAGAAGATTTAGACTGACATGTTCAATGTTAAGACGTGGTCTCTAAATGCAACATACACATACACACATCAGTAGATTTTATATAATATTTACATACATCAAATTTCATAAAGTTTAAAAAATTTGCCCAGGAAAACCATTTATCACAAATAATATATTTAGGCATTAGTCTGTTTCTTATATGTTCTAATATTAATTTTGTATTAATGTCAATGTCATGTGATTTAGTTATTGAAACAGGAGGTAGTTGATGCAATTAGAGGCTTTTTAACTTATTGCTTTTGCTTTGATCTAAACTGCTGGTGATTTGAAAATCTTAATTTCTAAGTGAATTACTGTGATAGTTTTATTGCTTGAATTTATCTATTTTTTGTATAATTAGGAGCTAGTAATTTAGTTTATATCTTTTCTGTTTAATTGAGTTAACAATGTCTGCTGAAAATACAATCCTATTAGCTGATTTGAGAGAATGTCTACAATTAACTTTCTTATTAGGATTGATTGGATAAGAGTGACTTTTAGCATAGACCTCTTGTCTTTTGAATTTCAACATAAAATATTACCAATGAACAAGAAAATGCATTGAAAAGAGTTTGTCTTCATTGATAAAACCCCAAGGTCTATTAAATAAATGGTGACTTAAAAGGATATAATTTAAATCCATAACATTTTAAGAAATATTTTGTGGGTGAACAGTGTACATTTAAGAATAAGAATTTTATAATGATTTTAACCATAGTACTTTAAAAAGTGAAAAAAGAAAAGATAGTATGATAGGTCCTTTTACATTTCCCTTACCTACTACTGTCAATTGAACATTTTATATAAATAAAATGGAATGAGAAAATATAAATAATTTGTTAAACATGGTGCCTATCATATTATAAGAACTAAACAAAAATACTTCTGTTGGCATGAAAATAATTATCTCCATTTTCATCATTAGTCTGCTCTCTGGACATGCAACAATATAAGATAATATGAATTAGTAATAACATCTGTTTTGCATAAAGTTTCAGTGCTGCTTATCAAATATTAACTTTTAAAACTTAATTAATAAATAGTCTATTAATGATTAGACAGATAAGTGCAATTTAAGCTATATTTACATTATACATAATATTTACCAAATTTCTTTTTTTTTCTTAAATATGACTTAGAGTAAATTCTCTTATGCTGTTTATTTCTCTTTCTTTATGTATACAATTTTGGAGAATCTTAAAGTTGAAGTTTAGTCACAGATAGATTAAAATCACCAATCTCTTGTCAAAGATTCATTTCTACAGAACCATGTATTTTGGCTAGTTTTTGGTCCTACTTGATAAGAAAAAAAGTTCTTAGTCTCCATTTGTGAATGAATTTTATATAAACAAATATACATTTCTGTGGGTCCTGTGATGACATTCATATTATCTTGATTTTAGCCAGGAACGTAATATTGCCTATACACATGAGTGTATGCATACATGCATATACAATTCAGTCTAATAGGGAGCATACAAAATCTAGAAGGAGAATAATTTCCAGAAACAGAGCTAATTGAAATAGACTGACATATAAATAAAATTTTTGTATCTCTCTTAAGAGAAAATACTAGAAAACTTATCTTTTCAAAGTGAATTATTCAGTTTGATTATCATGCTCAAAAAGATCATCCCAAATATCTTTCTAAAAAAATGTTAAAATCTAACTCCTATAATGACAATCTAGGGAAGAATATACTTCTGTAACTAACTTGAAACAAATAATACCAAGCTAATAACGGCAAATATTTGACAAAAGATATCATAAAAGTTATACCAAATAAGTTTAATCAAAGAATTAGACTTCGAGATGCCTAAAATCCCAGAACATGATGTTTAGTGCAAATATAATAAGAATTATCTGAAAAAGAAGTCAGATTGCATATTGGTTATCAACAACTAAAGATGTAAATGTCTGTATAATGATAAAGTGCACAAATTCACACATAAATCAATCATTTTAAAAATTAAAGTAACACCAGGCACTTAAAAATACCATATTTAATTTTTTAGAATGACAAAATACATTGTGTTCCAGTTTGTTAGTCTAAAGAAATATTATATTTAATTTTAATTTCCATAGACGTGAATTTAAAGCAAACAAACGAAATGCATTTCAGAGATAAGAGAGACTTGAGAAACACAAAAGATTTTATTGCAGTCAAGCAAATCCATTCAGGAACTAATATACAAAACCACTGCAAATTCTGTCTCTTCTATATTTAAGTCCTCAGTTCTTTTTATTATTTTAGCACCTACTTTAGAAGGAATTTAGCACCAATTTTAGACTACCATAAGTTTACAGCAGTTCAATATGCTAGCAACACAATAAACAAGTATGTGAGAAACTTGAAAATAATGATGCTCTTGTGAGGAAAACCTCTTTTTGAGAACTTTTTAAATTTTCTGTCTTATGAGTCTCTAAGGTTTCTGCTGAAATTTATATTAGGTGAAAAGTGAGAAACAAAATGGAACAGCTTTTTTTCCCCCACCTCATACATTTCAGGAGTATAACATCCACCTTACTTGCTAATGAAAGGGAAGAAAAGAGACACTACATCATAATAATTAACTCATTTCTTCATGATACTTCTCATCAGAGAAGTAAAAATGATGACCTATGGTAGAAAAGATTAGTTTATGGGCTTCAAATATTTTGATATGATAAGAATGATTATTTAATCAAGTTTATCCCCAATTCCTGGTAAGCACAAAGTATTTTTGGGTGTGGTTCAGATAAGTTTTAATTTTAAAGAATCTGCCTTCATTTGCTGTTTTTGATCTTGTTCCAAATGAATGAAAACCATACAGAACACTTATAATATTATCTTTCTTAAACCATAGATCTAGATATAATATCTACTAAAAATATTTGGAACTGGAAGTTGACGCATAGTAGTAGATTACTGTAAATAAGCATATAAATAACACTATTTAAATGTAGAAGATATTCCATGAGCCAATTGGTTTGAGTCATTTAAATACATTACACTGTGCCTGCCTCTTGGTAATTATACCAATTAGATTGGAGAATCATTTATCAGGGTGCCAATTAAGTGAATTCTACACTTTCTAGGACTTAAAAAAAAAGGTCTAAATTAGACATACCAAACAACCCCTATGTTTATGGGCACTTTAGTTGACTCTTGATCATGAAACATGGCGATAATTTAACCAGCCTTTCTTGCACCATGTACTATTGCTATCATTAGCAGAGGGCATGCTTTATTCATTCAGTTTGCTCTGCTGTTTGAATTTCAAAGTACAAAAAAACTTTTACCAGAAAATGCTGGCTTGAATTCTTATTTTTAATTTGACTTAAAAACTGATTTCAGTGAACATTTAGATGATGCTTGAATTTGAAGTTTAATTAATTTTATAACTTTGGGTTGGGATATACAATTAAGTTGGAATGGAAATGTGTGATATCTTTAGTGGCAAATTTTTCAGAAGATGTTAGAGTTAAGAGCTAAAAACATTCAATAACCAAGGAAAGAAGACTTACAATCCTATAATAGAAGTATTGCTAACAACATTTTAACTGGAAATCTCTAAATGTTTTCTAAGTTATGAAAGCAAAAGATTTTTTTCTAAAATGGTTTTGTAACATCTATGAATAAGGGGAAATATTACTTAAGTAACTATTTTAATTACTTTATTAAGAGGAAGGTAAGAAATTTGCACAGTTTCTCTATGAGTGTCTCTATATTGTCAATCATTCGCTATTGGATAGGACACAGCAAAGATGTGATACCCTGCATGACTTTGAATAACTCACCTCCCATTTATTTTCTTAGAACTACATTTATAAAATTATAATTACATAATAATAAAAACATGATATATGAACAACTCTAAGAATAATTTTTTTTGGAAAAATCTCCAAGCCAATCTCTGTTGTGAGAATCTGTATGCATTTTTACTAAACCACATGAAATGACCTTGATCAAAGAAATTCCCCAAATTGTTTTAAGTGAAGAATTTATATTAATGTTAAATAGCCAACGAAGTAATTATGTCATACTCCAATAGTGCTTTTTAAAATTATGCAGATCAGCACTATGGCTATTAATGTATAGGTTCTTCTGAAAATACTGTAAAGCCAAATATATTCTGATAATGTAAATGAGTTCTTATATATTTTTACAAAGGTAATATTCACAGACAGGACAGATGACAACAGTTAAAATGTCGATGGAATTTAAAGAGACGTATATAATGAGAGATGACTGAGTAGATGGATGAAGCTAGGTGTTGAATCGAATTCTATACAGGCAAATTAGTTTATTTGTAAAAGTCAGAGAAAACCTACCGTATTTAATTATACATTCTTTGTAAACATTTCTTTATACACGATTGGATTATACAAGAAAGTTCTGTGAAATGAATATACTGAATATCCACAAAGAGAGAAAACTTAAGTCAGTATTTAGTAATTTTAAAGACAGTTTAACACACGCACTTGTCTCAGGACAACCTATATTTTCCTAAGAAATTGAAGGCATGTAAATATGGACATGAAGTCCCTACTTAGAGCAATTTAAACCCTAAGCACTAGGTTAGAAAACATTCACATAAGAATGAATTTTATTATAAAATAAGTACTGAAGTACTGCGTAGCTTGAGAGAGGTTATCAGAAGCAACAATCATCTAGGATTGCTAGAAAAATATACAAAAGTATACAAGCATACAAAGTAGAGAAAGTGTTGGAGCATAATGAAGAGGCTATGACTCAGACTTGTTGAAAAGCAGTTCAAGTGGTAGACAGAAGTGGGAAGCAGGCAAGAAAGATAAAACTTGTCAAGGAGGGCATTGAACACCAGTTTGAAAAGCATGGCAAGAGAAAGTGACAGTTCTTCTTCCACATGGAAACAGATGACAGTAGATGGTTCCGAGAGGTTCATACTGAAGGATACAGAGAACGTAAAGCAGTCTTTAAAGAATTCGTCAAATCCTCATTCACTCACTGAAGACCTACCATGTGCCTGAACTGCTTTAATTGTAAAATTTGTGCCAAGCACTATGACTTCAGAAATTAAAAATAAAATCCTTGCCTTCAAAAAAATTTAAAAGTGAGTGAGAAAGACAAACAAGTAAGGAGACAGTTAAAGTGTGGTATAAGCGGTGATAAGATATGATCAGGAAACGTGGTGGTATTTTGTTCACCTACTACTGCATAAGAAAAAACAAACAAACTAGATAATGTTATGTAAATTGCTTCTCCCAAATTCACATATTGAAGTACTACCATACTCCCACCCCCAAGATAGAACCTTTGAAGAAGCAATTAAGGTAACATGAAATTACATGGGTGAGCACTAGTCCAATAAAATAAGAGTACTTTCATCTGATGAGCTAAGGACACAGATATACACAGAGGGAAGGCAATGTGCCGACAACGCAAGTGAAAGAGAAAGGCCTTAGAAAGCATCAATCAGAGGGAAGACCCTGTGACGACAATGGAAGTGAAAGAGAGAAGCCTTAGATGACATCAATCCTGCTGAGACATTGATTATGAATTTCTAGACTCCAGAACTGTGAGAAAATAATCTCTGTTGTTTAAACCATTCAATCTGTGGTAGTTGGCCATGACAACTCCAACAAACTAATACAAGTGGCTTAAAGTAGTAGCACTCGTTTAATTTGCTTTTTAATCTAGGGAGTGTCTAGATCAACTAGCAAATTCTCACTTGTGGTTTCTTATGTACTTGCAGTCATGTGGTCTTCATTCATTCTCTCTCTCTCTCTTCCCCCGTCTGTCTCCCCACTCCCCGCACCTCCATGTGGTATGTGGTCCATATGGCACTCTCTGAGTGCCCAGATTTCTTAGAAGCAGCTGAAGAGTCTCATAGCAAGTGTCCCAAGAGAAATCAAAGTTATATGGCTTTTTCTAACCTGGACTCAAAATTCACAGATTCACTTCCCCTGCAATGTATTATTAGAGGGAGTCACACCCCTCACGTGTATAAGGGATCTATATTTCACCTGTTAATGGAGATAGCATCAAAATATATGCAGATGTGTTTTTAAAACAACTGCTGTCTGCCCTCTTGCTAGAAATTGCCCATATTCTTCCCACATGCAAAATACACTCACCCTTTCCCAGGATCCCACCAAGTTTTATTTATTATGGCATCAGACTGCAGCCTGAGGTCCAGGTTCTCATCATTTAAATTAGATCTGGATTGGAATAATGTCTTCTGTATAGTTCCTTGGGTATAGAGCTCCTTGAAAAACATTCTGCTGAGTCTGAAGTGCTACGAAATGAAGGGATAACTTATCTGCATTTATCACTATACAGCCAACATACCGCAGAATTGGAGAAAAGCATAGTATAATCACTACCATTCAAAAGAGAGGAAGCAAGAAACACATGGCAGTTACGGGTCTACAGCAAATCTGTAATCCAGCTGGGGAGATGCTGCCAGTTCCTTGATTACGTCTCTGTCCTTCTGCCTGGGACTAACTCTCTACAGCTCGTTTGCTTTCTGAGCACTTGGTTCTGCTTTCTGAAATATCCTTCCTTTTCCATACTACTTAGATTTGTTTGCCTCTGGCTAGTTTTCTTAGCCTGTTTCTTCTTTGAATAAGTTTGGGGATACAAACTGCCTCTATTAATACTTTGCAGAAGAAGTGAATCTGTGTATTTTGAGACTAGGTTAGAAAAAGCCATATAACTTTGATTTCTCTTTGGATACTTGCAATGAGAATCTTTAGCTGCTTCTAAGAAATCTGGGTGCTCAGAGAGTGCCGTATGGAGAGACCACCTACCACATGGAGGTGGAGCAGGGAGAGAGACAGGGAGAGAGAGAGAGAGAGAATATGAATATGAATGAGGGGAGACTTCTTCATTTTATAATGTCTTTGCTCTGACTGTGTAAAGTGGCAGTTACTCCATGTATAAGTCTTTTAAAATACTTAAGTCTTTATCATTGTACAAAAATGAATATATACAACTCCAGGTAGGGTAATTCCTTGAAAGGCTGGAGGACATGCTTCTAAGCTGTCTCACTCACGTCCTGGGAAGGTGGTGCTCTGGCAGCAGGAAAGCTCAGTCGTGAATGAGTTTTGGGAGCTTCCATAGTTTCTCATATCATGGGCAGTTCATTTGATCTGGGCTTCATTGGTTCAGTTTCAAGGGTGGTCATTTCAAGGGGAGAGAGAGCTGTAAGTTGCTCTGTAATCCTTTATTATCTGACCTTAGGTCCCATAGCTTTCTTCTGTCATACTTACAAATTAAGACAGATACCCACTTAAATTCAGTAGGAAGGACACAGATTTAACTTCTTGGTGGAGGAGTGGCAAGTTTCTAGAAGAACATGTGGGTCCAAAATGTTTTTTTGGGTAACACTTTCGCCACAATGTACTTTGAGGGGTCTCTATTCCAAAATGAATACACAAATCCAAAAATATTGCAATTCCTTCACCCCTTGGGTGGGACATTTCTGGGATATGTGTTCTATACCATTTTTCAGATTCTCCCCATTGTGTTAAGCTTTAGTTACTCAAGTGAAACCTTGTGAGATAATACCTGTGTAAATGGCTCAACCATTCCTTCTCTTACTTCCTCATTTTATTCCTCTATTATTTTGGTTTCAGCACCAAAGATAAATATAGGAAAAGTTTTTATTTTTTGTATCATAAATTTTTAATATCGAGGTGATTAAGTATTCTTAGGATAAATATTTTCTACTGGTGTCTCCTGTGATAATCTCCTTCCAAAAAAGCATTGTGCTCAAATCCTTGCCTCCAAAACTGCTCTTGGGAGACCCAACTGACAAAATTCCTGTATTCTAGAAAACCTTTATTGAAACAACACCTCCTTTGAGTCCCTAGAGGATATATCACTTATACAACTGTATTTTATGTCTTTTCCTTCTCCCTATTAGGCTGTTTTCCCCAAGAAAGGAGAATTAGTCATCATCTCTTTAGTGCCGTCTCCAAACATGATTCCTATTACATAAAAGGACCAAGTTAAATATGTAATAAATTTAACTGAATAGTCAATAAAAGCAGCTGATTTTGATAAGCAAAAATTTGAAATATCTTTTCAATTCATAGAGACAATATTAGATAGGGCTCAATAGATGATAAATGATAATTGTACCTTGTTTTGGGCATTATAATTCTTTGAAAGCTATAATACCCCATAGTAGAGTGTCAATATGAAATTTTGGCTACCCAAGACTATACCATGAATTTTACATTGTTACATCTAAGGGTGTTGAATAACATTACACTTTCTCTTCAGATATATATTTCATAGTGTTAGAAGGTTGTGAGTTTGAGTATTACATTTTTCCGCTTGACATTCTTATTCAATTTATTATTTTATCTTCAGCACCAAAGACATCAAGATATAGGAAAAGTTTCATTTTTTTCCATCATAAATACTTAATATAGAGGTGATTAAATGTTCACAGGATAAATATTTTTTTCTGACAAATTATTTTTAAATGAATTATTCTTTGAACTCATTAAACTGATTTTTGAATTGGGAAATGAAAACAAAATGATAAAACTCTTTACATCTTAGTCTTTAAATTGTGATTTTACTATAATCTAAGTAATAGCTATTTATATACCTGTAGGTGACTATAAATTACTTTATATAAAGTTTAATTGCTCTAATGGTCAAATATCACAATCATGGTTTAACTCAACCAAAAGATATGGTAGATACTGATTCATTTGTAAGGCAGCTTATTTGCATTTGCAAATCTCAACAACTGCTCAAGTATCTGCTTTCTAGCAATTAGGCAGCTGCTACTTAAAATCAATAGTGGCAAACTCTCGTTGTGTTTGGTTTGGAAACTAAGTGTTGTCTTGTGAACATTCTGGTACTTTGCAGTGTATTAATGAAGCCACTTTGTCTCATGCTGTTGCATCATCACTACTTGGCATCTTTTCCTCCTCAGCTGTCTATTGAATTACTTTATTTTCTTTCCATCCTTTGTCTTATTCACAAGCTTTGGTTTTGATAGCTTTGGATTTCCCTTGACAAGAGTTAATTCACAGGCTTTAAAATGTACAGCTATGGAGTCTGACCTGGTGAAATATGTTAGATAATTTATTACCAAAATCTGCATGTGATAAATTTAGGCACTCTATTTGAATTTGTAAACAGGGGATTAGTTTCATGGAGGATACAAGGTATGCATAGTGAAAACTGGCAGGCAAGTGGACATTAATTGACTTAAAAGATAACTACCTTTTTCTTTTGGTTTCTGGACAAGTAAAACAATCCGTTTTACATAATTGAGTTGTATGTTACTATGTGTTAATAGCTGAAGTACGCACAAAACACTCATGTCAAACTTTTGTATGCATTGGTTTCGTGATTTTTCTTGTTTGTACTAATATCAATTTTTGCCTTCCTTTTATGTTTATACATACTTTCTTAGCAGAGAAAATTGTTTTAGTAGTAGAAAAAACTGTTTGAAAATACAAATGCAAAGCTAAAGGAAATGCTATTAGAATGCTTTTGTCCAGTGTTTAGAGACCAGCCTGTTTTATAAGAGCACAACTTGTGTAAAATTTACTCCCTTTTGTCCTTTAGCAAACCCCTGCCTTTCCCACTTCAGGAAATTCTGAATTTCGTTCAAGTCTCTGTACAAACTTCATCTGAATCTCTAATGCAAAGTGAGACAGCCCATCTATTCTCTTTGATCCTACTCTACTTCGTTCATGGAAGGTAGGGTTACACATATCATACAATTATTTATATTCTAAAGAGCTTTAGTCAGATGATAAGTACTCACCCTCATAAATTCCTAACCTTGGTAAATATACATCTGAAGAGAATATTTTGCTTCTCACCAATTTGTGCTATTTTAGATATTTGCAATAGATAAACAGATATTTTTAAATGCACTTCTTAGCTGATAGGTTTCATAAAGCCTTCTAGTTAATTCCACTTTAATCCTGAATATAATATGACTATTACACTCTACAGCCTTTGGGTTGTATCCTCTAAGAAGATTCTTGTAACTCTTTTTCTCTCTCACCTGAAGACTCATTGCATTTCTCCTGTATCTTCACTCATTTCCCAAGGTTGCCATGTAAGCTACCTTGAAAATAGTGAGAGCTGTAAATCAACGCAGATAGCAAAATCTTTTCTGCTGTAAACCCTGGCAGTAGTTGCCACTTATGTAGTTTTAGCTGACTCTATTACAAACCCAGTCAGCACACTGTCCAGAAAAATGAGATGCTATATCCCAATTAAAACAAAACAAAACCCTTTAAAAATATACGGAGTATGCAGATCCATCCTAGATACTTAATCTCAACAACTGTAGTTTCCATTTCTAAGTCAAAGTCAACAACAGAACATTAAGAATATAAAAGAAGGTGATATTCGCTGCTCTTTGTACAAGAAATTATGTTATAGTGGTTGTTGTAGAATTAAATGTTACTGAGTTTCAGAGTTGCCTTGATTTTGGAGAGTGTGTGTTATTCTTCAAATCATTTTTTAAAGAGCATGAATGTATGCTTGTCTTGGAATGATGATGATAGTCACTGGAAAATGATTCACTCTTTAAATATTTTTCCACTATTACTCAAAATATAGATCTGTGAAATATATAAACCGAGTGACTAAAATATTGTATACAGTGTGTTAGAGGTGACTAAATATGAGTTTGGTTGAACTAAATGAATTTTGGCATTAAAATTAAAAATTTTCTACTAGCAATAGCATGATTTTAAACCAAAATGTGTAGTCTTGAAACATGAGTGCTATATTCCTGAATGAAATGCTGGTAACATGTTGTCTATGCAAGGACAGACAGAACAAAAATGAGCAGTCAGAGTGGAGGCAAACACAGAAATCAACAGTCACTTGGCTTCCACCATTAGCAAGGTGCCCATCCAATGATATCAACACTATTTGGACTGGCACCAAAATTGAAAACTCCGGTAGATATAATGTACTTTAGATAAAAGAGATGACTATTTAAAGATACCTTTTGATTCTGATTATTTTATTTATTTAATTTCATTTAAAATAAAAAATTAGGAAAGTTGAAATAATAACTTAAAATTTTACATATTAAAACATGTCAGTAAAGCTATTTTTAAAAATAAAATTAAAGGGATGAGCAAGACATATTAGATATTAAATATGTTACAAAACCATAATATTCAAATGAGTACAACATAATTAAGTAGATATAGCGAAGTAACACAAAATATTCATATGAGGTATCTTATCGTTCATGAGCAATACTATAGTCATAGAAACATCGCAACTGAGCAAGGGAAAGATTATTTAATAAAAGTGTCTTATAATCAGTTGCTACTTAGTATTGAGTTAATATACTAATCTCATATATTAGATATATTAAGATATAAAATGCAAAATCTAAATATGACTTTGGGGATTAATAAAAATAGTAATTCACTAAATCTATTGAACTAACATTTTTGTAAATTAATATAGTAAAAATAGATTCGAAGTATACAGTATTAGAAACTTATTCAAAGAAAGAACACAAAGTAAAATAATAAATTTAAAATTACAATAAGAAAATGTTAATACTATTCAAATATGAAGATTTCACAAATCAGCTTGAGAAGTCCTGTAATCTCACTATAGATATAACACCAAGGGATATGACCTAATGTTTAACAAATGGGGACATATCAATACTTAAGAAATGTTGGAGAAATGTTTTTCTTTCTTATTGTTCAAAAGCAAATAATATCAATGATAAAGTCTGAGTATATATAATTAAACATATATGTAAAATTATAGTACAATATGATAAATTTGTGATCAAGTATGATGTGAAAAATAATCTCAGAAACAATATAGGACAATTACAAAACTTTAAAATATTTATACAATGGTATATGACAATTTTACTTCTAGAAATCTATTATAAAAATTAATCATAAATTATGAATTGAAATTAAAAAGTATAATTCACAAAAATACTAATGATAGACTTGTTCTTAATAATCAGAAGCAAAATAACCTGGATAGTTCATTTCATATTCCATTTGACTGGGTTATAGGGTGCCCAGATAGTTGGTTAAATATTATCTGGGTATGTCTTTGAGAGTTTCTAGATGAGATTAACATCGGAATGGATAGAATGAACATGACAGATTGCCTTTCCCAATGTGAGTGATCATTATCCAGGCTTCTGAGAGCCTAAATAGAACAAAACTTAGATAAAGGAAAAATTTTTTCTGCCTCTTTGCTTAAACTGGAACATCAGTCTTCTTGCTCTAGAACTGGGATTTATACCAACAGTGGTCCTGGTTCTCTGACTATGGATTTGAACTAGAACTCATACCAACACTTCTACTAGTTTTCAGGCATTTGGAGTCAACCTGTAACTAAATCATCAGATCTCTTGGGTCTCCAACTTCCCAGTACAGGCCTTAGGATTTCTAAGCCTCCAACACTTTGGAGACATGAGACAATTCCTCATAATAAATGTATCCATCTATCTATCTATCTAATCTATCTATCTACCTACCTACCTACCTAATCTATATAACCACCTATCTCACTATCATGTTTTTCTGCCTATCTATAATCTATTTATCTATCTAAACTATTGATTTTGTTTCTCTGAAGACCATGATTACTACAATACTTAAATATTTATGTAAGGTCATGATTAAATTATATACATGTGTGTAGACATACATATATATACATATACATATACATATATATGTACATATATACATATATATGTAAGTATATATTTGAAGCCGTTGCATGTTATTTAAAAAATGCTACCTGCTAGAGAAATCGTGCATCATTTTCATAAGTGAAAATGAAGGATATAGATTTGTATATTCTATATAACTATATACATGCTCTAAAGCTAAATAAATATATAAGTAAAACAAACAGAAGTGAGTATAAAAAATACTCGGCTTACTATCAGTTGGTGAAAGTATTGGTGTACTCTTAAACTTTAAAAATATATTTTCATTCACAATAGCATGAACTATGTCTATCTTAAAAACTGCAAGACATTAACAAAAGAAATAGATGATAAAAAGATGAAAGAATAGTTCATACTATTGGATTGGAATAATTAACATAATCAAAATGGCCATCCTACCCAAAGCAGTATGCAGATTTAAATTCAATTCTTATCAAAATTCTGGGGACATTTTTCAAGGAAATTAAAGAAGCAATAGTAACTTTGTGTGGAGTCATAAAAAGCCCCAGGTAGTCAGAAATATCCTGAGAAGCAAGAACAGTGGAGAAATCACACTCTAACTTTAAACTATACTACAAAGTGGTAATCATCAAAACATTAATATTTGAACAAAAACAGAGACACAGACCAGTGGAATAAAACTGAGAGTGCAGAAATATAGTCATACTTACATAGGCAATTAATCTAAGACAAAGAAGCCAAGAGTATATAATGAAGGAAGGAAAGTCTATTCAACAAATAGTGCTGAGAAAACTAGACAGCCTCCTGACAAAAAAATGAAAATAAATTACTCATTAGCACCATACACAAAAATTAAATCAAGATGGATAAAAATCTGAACATCAAACCCCAAACTATAAAATACATAGACGAAAATACAGGAAAATAACTCCATGACATTGTCCTCAGTGATGTCTTGGGGAAGTGACATTATGACAAAAGGAATGAATGGAAAACTGAACAATTACAACTATGTCAAATTAAGTTTCTGTACAGTGAAAGAAGCCATCACTGGAAAAAAAAACAAAACCCTTTTAATGGGAGAAGATAGTTGTACAACATACATCAGACAAGACTTGAATCTTCACAATGTATAAAGAACTCATAAATCTCAACAATAAAAACAACTTACTCAAAATATGGGCAAAAGAGCTGAAAAGACTTTTCTAGAGAAGACATGCATCACTCAAATGCAAATAAAAACCACAATAAGATATCATCTTACACCAGTGAGAATGGCCTATATTGAGAAGACAAGAAGCATTAAATGTGGATAGGGGTGTGGAGGAAAAAAAAACACACCTACACTGTTGGTGGCAGTGTAAATTAGTACAATATCTTTGGAAAGTAGTATGGAGATTCCTCAAAAAATATAAATAAATATGAACCTACCATTTGATCCAGTGATCCTACTTTTAGAGGATTTAAAAACACTACAGAACAATATCTGCATCCCTATGTTAACACCAGCACAATTCACAATAAGCCAAAACATGGCCATGGAAACAGCTTAAACCTAAATGCCTTTCAACAATAAAGAAGCTTATATACATATATATATATATATATATATACATATATGCACAAATATATGCATATATATTATTCAATGGAATTGTAATTATATGCAGTTGTTACTATAATTATCTTTGTTTAAAAAAAAGATGAAATTGTGCTCTTTGCAACAACAGATAGAACTGGAGGAGATCATGCTAAGCAAAATAAACCAGAAAGAAAAAGAGACATACAGAATTTTAATTATATGTTTAGTATGGATGTGATAAAGGGAGGAGGAAAGAAATCTTAAAGAAAAAAATTATTAAATTGGGTATCATCCATGTCAGTGGAGACCTCTGTAAGGTCTCTGGACAAGGGAAGGCTGTTACCTTCTAGCAAGGGATGTGAGTTACCTCTGAGTCCTGGATGATTGAATGAAATCTAGAGATTAAAGATTTCAGTGTATCCATATAGCTGTTTCTGTCCCAGTAGCTGGATACCATTCCTTTTGTGCTTAGGCCCTTTCTTTAGCATAGGACACACACCATAATTGGGAATCACAACTTCTTTGTAATACAGTTTCTCTCACAATTAGTACCTGGGTTTGATGTTGGCCTGATCTACCCTCTAGTAGCAGTAAATAAATGTCTCTTTAGAATGGATTAACTCTATAGTGAAGGAGGAGCTGGAATGTTGGTATTGATTTTAATGTATTATACATAATTGTTGATTCACAGTGATGTACAACTTAAACCTATATAGTGTAATATCCTTTCAAGAAAATTAATTATAAAAAATAGAAATATGAGCAGTATAAATATGCCCTTTGTTTTTATTTTACCTTTGTGCAAAAGGTAATTATTGTCTGATTTGAACCTGTCATTTTTATGTAGTATATGTAATTTAAAAAAAAAACTAAATAATTCCAATTGTCCTAATTGCCAATGCTACCGCATATCAGAGATAGTTCCTAAATCAGTGCATCTTCTTCCACATATACTTTATTTCAATTCACCAATGGTGAGAGCCTTATTGATGATTATACTGTAGAATACCAAGGATTATCACATCCTACCTGTCACCAGCAATGACATCGTTTTGTTGTTTTGTTTTGATTTTTTGCAATTCCAGTGACCCAATTCTGGAGTGCCCTCGGAGGATCTGTTTTTTAGAACCATTTCTAAAAACCTTAAATTCCTTTTAGAATCAGACCCTGAGAATGGAACTATGTACTCTTTACTTATTTGGAGCATTCAAGAAAAATAAAGAAAATCTTATGAAGAGGAAAAGCACAGGGGAAAAGCAAATTGACAAGTTATTATTAAGCATATTATTAAGGGCCATTTTCTAGAAATGTGTGAAAACACGTGCATCAGAATTATACTGGCCAAAGGTTAAGGAGTTAGAGTAATTATATTCTTGAGCCCATTGGCTAAGGGCTGTTCTCAGAGAGATGTTAATATCTAAACATTTCTGGTCAGCTATGCATTGCAGAGGGCCTGCCAGAGGGCAGTCTTCCAATAATGATGACAGTGTCGATGATAGGAAGTCAAGTTGACACTCAGAAAAGAGATAAGGAATACAGAGATCTGAGCAAAGAATTTAAAATAATGATAGCAATAATAATAAAATAATAATGATAATAATGATGTTCTAGTGATTAATTCAGCAATCTTAAATTTCAAGGTAGAATACGTATTCTTTTATAAATAAACTAGACAATTCTGTCATATTGCTTCAACTAGTAACAAAACACAGCAATCACTACATGTTTAGTCAGGGCAAAAGAAGAAATAAAATGGCAAAAGCACTCAAATACCGAGTTGTTTTAAGAAATCATTTGATTAAAAAAAGTTGTAGTATATATATATATATACCCCATGGAATTCTACACAGCTGTTAAAAAAGATGAAATCGTGACCTTTGCAACAACATGTATGGAACTGGAGGGGTCAATGGGAGGGAACAACATGTGTAAAGGGCACTAGAGTTCTGAGATGCAAATTCACTAACCTAAAATAGAGCAATGTAAACAAAAGAAATAATGAAGCAGTTAAAAAGCATTTATTCAAAAGTCATGCATTAATTCATTTCCAAGAGTTGGGAATACATAGATGCACCAGCATAATCTCTGATATCAAGTGCAAATTAGATGACCAACTAGTACAAATTCATTGTTATTGATATAAGTATTCAAGAGTAAACTGCTTTAAAGAGGTTATTTGCAATTGATTAGTGAGTTTATAGATTAATTCTTAACTAATAAAAAAGTAATAATAATACTTAAATGTAGTTACAGGGAAAACTTTGCTTAAACTCACCAATATTTGAAATTCGGAATATTATATAACTGACAAAAATGTTTCTAGTGGTATTTAATTTGATATAAATATCCATCTTTTCCTTAAATAGTTCAGCAAAGTATCACTGAGCAAATACTCTGTGTCAGAAATAGTTTAAGACACTGAGGATACAGTAGTGAATGACATGAGCAGAAATCCTTGCCTTTCTGAAGACTTACATCACCTTCATTTGGAGCTGTGGGTTCATAGTTAGTATACCTAGTGATTCAAGTATCTAATGACTTCCTGTCTTCTAGTGTTGTTATGCCTGAGCATTTATATAGAAAACAAATTTTTTTTATTTTACTTAGTCTCTATTCCAAATTTATTCTAAATTTAAGGCATTGTATTTTTTAATTTGCATGCAAGCATCATCTTTGAGTTTAATTTCAGGATAGTAGAGGGAGAAGTCCACACTATTAAGTCTCATTGAGTTGATAACAACTTGAATAAAGTACACACATTCTTAGCCTCAGGAAAGTGATCATGTTTTGGGAGTCTATTACACAGAGCAGCCTGAGAGTTTTTGAAGATTCTAGAGAAAGTGTCTTTGCATCTTCAAAAAGATGTACTGTCCACTAAAAATAAATATATTTTACTTCTAAAGTCATTTTATTACCAGTGAGTAAAATACAGCATAAATATCTATGAAATTTCTCAACTGAAAAATATCTATTTTTGCAGTTAAACTTCTGAAATATCAACTGTCCACAGCTCTGCAGTAGGGAAGTCTTCAGTGCTGCACTGATGATTTTGCTCTCCTTCCTTAGTTTCAGAGATCATCTCACAATTCCCAAGTATCTTTTAATTGACCTATTTCCTTTACATTAGTCAAAAGCTGCACATTCATTTCTCAATTGTCAGTCCCTTTATATATCCTATAGTCATGTCAGATTCCAAAATGAACTCATTTCCAATTCCCATTTCCAAATTCACTCCTTCTATCTTTTCTCTCCCTGACTGCATGAGGATATCAGTCTAGTGGAAGGGTAAGAAACTGAGGAACTCCTGAAACTGAAGAATGCCCCCTCATACCCAACCATTCTGTCTCCTATTGCAGTTCTCCTCAATATATTGTAATTGACATTAATCAGTTTTAGAGTCATCATTTCTAACCTACCCTATAGAAAAAGTTTCATAAATTGTATCCCTCCCTTAGTACTGTTTAGTCTTCTCTATTTCCAGTCCATTTTCTTCTCCGTAGTATCCAAAATAATTATTCTAGAATGAAAATATGACTATATCATATCCATATTAACATCTCCTTATTGCATCACTTGTCCCTGTGATAAAGTTCAAAATCTAAAATAATCTCAGACTTAGTTTTCTAGTCACTATTTTCTCCAATTTGAATTCTTTACTCATAATTCAGGCTTCATACAAGTCTTTTTTTTAAAAAAAGGAAAGACATAGGAAAGGATGAACAAGACAGAGGAGGAAGAAGGTTTATTTATTTGTATTTAGTTGTTAATCCCACCAAGGCACACTGCATGGTCTACACTTCTATTATTTAATCCTCTATGACCATCCTATCAGTTCTGGGATAGATACTCTAGATGTCCCAGAATAATTCTATCCTGTTGTCCTCACAGTGTTCATCACAGCACATTAAAAGTGTTAAACTATCTTTTTCTCTCCAGCTTGCTGTTTTGTGTATCTGTTTTCCAGTCCTGAATCTAATTGTGTGTATAAGTGCCCCCATAAGTTAGTTAAGTTAGTTAGTAAAAGTGATTATCAAATACTAAATATGTATACAAAACAAAATATTTTATCTTTTGTAAGAAGTTTTCAGCAAAATTTTTTAGAAGTTTTAGGTTTACATAATAAATTAAAAGAAAGTATAGAGTTCTCATATAACCACTTCTTCTCATTTTCTCTATCATCAGTATTTTGCATTTGTATAATAAATTAGTTATAATTCATGAATAATATCAATACATGATTATTAATTAAAATTCATATCGGTATTGTATTTACTCAATTGTATATTTTTCTTTGTTTCTGGTATTTCAAAATAAAGCATACAATTGCATTATGTATTTTTATTATTTTTCACATTTTTTATTTTTTGAAGTAAAATTGTATTATATAGGGTTAAGATGTACGTCATTATAAATCAACATCTGTATGTATTACATTAATTTTACCACTAACAGTTCAATTCTATCATTCACCTTATGACTGATCCCTTTTATCCAATTTGTCCACCAGCCCCCATTTATCTTTCCTCTGTAGCCACTGATTTTGTCTTAGAATTAAAAAAATTTGTAAATGAAAAATGCAATTTCTGGAGATATAAGTCAAGACATGGACAAGCACTAGTGAAAGCTGATCAAATGCACCTAATTCATTAAATGAATATGTATTAAAATCACAAATATGGAAAATATTGTACTGGATTCTGAAGACTCAGAACTGATTAAGATGTGTCCTATTCCCTTACTGAGTTCCAAAATGTAGAAAAGAAGATAAATGAGTACCTTAATAATCATGTAGTTACATGATAGAGGCTGATATGGGGTATTTACAGAATATCACCAGTAAAAGAGAGAATATTTACTAGAACAAGAAATTAATAAATTCATTTGAAACTATTGAGGACCCAGAACAGCAAAATCAATCCTGATAAAAAAAAAATATGATCAAAAAGGAGGTGTCATGCTCCCTGGCTTCAAATAATACTATGAAACACTGGTAATAAAATCAGCATTGTATTGGAATAGAAACAACACATAGGTCAATGGAATAGATTGAGAATCTAGAAATAAACCCACACATACATGGAAAACTAAATTAAAATAGCACACGATGGTGAAGGATAGTCTCTTTAATAAGTGGTTTGGGAAAAAGTGGACAGCCACATGCAAAATATCAAAACTCGATCACTTCCTAACAACATACACACATTTTTAATTCAAAGTGGGTAAAGGCATAGATGTACTCAAAACCAGAAAATACAAAGAAGAAAATGTGGGTAAAATACTCCTTGACACTTACCTAAGAGACATCTTTGGGAACTCGACTCCAATATTAAGGGAAGTAGATTTCAAAATGAACAAATGGGACTACATCAACTAAAAAGTTTTTACACAACAAAAGAAACTCATCAAATGAAAAGACATCCTACTGAACATATGTTCACATATATCTGATATAAGGTTAATATCCAAAATATATTTTATAAAACTCACTAACAAAAAGACATATGTTTCAATAAAAAATAGCCAGATGATCTGAGACACTTCCCCAGAGATGACATACATAGTCAACAGGATATAAAAAGATGCTCCACACCTCTTGTTATTAGGGGATTGCAAACCAAGACGATATCAAGTAATAGTATCCAAAAGACTGGAAGTTAGACTTGGCAAGGATGTAGAGAAAGTGGAACTTGTATACACTGTTGGTGTAAGTGTAAACTGGCGCAACCATTATGGAAATTATTAAAGAGATTTCTCAAAAACATTGAGACAGGATGTTCTATATTATCCTATTATCTTGTTTCTGGGTATTTACCCTAAAAAACAGCAACACAAATATATATACACACACACATATATATGTATATACCATCATGTTCACTGCAGCATTATTTGCAATAAGCAAGAACTGGAAACAACCTAAGTATTCATCATTAGATGAGTGAAGATACACACACACACACACACACACACACACACACACATACACACACAGTAGAACACCACTCAAGTATCAAAAAGATGAAATTCGTCATTTGCAGCAATATTGATGACCTACAGGGAATTATCTTCATGAGATCAGCCATAAAGAGAATGACAGACATCATATAGTTTAGCTCATATGTGATGTACAGAGAAATCAAAGAAATGAACCAATTAAAGAAAAAAAACTTTCAGTCCATAAAATCAAATTAGTGATTACCAGAAGGGAAGAGGGAGAAGGATAGGAAAATTGTGTGAAAGGAGTCAATTATTTGGTGAAGGAAAGAATTGAACTATTGTTGGTAAACAATTACTTATATATACAAAAGTTGATTTACAACTATATGCACCTTAACCTTAAAAGATGTTACAATGCAATGTTATTTCAATAAAATTTTTAAAGAAGATTTAAAAAGTCACAGGGATATTATCTACAGCATGGTGACCATAAATGAAAAAAAAAGGAATTGCTCAATTCTATTTAGCAAAAGAATTCAAAATAAAAAATTTATTGGGAAAGAAGTATTTTTAAACTTTATGGTGACCAAATAATCCAAAGTCAAATAAGGAAATTGAGAAATTGAATAATATAATTAATATTGTAGTTCCTAGGCAGAAAACATATACAGTTTTAAAATATTCATAAGGCATTTATAAATATTGATCATATCTTGAGTCTCAAAATATCCCAACAGAAAAAGAATAAATCATACCAATTCCTTTTATCTTATTTCAGTGAAATAAAAATTAACTTTAATAACAAAAGCATTACTTAAGGGACACACTGAACCACATAGGAATCAAAAATAAAAATTCTTGACACAAAGAGGATATCAGCTTCTAAAGTCAGAATATGCCAAAAAGAAAAGCACAGATATGTACCGTGGAAAATTTATTCTTTTAAAATAGGAAAAATAGTAAAGCAACTAAACCTAGAGATACAGTAGTGGAAATTCTATGAGACCCCTCATGTATACACATCTTTTCCCAGTTATTCAGTCAAACACCAACTCAGATACTCCTGTGAAGGATTTTGCAAATGTAATTAAGGTTCCAAATGAGTTGATCTCAAGGTCATGTTAACTAGTCATAAGATCTCTTTAAATATGCTCTAGGAGCACCCTTGTGAAGAAACAGTCAGGTCAATTGCCTCTGAAGGAGGAAGCCACATACCCTTGGTTTCATGTCCTGGGTAGTAGGTGGGTAGCTGGGGTAGGGTGGGGAGAGCAGTCAGCATGAACAACTAAAAATTAAAAAAATGTTTCCTCTTCTCTTTTCCCACTTGCCTGTATTCTAGCCTGTACCTTTCCTTTAAAAAAAAAAATAAAATAAAAATAAGTAAATAAATATGATCAAGAAGGAAGAGGTAGGAGTTTAGAAAAACAAAGCAAAGAAAGGATTAACACACTGTTGCAGATCTAAAGATGAAAGTCTACATTTAAGAAATGTGAGTACTCTCTAGAAGCTGAGAGAAGCCACCAAGTGATAGTCAAAACAAACACGTGGAACTCATTCCTGTAACAGCAACGAACTGAATTTTGCAAATAAAAGAAATGACTTTAGAGGTAGATTTTTCCTTTAAGCTTTCCACAGGAAGACTCAGTCTGACTGCCATCTCTGGTATTATTCTCATGGTACTGAGAACTCAGAAATGTCAGGGTGAACTGGTGACCTAAGTGAGCAACTAAGTGAATGTCATTTTAATCTACTAGGTTTGTAGTAATTTGTTTTCCAACAATAAATACTAATACAGATATGTGAATTACATTGAAATAAACTAACAATCAGCAAAAAAAGTATTAAAGTTGATAGCATAACTTATAAAGTTAGAAATGAAAATATATCTAACTGAAGTTATTTATTTGATCATTATAATGAAGTAGATAAACCTCCAAAGGATACTCATGGGAAAATGCATGAGAATAGTAATTTATAACATTAGGCATGTGAAAGAGATAGAACCTCAGACATAAAAAATTCTTTTTCAGATTAATTATGTACATGAAATCATGCTCATGAAATTTAAGTACTCACTGGAATGGAATGGAAATCTTTGTCATAAAGTTAAGTTATATTGATTAAAGAGGTTCATCAAGTCACTTATTATCCAAAATGATTACATAGATGAAATTGTATATATTTTTTAAAGGAAAGGTGCATGCAGGAATGAAAGTAAGCAGAAAGATATATAGAGAAAAAAGCATTGTATCAATTTTGATTTACTTATTGTTCATCTTGCTCATTACCCCTGTTCCTGGGCAGCTTACCTGTGTCCCTGGAATGTATGTGGATTACGTTGGCGGACTAACCTGCTAAGCCAATGGGGTACATCATTAACTTTTAAGAAGATAAAATTTTCTTTCTTTTCAATATCTTCCAAAGCACAGAGAAAGAAAAGAAGCCTCCTGATTCAATCAATGAAACTAATATGATGCTGCTTCCCTACAAATAAATACTAAATAGAACAAAAAGAAAATGATACACATTTATTTTATGTGTGAATAACAATAAATCAAATTTTGCAGAATATTAAATTAACAAGCTATAACTATTAAGAAAAATTCCCTGTGAGAATTCAGATTTTTCATTGCTAGAAAATAGATTACCGTAACCAATCACATTATATGAAAATGGAGAAAAGACTCAATCTTTTTGACAAATGACAAAAGTCCTTTGATAAGTTGAATTCAATATTTGATAAAAAGGAAATATTTTCTTATTAAACACTATAATAGGTTTATTTTTCTTTAACAGGGTAAAGGATTAATATTTAAGGCAACAAAATGTACCACTGAAGTCTTAGAGAATTTTCCCATTTTAAAAGTAATGGAATGAAAAATGAAGTAGTGCAGTAAATAAAGTTAAAAGGTCTATGATAATAGCACAATTCACAATTCCCAAGTTGTTGAAACAACCTAAAAGCTCATCAACAGATGACTGGATAAAGAAACTATGGTGTATATACTCAGTGGAATTCTATGCACCTATTTAAAAAGATGAAATAGTGTCTTTTGCAATAAGCGGATGGAACTGGCGGTGATTATGCTAAGTGAAATGAGTCAGAAAGATAACGAGAAATACAGGATGGATTCACTCATATGTGGAATATAAATAAACACTAACAGACAAAACTTTAGAAAATTAACATGATACAAAACTTTGGCTAGGGGTGACAGAGCCGTAGGTGGTGCAAGAAAAATAGGAACTTAACAAGGTGATTGTAAGGAACACTGAGACTTTAGTGGTGGGTATGGTATGAAATTCACATAGACCGAAGTTCAATTCTAAATCCTAAAAAGCAGATAGTAATGTGAAATGATAATACAATTTTTAAAGACCTCTTGTTCAAGCAGTAGAAGTAAAACAAGTAGTAAAACTTGTTTCAGATTCTATACCTACTGTAGTTAAAAATGGTTAAAATATATGACTAAAAGAGTTAATTAAGGAAAAAGTAATGAGATGCTAGCAAATTGAAAGTCAGAGAGAAAGCAATAAGAATAGCATTGCAGGATGATAGGCATAAATAGTTGCAGAAGTGATATTTATTATAAATAGACTAAAAATAAAAGACAATCAATAAAAAACAATACCTATATGTTGCTTATAAGATGCACCATTTTATGTATAAGTATATAGAACATTTAAATATAAAATGTTAGAAAATAACCCAAAACACTGACCAAGAGAAACATGATATTGCCACATGAATAAAAAGCAAAGTGGACTTCAAGATAAGAGAACAAGTAGAGATAAATGGACCTTATTAAAAAATAAAGAATTCAATCCAATAAGAAGATAGTATAGCACCAAATCCATATTCATCCAATATCATAGATTCAAATAGGAAACTGGAAAAGAAGAAGAAATACAGAATTATTTTGTACGTTGTCCTCTCTGGCTGATGAAAGAAGAAAGATGTCACAGATACCCAAAGTAAATTTTTAACAAGAACTAATTGAGTATTTCATCCAAGAACAAACAATATATATTCTTGAGCAGCCATGTAGAAAACTCTCATATGTTATGCCAAAAAGTTTCAATGAAATTTAGAGATTGAAATGATTCAGTTATGTTCTATGATGAGTGAAATTAACCTAAAAACAATAATAAAAATAAAATTGGAAATGCCACCCCCCACTTGATATCAAATCATATACTTCTAGGTAATCCAAGGTACAAATAGAAAATCAAAGTAGATATTAGAAAATATTTTGAAGTGAATAATAATGAATACATAACATGACAAGGTATTTGTGGTGGAATGCTTATACTTCCAACCAAGTTGATGTAATAAGGATTGGATTTACTCTGTCTTCTTCAACAACTAGGAAAGGGTGTGGGGTGAGAGAATATGAAACAAAAGTTTTTCAGGCACTGGTGCAGAAATGTGACTCAAGAGATATGGGTGTCAAAAAAGGTGAATCCTTCAATTACAGGCACTAACTACTTAGAAGCAGAGTCCAGTCTGAAACTCTCAAGAGGGAAACCCACAATAAGGTTTTGTGGACCTGAGGACTAGAGAAGGTAACTGGGGAGGGCACACCAATAAAAAAAAAAAGAAAGAAAAAAGAAAATAGTGAAGATATATTCTTATTACATGTAAATGTTTGATATTATCTGTGATAAAATAAGTTCAGAAATAAATCAACATTCAAAAATTAATTCATGCAATTTACATTAGAGAAATGAGACAGTAAGGACAAGTTCATCTGTCACATTACAAATTTTAAATAATGATTTTCATGATGTTGGTTCAAGTGTGAAAAAATGTATTGGACATCAGAATAGGTTTTACACACAACTTTATATTAATTACAATTGCAGAAAGGCCAAGATTATGAGTATAATATGAATCATCTATATATAGAGATATTTTAGATAAACAATTTGCAGAGATTTTATAATTCTTTTTTCCATGTAATTTTCTTCTGACTATATTCATTAAATATAATTTTATATGCATTACATATAAAAGAAATAGTTCGACTTTCATCTTGGACGTCCTCATTTTATTTGTGCACTGATTTAATTTAAAAAATGGTTCTTGACATACTGGGGGTGGGACAAGCCTTGGGGAACAACCACAAACAAACATGGTTCTTCATGATAGATAGTTTGAAGTGCATTGTTTTGCAGAAGAAATGTATTTCTCATGTCTTAAATATCTTAATATTGTTTTGTATGTAAAAATTAGTTTACTGCTATGTATATATATATATATATACACATGTATATGTACATATGTGTTCGATACCCACTTCTGGAAAATGCATCAGGGAGAACTTTCCAAATTAATTAGGTTACAGAATTTTAAATATCAATGATAGTATCACTATAACATCACTGAAACCAAAATTGTTTTACCCAAAGTAGATTTTTTATTTTTTGTAAATTCTCTCCCACTAGACAAATGAAATTAATTGATCATTTTTGAACTGTGGACAGTCACTATTATGACAATAATTTTTAAATTTAATTTTCTAGATGTTTAATTCAATTATTCCACTCTTTGTTAGTGGACAGAAGTGACATATATAGAGAAACACAAACACATAAAACTGAGAATACTGATAACATTTGAGTATCTGGTTCATAGCCTCATATCAGAGTGATGATGACACCACCTTGCCTTTTCCTTGGCTAGGCTACCTTCACCAATAATTCTCTTTGTCCTAGATAATCTGAGATACATCTCTGTCACCTAAAAGGGAGTCCTGAGAAGTACAATAAACATATTCTCCCCTTAGTTGTTCAAATAGAACCTGTTCAAATATTCATGTATTCAGATAAAATCTTTGGTGCTTCTACCTCCACTGCATAATATTAGAGTCAGATAGACCCAAGTGTTGAAAGGAAGTTTGCAACATAGGCCTGGAGTTTATTAACAAACCATTTTATAGCCCATCTATATCTCCACAAATAATTAGAAAATAAAATCATCAGTCTGATGATTTTAAAAAATCAGAGCTTTTAAAAAAATTTAGATTGTATGAGTTCATAGAGTCTATATACTTCCTAATTCATCATTCTTTCTCTTTCTACCATTATGCTTGTGCTATATTGAAATAAGGCATAAGTTTTCTGCTGAAGTGCTCACTGTATAGTGATATTAATATGCAAATAAACCATAGCAAATTACTGTGATTATTTCCTTAAAAGAGGTAATGTAGTGTAATGGTTTTAGAGTCTAGATCTTCAACCATCTAGTTTGGGCTGAATCCTGACTCTGCCACTTGCTTATTATGTGAGTTTGGACCAGGAATAAAATAATAATACCAACAACAACAACAATACTACACTAACAATAATGGCCACAGCAAATTATTTGTATATTTACATAAGAAAATATATGAGGTGCATCCTAGCAGAGTAGCAGTGGGGTTCACCACTTTCAGCAGAGCACTGTCCAAGTACATCCTGAGGACCCAGGTTCATGTTCTGTGGCCAGGAGGAACAGCGAAATAAAATAAATAAAAATACTTCTTCCTCCTCCCCTTCCTTACTGTCCACCTTTTCAGCTTATTCCTACCTGCAACTTTCCTTTAAACATTTTTAAAATAGTTTAACATTTTAAATAGACACTACCTGTCACACAATAAGTACTCAATAAATGTTACCTTTTATTCTAAATTGGGATAAAGAAAAGAGTGATCACAGCTGCTTAACTAATATATGTTGGGAGTGGTAGGCAATTGGAAAAAGTGTTATGGAATCAGAGACCCTTGATGTGTTATTTTTTCATTTATGAACTATCAGTGGAGAGTGTAATCTGTGTTACATGCTGTTCTCAGAACTGGATACAGAACAGAGAGTCTAGAAGTGATACAATAAAACAATAAATAATATGATTTCAGTAATTCTAAGTGCTCTGAAGTAAATAAGGCAGACTCAAGGAATAGACAGGAATGAGGTCTGCTACTTGAGACAGAATGACAAGAATTATCTCTCTGAGGAGATGATATTGAGATGATATTGGAATAATCAGAGATTATTCCGGAAAGAGAAATGCAATTTGACAGATTTGAGCAACAGTAAGAAGGTAGGTGTGGAAGGATAGTGTAAAGTCAGATTACAGTTTACAGGGCACTAGTAAAAGTTTTGAATTTCATTCTAAATCTTGGTAGAAGTTCCTAGGGTTGAGATTGGGGGACTTAAAACAGTTGTGTGATATCACTAAAAGATCCCTCTAGCTTCAATGTAGAAAAATAGGACAATGAGCAAAAGCAGATGCCTAGAAATCACTTAGATAGTATTGCAATAGGGACAGGGATGTCATGACTTGCCCCGAAGTACAAAGATAGAGAGAATTGCTCAGAGCATAGATACTCAAGGTGAGAAATGGAAAAGTCTTCCTGAATGGAGACAGCAAGTCAAATGCAACACTAGAAACAACATTTTCCTTCTGAAAAAAAGTAAAATCTTTCACAGTTTAAAAATTCTCTTCTACGCAATTTGCAATAGAGTCCTTAAAGGAAAATGAGGTGTGTTATTCTTTTTAAAGATATTTTTAGAATATTTCTTACAATTTTTTATGTCCAGACTTAATACCATATTCAGAGACTCTTAATGGGAAACTAACCACTTATAACATCTGTGAGGATTTTATAATAACATTCAATTAGAAGGGAAAAAAAAATTAAAGAATTTTCACATGCTTGGGGAACCATAGTTCAGTGCCAGGAAGGTTTTCTGGTTTTCTTCCTTTGCCTTGCTCAATACATGTTTAAACATGTCATCACTGCAAAAGCTTTGTCCATCAATTACTTACTAGTAATAGGAACACAGAAAGTAGAAGTAGACAGGAATAAGTTCTTTGTATAAAAAAATTCCTGGTGAGTGTACGAAAATTATTTATAGGACTGATTGCTGTAGTTAGAAGATGAACATTTTAAAGTTTTTATCTTTCCAGAATTTTGAATTCTGTTTTAAACTAGAGCAAACAATTTTTCAGTGTAGGCAAAAGTAGCAATAAAGGCATACACATTTTATACTATCCATCATACAATCAAGTTTAACACCTCTCTTCTATAGAAAATGTAGGTATATTTTCCCAATGTATTTTGAATAAGTCACACCATGTGACTTTCTGATAATTAGCAGAACTGGGCTTCACAAAAATTCCATGTTCATAAACATGCTACCTGCTTTCATTAACTAATTCATATAGTAAATTTCCCAAAATAAGAAAAACTCATTTCCTCTCACTGAATATCTATTATTATTTTGCCATTTGAAATACTTCATTAATAAAACATTTTCTTTTAAAAGAACTATTTTTGTGATGCCTATTTTGGAAAAAAATAATTTTTGTAGAAACTGTTTCTTAAAAAAATAGTATTTAATCCTTCATAAGCAACTTTTGTTTGTTTGAAAAACAGCTTTTAATAATTTGTGTTAAAAGTAGCTCTGCATCAGTTAGAAACTGCATTTATATAGATAAATCTTTAGCGGAAACTGAACCACTTGTGCATATTCTGAGAGCTGAATCCTATACTAGACCCAGATGGAATAATTTAGATATTGACATAATAAATCAGGATTTATAAATAATTCCTCATGACTCACAAAAAAGTTAAGTTTTTCAGCTTACTAAATCAATTATAGTAAACTTAGAACTTCAACTTTTTTCTTGTCCTTTGCATTTATGGCAGAGGCAAATTGATTGATATAAAACAAGTATAAAAGGTATTTAATAATTTAAAAAATACCTTTTGGGTTGTATCCAAAGGTCTCTCAGCCCAATATACTCTATCTTCTAAATTTATATCTATTTTCCCATAAGGATAATTGATTATAGAAATGATGACCATAGCATCACAATGTTCTAGATCATCAGGAAGGGTTATATAATGTCTACTATCATTGTGTTCATTAAGGTGGGAAAGAATACGTACAAAATATATTCTGCAGTGTTTAAAATTTCCAGAAACTTCTGATTAACTATAATATTTATTTTATTAATCTATTACTCAGTATTCTAATTAATCCAGAATTTTATTAAACTCTTCTTATAGAGTATTTGAGATATGAAGTGCATATAAAATGGTAACTCATTTCTTACCTTTCATTTCTGACCGTAGAAGAGAAGAATTTTCTGTAAAAATCTACATTAGTTTATTATTATTCTCTATTTTTTTCCATCCTCAGGCCCTAGGTCTCTTAACCTAAGAGATTGGCATCAGAGTCCACATTTGACCTTGTTAGGAAGTCCAAAAAGACATCTCTAAAAAGTTGTGTCTAAGATCTAGCTGAAGGATGAGTAGAGAGAAAAATGACTAAGAAGCAAAGAAAATATATTCTTTGTACAGATAATCACCTGTGTAAAATCCTCTTCATGAGAGGGAGAATGCAAAATACAGAAGTGAAGTAATTCTGTGGATGGTTTCAGGAGGAAACCAAAGTGAATGAGGGCAAGAGACAGCTGGAGAGGTAAAGATTACATACAGCCTTTTATTTTTTTTTATTTTTTATCAGTTTAAGCCTCCTGAATTTCTTTAGTAAAAGGATCATCTATTTAAAAGGAATGGAAGGATATTGAAAACCTTTAAACAATAAAGGGCATTATATGAATTGATCAGAATTTCCAATATGTTTTCTTGCTATGTGGTGAATAGTCACCCTCATGGCATTTTCTTTATAGCCTTCCTAAATGTACACTTCTCAGAAGACCTTTAAGCTCTGAGAAGCAGTGAGAAGGTTCAGTGACATCTTGATTGCTCTTATTCAATTCCCAGAGATATTCTGTACCTGGGGTGTACCCAAGAGTCAGAAACAAGAATGTAGCCATGTGTGCTCAGGAGTAGATAGAGGATGAATTTCCCTTCTTGGAATCTGTTCTCATTTGTGAGAGATAACTTTAGAGTCTGTGTCAGTACAGTTTAAATTTTGCTGCTATAACAAACAACTCGTACATTTTGTTTCTTGGGCATATTTAATGAAGTTGGGTCAGAGGCTTTTTACTCAAACAGGTGAAATAATGTTCTAATGATTTTTGACACTTCCATATAAATGCCACTCTGAGGTTTACATAACAGAAGAGGAAGAGTGGAAAATGGAGCACAAGTATCTAAATGCTTTAAGATATCCGTCCCACCTTATATTTTATTGGCTGGAACTAATTACATAGCCACACCTAACTTCAAGTGGGCAGGAATGTATGAAGCTGAAATGAGCAAACCATTCTGTGTACAGAGAAATAAAAATATTCATCAGCATTTATGGTGTATATCATATAATTTATTATTAAAACATTTATCCAGTAATCAGGACATAATAATATTTTTATTCATTAAAAATTTTCACCAAAAATTTTCAATTTCTCAAGATAGAAATACTTTCTCTCTACAGCCTCTGTATTCAATACTCTTTGTCCTTTCGATGGTTTATATTTTTTTTTGCTTTCACTTTAATCAGGTATTGTAAAACAAAATCCTGTAAATTAGTTACCATACAGAATAAAACATTCTTACATTAAGGTTGAGAACATTTATATTTTGAAAGACTAATGGATTTGATCAAAGGCTATATCCAGAAAGAGGCAGACTTTGAATCTGAACCTAGGTCAAAAACATGTTTTATTAGTAGATAATATAGGTTCTTCAGTTAAAATTTTAGCTTATAGTTTCATCTCTTCTGTAAGTCTTCCTGGACCTTTATTCCTCCATGATAAATCTTTTTCTTAGGATTTGCAAATGCTTGTCTATGTACATATTTAAATTTTATCTATGCCAGTATAGTCACACTAAATTTTATTAAATATAATTCGACCCCTATTAGTGGGTGACTATGTTAATTAGATTAATTATAAATTATGTCTGCTTTCAAGCTTACATCTCTTTGCTGATTTATAGTAAGAGTTGATTCTTTTCCTCAGTAAGGATATCATTCTCTACATGATTAGTGGCAGCAAGATCATCAGTCAAAGACATTTATCTATGATCCCACTGTGTGTGTAAGCACAGACATTAGAACACAGGTGTTAATCAAAATATACTCTGTACCCAAACAGTATCTGAATTCCATGTGAAATACCAGCATGAACACTGAGAAAGTGGAACCACAAACCTAGGAGTGGCTACTGCCTCTTTTCCCAGGTCTTCTAACTTCAGCTCCACGTTGATCCTCAGTCACTCATGCACTTGTCATCACCAGGATTGTCCACTTCTTAATTTACCACAGTCAACATCTCCCCTTCTGCGCACAGCCTCCTCCCAGTCGAGATCTCTATGGTTACTCCCTCCTCGCCTGTCATGTGAATTACTGAGATTTCTAGATCTTGACCCCTCTGCTTACCCCTTTTCTATCAGCATCATCCTGTTTCGCTTGTTTTCCATCTGACTTGTATTCCCTGGTCTACTATTGCAATCTACGTTAGTAACATGTATATCTCACAGGAGATGGTAACTCAACAGACCCACAGCTGAAATCCTGCTTGCTCCCACTAACCACTCCACTTCCAGTGTTCCAGCAAATGACATCACCATTCATTCTATTGCCACTAACCACTCCACTTCCAGTGTTCCAGCAAATGGCATCACCATTCATTCTATTGCCATGGTCAGAACCCTAAGTACTATCTTCAAATCTTCTCTCTCTCTTAGCTCACACAGCTAGTCACTTCCTCTGTTGCTTCTATCACCTAAAGAGCTTTCAAAATCATCTTTTTCTTTCTCCTACTACCAACCAATCTGAGCCCTGGATCAGAACCTACATGGATTGCTGTAACAGTTTTTTAAGTGGTTTCCCTGTTTTCAGTCTTGTCTCCCTCCAGACAATTCTCCAGACTGCAGCAAAAGATTGACCTTTCAAAAATACAAATCTGATCATGTTAAATTTCTATGCAAAATCCTACATGCCTTCCCACTGCCCTTCTGAAATTTTCGAAATTCTTTAGCAAGACTCTATGAGTCCTTTCAAGATCATACACCATTTACTAGGTAGGTTAGTGTTCTTTTAATTCAAATCACCCACTTAATTTCCAGACTTTATTCTATTGAATTTTCAGTTTCTTTAAAGTTCCATGATTAAAACAATGACAACAAAAAACAATTAACGATTTCAGGGATATGTCATATACAGTTGTTTCCCTAGAATGAGACCATTTCCTTTTACTTCCCTCTTCCTTTTGCTTTCCTCTTCCTTTTCTACCTTCATGTCCCTAATTATTTCACCTTCTTAAGCTCCTAGTATGAGTTTGTTTCCTCTTCTATACACGCTTAAATCTGATTTAGTTGCCCCTGTCATGTATCTTAATGAACAGTAAATTTCCCCAAAGATATCCCATGGAATTATATTTGCTGGCTTTTCTAATTACCCCCTACACATTTCACCTGGAGATGGTCCCAGCCGACCCTCCATGCATCTATTCCAATAAATTCTCCATTAAACCATCATCATCTATTTTTGTATTTCTACATGAAATTCCTTGTGCTCCTCCAAACCCATTTTCCGAAATAATGTTTAAAAAGTGCTTTAAATATTTTAGATCCCATTGGAATATATTATATAAATTTAGAAAGTATATATAAAGCACATCTTTGAAGTATAGTTCCCACGCAAAGATATTTGAATGACAGAATCACAAAATAAGGTACAGTTCTTTCTCCAATTAAATGTATCCAATTATGATGTAAATTGCAAGTGCTGTGAAGGTACAAAACATGCATTTTGAGAAGAAGGGGTTAATGGGATATTTTATGCTACGTTATAAAGTAACCTAAAAGAATGACATCTTATGTTTCTATTTTACTGTCAGTGACATCCATTTCAGTTTTGCTTAGCTTACAAATTGAAACAAAAAGGAAAGGCTTTTTTTTTTTCCCCTCCTAATTGCTCACATTGCAAAGTTTGGAATATGAAAAATCAAGCTGTGCTCTCTCTGGTTCAATATCACCTCAAGTAATAAAGTTTCTGCAATTAGCACTTTACTGACAGTTCGGTTGATGATGCATGAGGCAGAATGGAAGCCAGCTCACTCTTCCATAGCTGTAATATCGCAGCATAGCTAAGGGAAGTGTAAATTTTGAAAGAAAAGCCAGTAGATATGTCTTCAAGATGCCCAGGGAGTTAATATGCTGAATAAGAAGGTGACATTTTTTACATAGCTAACTTTTTCTGAGTACATCCAAATCACAACTCCAACTAGTGGTTATCAGCATTTTATTCTTAGCAAATGGAGCCTGAATTTTTTTGGTTCTTTTAACTGCGCAAATCTTACATTTACAATGTACACTTTGTGATTTTTAATTTTTATATGATTTATAATTGTTTCCAAATTAACCTGTCCAACACATATTTCAAAGTAGGAAAACAAGTATTCTGAAGTTTCGATTTCTATAAAATAAATTCATGGACAGCTTTATCATATTTTTAAAGTTGAAATTGCAAATAAAATCTTTTGACTTAGAAGGAACATATTATTTTTTTTCTGATCTCTAGTAAATTTTTCATGGAGATAACTCAGAAGGAATCATAAACAGCAGTTTAATTTTGATAAAATTTTCTAAGACAGGTTTGGAGTTTTTTAACATTATTTATTGATACAGGTATAACAAGCTTTAATATAAGACAATTTTTTGAAAACTTTAATATAACTGGGGAAAGCTTTTTATATCTATAACCAATATTTTGAGTAATACTGAAATAAGGATTTGGAAGAAGAGATTTTATTTCTATTATTTCTTAAGTTACAAATGTGTTCTTGCAATACATTTACTTTCTAAGTCAATTAAAATAATTTTATAGTAGTATTTCATATTATCTGAGTTACTCAATGAACATGTATTTTTTGCTGTACTCAATTACATTATGGAGACAGAGCTATGCAGAGATCTTTCTAATGATTATATATAAAGCACTTGAAGCCTCTATTATTTTATAATAGGCAATACCTAGGTGAATAATGAATTGGACTCATCTTTCTTATGTGACTCTAAAGGTTAAATCACACCACCTGAATATTTTTATCATCTATGAATATTTCCACTTAAGAGTTTATTTAAAAAATTTTTTAAATCTCCTCATTATGTCTTAACAGCATGATATCATATTCTACTTTCTGACTTCTCTATTTGATATGGAATAAAATCGCATCATATGACCAAGGCACATTCACTTAAAGTCTTCAATTTAGAAACTTTGCAGAATCAATCTGAGTCAATCTTCGCTGTAAGTCTCCCACAAAAAGATTCCTACATAAATTACTGTGTGTTTAAAGGTTTCTGATTTTAATCTAATAACTAAAATATCAAAAATACATTTTAATTCAGGCATTTGGGCAACATTAACAGGTGTTCTCATCAGATTTAGGAACCCTGCAGCAAGATTTATCAGTATCAAAATGCTAAAATCCTAAATTTAATGCCAGAATCCTTTTCAAATGGCATTTATATTTTGATAGCTTAACCTACTTTGAATACTCTAAACACCTTATCTATTTTTTAGTAGATTTTGATGATTTTTTTCTAACTTTTCAAAGTCTGTTTAAATTATCCTAAAGTGATATATTTACCATGAGAAAGCAGGTGTCTTTTTAGAGTTAGATGCTTAAGTCGCTCATAAAGTTAATTTCCTCAAGTTGGAAGAAGGTTTTTAATTTCCAATTTGAAAACCCTAATCTGGCATTCTGAAAACACTGTATCGGCATTCAGATATAATAAATATGGAAACATAACAGCATAATAAATTTAATTTCTTCTAGCATAGCACAAGAGGAGAACATTTTTGCATAATCACCTAGGGCATATTTAAAGTCAACACAGCAATTGTGCCTTCGTTTGGGGGACCATTGTTCCAAAAAGTGGGTCTTGCTTTGGTGATGCTACCTTTTTATCAATTCAGTTTCATTTCCTGCTATCAGCAACTCTGAATAATGAGGTCTGTGCTCTGGACAGACAGAGGTACTTCACATTCACTGGATGAACAGAATAAATGTTTTCATGTTTTTTTAAAAAATAAATAGGTTATAAAATAAATTTACAATTGAGATGTTTCAAAAACTAGATTGCATTTTTTCATATCCATAACATTTGTGGTTTTCTTACTTTTATATAATTAGAATGCAATAACATATTGAGCAATAAAATTATACTGTATGTAATTTAATCTTTGGTGATTCAGAAGGCACTTTAAGCTATTAATGTTTCTCAAAGTCAACATTAGGCACTTTATATTTTTTTTATTGCCCTGGCTAAAACATGGAGATATTGATTAATAGAGATTTCCAGTAGATACAATGTTTATAAACTGATTTTATTATATCTTTTCTTAACACAGTGGTGATCAGAATACAGCTAGGCTTCTTTATGTATATACAAATATATTGGCTATTTCTCACTAAATTGACTTTAGGAATCTCACTTTTATATTTCTAAAATTTAAGCTTTACACTTGTCATTAAATATCCTTCTTGTCCTTCATTTTGACCTTAGTTTATATCCACAGATACTCTCTAAACCTCAAATATCATTGCCATCATTAGTCACTTTTTCTTTTCTCAGTCTATAAATCTGAATACTTACCAAGACCTGCTTTTGCTGCAGCTTAAATGACCTTTGTATCTAGCATTTGAACTGGATTGCCCACTGCATTAAAGTTGACTTTGATTATTAATAATTACAACTGAAAGTATTACACTTCAGTTACTCACCAGATTTGGGGCTAAACCTATTAGACTTTGCCTTTAAGCTGAATTTATTATTTACTTAAATCTTTTAAGCAATCCTAGTTTTTATCACCATTTAAACATGTATCTACCAAGGTTTATTAGGTAAGTTTGGTAAATTGTTGGATTTCAGAAAGCCTGATATTGACAGTCAGAACTGGAAGTTGTTCTTAAATTCCACAGATTGCAACAAAAACCAAACTTCTACCTTCTCACATTGGGTAAAAATCTTGATTTTAAGCATGGTACTCAAATCTTTAATGAAATGCTTCTTTATCCTCCACTCCATGTATAAGATGTATCTGACAATGAACCTTTCTCCAAATTTAGAAAATGTCACTAACTTGCTATGTTATGCACAGGCTCTTCTTCACACTTCTTCTGTAAAGAAGACAAAATTCTATCCATTTCTTAACACTCAGTTGAAATTTTACTTCCAGTGGTATAACCTCCTAGACTTTAGAGGGCATAATTTAAGTGTTTGCTAAAAGTAGCATGTAGCATAGTGACTTTGGAACCAGACTTCCTAGGTTTGAGTTTAGGCTATAATCTTAACCAGTATTTTGACCCTGAGTAAGCTCCTTTGACATCCTTAGGTATCAGGTTCCTTATCTGTGAAAGAGACTAACTAGAGAACTTACTTCATAAGGTATTTGAGCATTCAATCTGTTAATACATGTAAAGAACAGAGAATAGTACATGCCACACCAAGCAATGTCTTAAGGTTAGTTGTTACCATTTATTCATTTCCATATTTTACTCTTAAAATAATTTGAAGAATGGTACAAAATTTACCTGTGGCATAACAGAAAAAAAATGATGAATTAGTTCAATAAAAATAATAAGAAATGTAGAACACAATAAAAATGTAGAATAATAATAATATGTCCTTTAGGGGATTTCTAAAGGATATAAAAATAAAAAAATCATAAAAGAAAAGATGAACACACTTGACAATGTACAAACTATGGCTGCTTAGATACTAAAAGGCAATACAATCAAAATTATAATGTAAGTGACAGACCACAAGAGTGTATTTGCCATGCTCTCTGGTGGCTCCAGATGCACAGTCCACTTACAGCCAAGGATCCAGGTTCATGTCCAGAACCAGGGAGAACAACTAAAATGAACAACTAAATAAATGGAATGCTTCTTGCTTCTTTGCTTCTCTCCCTCTGCCTGTTACTTGACTTCCTTCCTTCTTCTGAAAAAATGTATTTGCAACATCTATTATGAATAATTATGGATAATGGCATAATACTACATCAAATTAAGAGCTTCTATATATAATTTAAAGGGAAATCAATAAAATAATGAGCAAAAAACAAACATGAAGGATATGCAAATATCTAACAAATGGTTGAAATACTTATCAACATCACCTGTGATGATATTGTCCCTTATATAAAGTACATTTTTAAAGATCAATATTAATTTGGTTGTGGCAGGGATTGAAGTAATCAGTCTTTTACATTGTTAATACATTGGTAATTGAATGTAATTGAAGCATATAGTCTATTGAATCATTGTAGAAATGAACATATTTTTGATACAATAATCTTTTTATAAGTGTCTTCTAAACACACACACACGTGCACACACACACACACACACACACACACACACACACACATACCACACTCACTCCGGATCCTGCCTACTGCTTCAACCTCATGTAATTTCCTATTATTTTTCCCCTCCTTTCCTTATTCTACATCAGCCATACTATCCTTGTCACTTAGACCACAAAATACTTTTATTTCTCAGTGTCTTTATATTTGCTATTACAATAGGGGAACTCACTTCCTCTAGTCATTTGTAAAACTTACTTCTTCATTTTATTCAGGTACATTTTTCAACTATTATCTCCTCACAGAGGTCTTCTTTAAATATTTTATATAAATAATCATCCCGGTTACTCTTTATTTCTCCCTTTATTTTATTAGTAAGTGATATTGTTATTATCCACTTATTTATTCTCTGTTGCATTTATTTGACTATGATTTACATAGGTAATTACTGTGCTTTGGTCAGAGCTATATGCTTGGCATCAAAAACAATGAATAGAATGTAGTAGGTGCTCAATGCATGTGTGCTAATCAATGAGCAACTCTCCAGGCTTTTGCCTGGGTTGACTGGGATCAAAATAGAGCACAGACTCCATTCTCCCTACTAATCCATAATTACAGACCTACCCCTATCAAGTGTCTTGAACACATCTGAATGAATTTATTTTGTCTTTTATTCTAACATAGTTTCCAAGGTATCTCTTATTTCCTAAACCCTAATCTCCATAATGCTCTATACACCCCCTATTCGTACCCTTTTTTATAGCTTTCCATCTTCTTACAGTATTCCATTGTACTCTCTGGAATTCACAACTGATCCTTAGAAAAATTCCTTACATTTACAACCTCTCTTCTGTTGTTTAATTTGTTCTCTTCAGCTAATGAAAACTTGACTCTCTCCAATAGACTCTGGCTTCCCTGCAATCTGTCTGAAGATGATTGTTTTAATACCCACAATATTTTTCTTCTTTTATTGTTTTTCATTGTACCTTTCAATCTGTTCTCTCTTTTCTCTAGAAATTTCCTAATTTTGAATCTCACATCACCTAGGTATATATTCTCATCCTGTATCCTTCATCTCTTTTGTTGTCATACTCCCAGAACTATCCTGCTGGATTTTTAACTTTTAGTTCCTGACTCCTTTTCTTCCTATTTTAATTCTTAGCAATTTCAATATTTCAGGCAAATAATCCTTCTGACAACATAAACTCTCTAATCCCTAAATTTCATCTTCCAATGATCTTGTCCTCTCCCTATCTTAAATACCTTGGCATGTGTTGTTAACAAAATGCCTCTAATATTTTATTTTCTATGTCCCTGTTGGACCACCACCATTCCAATTTACTTTTTTTAGTTTAGAGCATCAAACATTATTTGATTCCACTGAGAAACAGAATCGCTCAATTCAAATACCTTTTCACTGTCCCTTTGATATTCTCCTTTCACCCCTCACCACTCAACATCAAGTTACTTTGTGACATACACACTTAACTGCTTGCCTGACTTGTATTACGTACATTTATTTGGCAAGAGCACTACTCAGCTAAATCCAGATCACCACTATCTATGTCTAACTATTCTGCAGGTAAAGAAAAGTATACAGCTCATCTTTACTTATCTCAATTTAAATTCATAGCCCCAAACCTAATGAGATCTCTTAATGCTAGTCAGGCAATCATGGCATTTCCCATTCCATTAATTCTTCAGCTCTCTTATTTCAATTTCACATCTTCTCCTTCTTTATACTTCCAACACCTCCTCCCCCATTCTTATTCTCAGTTGATGGCTATACATTCAATTTCATAAAGAAAATCGAAATGCTGAAAAAGATGAACCTCACAGAGTCCCACAACCACACCTGCCTGCTACCTCATGTGAACGCACACTCTCTACTATCCATCAGTTGCAAAAGGTGAAGTATGTATGCTACTAGCAGAAAGTCAAGTCTTCCACATAAATGCTAGACTTTCAGCAGCACATTTCTCTTCTGCAACACTGTTTCTCACTGTGTCCCTCTCATCAGCATACCATAAAAAACTGTTGGTTGCCCCCCTCCCCCACCTCACTCCCTTTGACTTTCAGGTCTGCTCCATGCTCTCTCTCTTGGATTACTGTAATGTCCTCCTAAATGGCCTACCTGTAACCCACATGCAATCTTCCCAGCATACCAGTCAGGAAGAACCTTTTTATTTTATGTTTTAATTATTTTATTATTTCACATAGCTACATGGTTTGTTAGGATATTGAATTCTCACTTCAGTCTATGTGTATTTCACACCATGCCTACTACCAGAGTCCCAGAGTCTATTATGGCCACTTTGTTCCCTCCTTCATTCTTCATTATGCCCTTCCCGAACACTCCTCCCCTTGTTAGCCACTCTCTTGCAGCCTATGGATTTTGCAGGGGGTTTGTCTGTTCATTTGTTTTGATTCATTAGAGTCTACATATAAGTGAAATCATCCTGTACTTTTCTCTTCCTTTCTGGCTTATTTTGCTTGACATGGTCCCCTCCATTTCTATCCTTGTTGCTGCAAAGGGCTATATTTCATCTTTTTTTAACAGCTCCATAGAATTTCATTGATTTTCTACACCAGAGTTTATTTATCTAGTCATCCGTTGATAGGCATTTAGGATATTTCCATGTCTTCTTTTTAATATTTTTAATCTTTTTTAAAATTAGTATTTTATTTCAATAACTTCGTTTTACACATTGAAATAAACTCATAGGTATAGGTTTCATTTTGTACAGTTTCTCCATTCCTCACATACATGCCAACATACCCTTCCCTCAACCAAACACCAAATGTTCTTCACCATTGTCCAGTGGGCTCTTTGTCTCTCCACCACTTTCTCCCCTTCTCTCCATTTGATTTCCTATTGGGGTAAACTCACTTCTGTTGCAAATATCCAAAGTTTTCTTTCATCTTTTACTTGTTTTGACTTGTTACATTCTACATATGATTGAGATCATCTGGTATCTTTCTACTTTTGACTTATTACACTTAGCTTACTCCCCTCTTAGATCCATCCATGCTGATTCAAATTACAGGATTTTGTCTCTCCTAAGGACTTTGAAGTATTCCACTGTGTGTATATACTGCATCATCTTTATTCATCCATTTGACGCTGAGCACTTAGGTAGTTTCCAGTTCTTAACTATTGTGAACAAGCCTGCAATAAACAGGTGGAGTGTATAAGTCTCTGAAAATTAGCATTTTTGTGTCATTTGGGTACATACCCAGAAATGGGATGGTGGAATAATATGTGATTTTCATATTCAACTCTTTGAGGAATTTCCTTACTGTTTTCATAGTGTTCATACCAATTTGCAATCCCACCAACAGTGTAAAAGTGTTCCCTTTTCTCTACATCCTCATCAACATTTGCTATTTAAAACCTTATAGATAATAGCAAATCTCTCAGGTATAAGGTGATATCACACAGTTTTGATTTGCATTTCCCTAATAGCCAGTGAGCAGGATCATCTTTTCATGGGCTTGTTGGCCATCTGTATATCATTTTTGGAAAAATGTCTCTCCAATTCCTCTGTCCATTTTTTGATTGGATTGCCTGCTTTTCTGTTATAGTTTTTTTTTATGTTTTGGATATTGAGCCCTTATCAGAAATATGGAACACAAATATCTTCTTTCAGTTAGTAGGTTGTTTTTTGCTTTGGTGATGTTGTCTTTTGTTGCGAAGAAGCTTTTTAGTTTGATGTAGTCCCCGTTGTTAATTTTTCATTTTATTTTCCTTGATGCTGGAGTTGAGTCCCCAAAGTCCTCTCTAAGACTGATGTCTTACAATGTCTTTCCAAAATTGTCTCCTAAAAATTTTGTGGTTTCCATCTGATGTCCAAGACTTATGTTCATTTTGAGTTAATTTTTGTGACTGGTATAGAGAGTGATGTAACTATTCTTTTCATGTGACTGTCCGGTTTTCCCAATGCCATTTATTGAAAGGACTTTCCTTTCTCCATTATATGTTTTTGGCTCCTTTGTCATAGATTAACTGATTGCATACGAGTGGGCTCATTTCCAGTGATTGAGTTCTATTCTACTGATCTGTGATTGTGCCAGTCTTCCCGTACCATACCATTGTGACCACTATTGCTTTGTATTATAGCTAAATGTCTGGGAGTGTAATTCTTCCTAATTCATTCATTTTTCTGACACTTGCTTTTGCTGGGGTCTTTTGCTGTTCCAAGCAAATTTTAAAATTTTTTGTTCTATTTCCTTGAAATAAGCCTGTGAGATTTTAATGGAGATTGTATTAAATCTCTTTATTACTTTAGATAAGATGATCATTTTAACAATGTTGATTCTTCTGAGCCATGAGCAAGGGATGTCTTTCCATATCTTTGTATCTTCCTCTATTTCTTTTAAAGAAGGACATAATAGTTTTCATTGTACAGATCTTTTATCTCCTTTGTTAAGTATATTACAAGATTTTGATTTTTTTAACTTTCGTTTTAAATGGTGTGGTTTTCATGATTTAATTTGTCTTCTAGCATGTTATTTGCATAAAAAATGCATTGGATTTTGTGCATTGATTCTGTATCCTATCACTTTACTACATTTGTTGATTAGTTTTAACAGGTTCTTGACAGTTTTTAGGATTTTCAATATATATAATCATGTCATCAGCAAATAATGATATTTTTATTTCTTCCTTTCCAATTTGGATTCCTTTTATTTCTTTTTATTGCCTAATTGCTCTGGCTAAGACCTCCAGTACAATGTTAAATATAGCAGTGAGAGTGGATAGCCTTGCCTTGCTCCTGACCTTAGAGAAAATGCTTTTAGTATTACACCTTTGACTATGATGAAGTCTGTTGGTATATCATATATAGTCTTTATTATGTTGAGGCAGGTGCCTTCTATCCCTACTTTATGCAGAGTTGTTTTTTTTTTTTTTTTTATCAAATGGGTGTTAGATCTTGTCAAAAGCTTTTTTTGCTTCTATCGATATGATTCTTGCTCTTGTTGATATGGTGTATTACATTAATAGATTTACATATGTTGAACCATCCTTGCATCCTTTGGATAAATCTCACTTGGTCATGATGGATGATCCTTTGCATTCTTGGATTCAGTTTAGTAATATTTTGTTGATAAATTTTGTATATATGTTCATTAAAGATATTGGTCTGTAATTTTCTTTCTTGGTGATATCTTTATCAGCTTTTGACATTAATGTGATGTTAGACTTATAGAAAGTGGAAGTGTTCCCTGATCTTCAATATTCTAAAAGGGTTTGAGAAGAACAGGTATTAATTGTTCTCTGAGGATTTGGTAAAACGCATTAGAAAAGCCCTCTGGTCCTGGACTTTTATTTTTAGGGAAATGTTTGACTACATATTTTTTTTCCTTGCTTGTGATTGGTCTGTCCAGGTTTTCCAGTTCTTCCAGGTTTAGTCTTGATAGACTGTATTTTTCTAAAAATCTGTTCATGTCCTCGAGGTTGTCCACTTTACTGGCATAGAGCTGCTCCTAATAGTCTACCATAATGTTTTGTATATCTGTGGTATCTGTTGTAACTTCTCCCCTTTCATTTCTGATTCTAGTAATGCGAGTTTTCTCTCTTGTTTTCTTTGTGAGTCAAGGCAATGGTTTTTCAATTTTATTATTTTCTCAAAGAATCAACTTTTTTGGTTTCATTGATATTCTGGATTGTGTTTTTGTTTTCTATTTCATTTATTTTGCTCAAATTTGTATTTCCTCTCTTCTACTGGTTTTTTACTTTAATTGTCCTTTCTCTAATTGCTTTAAATATATGGTTAGATAGTTTATTTGCAATTTTTCTCTTTTCTTGAAGTGGGCCTGAAATGCAATGAATGTCTCTCTTAGTATTGTTTTGCTGCATCCCATAGATTCTGGTAGCTCATGTCTTCATTCTCATTTGTCTCTAAGTATTTTTTAAGTTCTTCTTTGATTTCCTCTTTTACCCAAGATTCATTCAGAAGCATATTGTTTAATCTCCAAGCCCTAGTCTTCGGGGTTCTTTCAGATTTCTTTTCATGGTTGATTTCTAGTTTTAAGTCATTATAATCAGAGAAGATGTTTGGTATGATTTCATTCCTCATAAATGGGTAGAGAAAAATTTTGTGTCCAAACAAATGATCTATCCTTGAGAATGTCCCATATGCTCTTGAGAAGAATGTGAAATCTGTAGTTATTGAATGAAGTGTTTGGTATATGTCTTCTAAACTTGTTCCAAATAATACATATAGCTGTTTCCCTGCTAATTTCTGCCTGCTTGATCTGTTCATTGCTGTAAGTGGGGTATTAAAGTCTCCTACTCTTATTGTTTTGCTTTCAATGTCTGTCATCAGTTATAATAATATTTGCTTAGTATATTTTGATGTTCCCTCATTTGGTGCATCTATCTTAGTAAGCATTATGTCTTCTTGCTGGATTGACTTTTTACGCATTATATAATGTCCATCTCTGTTTTTTGCTATGCTTTTCAGTTGGAAGTCTGTTTCATCCCATATAAGTATGACCGTTCCTGCTTTTTTTGTTGTTGTTGCCATTTGATTGTATGATTTTTTTCCAATCATTGAGTTTCAATTTATGTTTATCTTTTGAAAGAAGATGGATTTCCTGAGCTCAGCAGAAGATGGGTTATGCATTTTAATCCATTTAGCCACTATGTCATTTGTTGAGAGATTAGCAGCACATTAAGAAAATTCCAGCTATCATTTCTTCAAATGCTGTCTCTGTCATTTCTTCTTTCTCTTCTTCTGGGACCCCTATGATGTGAATATTGCTCCTTTTGATGTTATGTCATCGGTCATGAATGTTGTCTTCATTTCTTTTCATCCTTTTTTCTCTTTGTCGGTTTGATTAACTGCACTACTGTGACCAAAATCTAGCTTACTGACTCTGTTAGAGATTTCATCCATCCTACACTTGACTCCCTCTATTGAATTCTTTAGTTCAACTATTTTGTTCTTCATTTCTTTGACATCTTGGTTCATTTCTTCTTCTTTTATTGTTCTCTTTTTCTTCCTCAATTGATTTTGTGATATCTATGAGTATGTTTATCACTGTTGCCCTAAATTCATCCTTAGGTAGTTTGCACATGTCTGTTATATTCAGATTTTCCTCTAGGGTTTTAATTGGATCCATCTTATCTCATACATCACTTTGTCTTCACTCTGGAATTATGCTTATGTTTCTGTGGGTTAGGTTTCTCTGCAGTGATGGTGTTGTGTAGGGCAAGCACCAGATAAGCCCATATTTTGCTTTCAACACTGGGAATTCTTGATTTTCAAGTGGCTCCTACATTGGGACATAAGAGTTCAGCCTCTGAGGCTGAATGTCATTCAGCCCAGGTCTGAATGGCATCAATCATCTTGTCACTGACCCACAGTCAGCAATTAGTTGGTTGTTGCACCTCCAACCATATGGTGGCATTAGTTGGTAAATGTTGAAACTTCCTCCCTTTTGGGAGATTATCTTTTCCCTTTATGCATTAGGGTGGGATTTCCAGTGGGCAAATTCTGTGGCTCTTGTGGAATATAGTGGAGGGGTAAGGGATGATGGTGGGGATTCCTCTAGCTGCCTTCCAGTTGAGGCAGTGCCCTGTGTAATTTCCCCATGAGGACTTCCACTCAGTTCCACCAGGGACCTGATCTTCTTTCCACCCTTCATCAAGACCCTCTCACCCAGCTCCATGACCCAGTCCCACTGGGTGAACTCTCTGATGATTTAAAATTCATTCCTTGGAGGCCTGGTTCTTCCCATGGCTCCACCCCTCCAACTAGGATCTTTTGTTCCCAAAGCTGGAAGTCCCAGATTCACAATACAGCTGTTATCCCTGATGCCTGTGTCTACTCTTGTGGTGGTAATTGCTGCTGCTGTCTCTGCAGCCTCTGGACCAGCCTTTCTATAGCATTTGTATCTATAACAAAGGTGATTTCTAGTTGCTCTGTGGGGAGGAAACACGACATGCTCCTACCAGATAGCCATCTTGATCCCTATCTCTTCAGGTCTTGGCTATTGTGCTGCTGTAAATATAGGAGTGCAGATTTCTTTTTCTGATTGTTGTTTTGTGTAGGGAGAATCTTTAAACATAAATCATATCCTGCTATGATCCTCTTCTAAACTCCTCATGGGCTTCCCATGTCAATCAAGTCCTCACATGTCCTATGAAGTCTTGCATAGGTCTCTCCCCTACTCACTCAATAAACTCTCTGACATTCTTGCCTTTTGTTCTCCTCATTGACTATTCTGCTCTAGCCACACTATCTCTTGCTTTCTTCAATATAGCTGTCATCTTCTCCCATGAAGGCTCTGAACTTATCCATGCACTGGAAGTGCTACTACACAAATGGTTAACTTTCTTATCTCTGCTCAAATGTCACTTTATCAATGAGTTCTTCATTAATTATCTTGTTTGGAATTGCAACCTACATTCTTATTCCCTAGATTTCTATACCCCTATCCTATGGCACTTATTCTTTTTTATACGATTTGTCATTTGATTGTAGAGTATATAATTCAGTTTTTACTATTATATTTTAATTGCCTGCCTCTATCATTAAATTTTAAGCTCCAAAGGTCAAGTATCTTTGCCCTTTTTGTCCACTGATGAATCACACAAAAAGGAAAGATCTACAACAATATAGGTCAGATAGTTGGGATCAATTTATACTTGTCAATTGAGTAAATGCATTTATGCAAAAGATATGTGTATAAGGACATTTGATGCAACCATGTTCTAATGGAGAAAACTAGGTAAGAGCAACACGAGTAGTTAGAAGTTTTGTTGATTTTATACATTTTGTGACATTGAAAATGACATGGGAAAAATCCCAGCTACGTAAGTAATCATAAAAAATAAAATTTTGTATAGGGTTGTATCTTGTTAACACATATCTGTCTATCATCTATACATATATCTAGAAAAAAAACACCAAAGCAATTTATTACAGTTAGGAATAAGAGGTAAACAGAGAAGAGTGAATATGGAATTTTTTAATGATCGTAAATTGTTTGAATTCTTAAAATGATGCTCAATAATTTATAGTTTGTAAATATAAAATATTGATAATATTAGTTCAAAGTAAAAATAATATAGTAAAAGCAAAATGAAGACAAGAATGAAATGAATACTCAAAACATGCATATAAAATTATCTGTACTTTATAAATGTGGGCCATTAATATTACTCTGATCTTTTCTACCAACAATGACCAGTTAAATCATGGTGTCAACATGATCAAAAATGAATTAATTCTTCAAAAGATATATGCTATTCCTGGCATCAGCACCTGGAGGAAAATTGTATTCTGAGTGATATGTGCACAGAAACATTAACACTATCTTTATAGTAATGTATTTAACAATATCTTTATAACAATGTGTTCAGTGTATTCACAGAGCTTTTTCAGTTAAATGTCTCATAGAGACTGTCAAAGTGTCACTTGAAATACCAATCCTGCAGGCTTTGAGGGCTTATGGGTGGAAGCTGGCAATGAACCACAAAACTATGTGCTCAAGAAATATGGCTCTACTAAGATCTTATTAATTCCAAGAATCACATAAGGATAGACGGAAGGGGAGAATTGGGAAATGTTGGTCACCAGTATGAAAATTCAGTACGCAAGATGAATTATTTATGGAGATCTAATGTACAGCATAGTGACTATAGTTTAAAAAAATGGTATTTTTTACTTAGTTTGCTAAGAATGTCGATCTTAAGTGTTCTCATCCCATGCATACAACGCATGCACAAAAAGAGTCATATTCAGAGTGCCTTAATCTCTGATCATTATTGTGAATCCTCAAAGATAAATATTTGAGAAAAAATTTGTATCAAACCAAGTTAAATATGATTCTTTGCATTTGAGACTATTAGAGTCGTTAACATGCAAATATGCATTGTAAATCTTTAAGAGTGAGATAGAAAATATTGCGTTTGTCAAGCAAAATTAGGTCTGGGACTCTGTTTTTGAAAGAGCATCTCCTAGGGCTTTGATTCCATACAGCACACTTCAGGAGTGCAATGTGAACAGATGGCCCCTCCTGGTATGTGAGTAACTACAAATAGGGTTTTGTTGTCATTGTTCTTTGTTTATTTGCTTTCTTTCAATGAACTTATTGAGTCATAGGCCTTTGCTTGATGCTGTATTTGATTTGTACCTCTATTATTATATTTACCTTTTTTGCTGAATTTGACTTTTCTTTGTTAGCTTCTCTACCACTTCAGAAATTTATTAAGAGCGGTTCTTTTTATTCAATACCTAACATTGCCAGTGTCTTGTATAGTGCATTTTTTTTTCCTGTTTTTTATTTATTTATTTTTTTTTTAAAGGAAAGGTGCAGGCAGGAATGAAGGTGAGCAGAGGCCAGCAGGCAAGAGGAGAGAGGACAAAGAAGCATTCATTTATTTTATTTATTTGCTTATTTTGTTCCCTCCTGGACCTGGGCTGCAAACCTAGGTCTTTAGTATGTCTGTGGTCTGTGTTTGGAGTACTTAATTGCTAGGTCACCAGTATGTGCCTGGTATAGTGCTTATTGAGTATTTATGGGGATAAAAATCACCTAAATTTTTGCTTATCAGAAGACTAAGAATCCATGGAACATCATTTATAGCTCTAAAGTATTATCCATAGTCTTGAGCATTCATGGAAAATCAAATAATTTTTTTTGGAATTCTATCTACCCAATGTATAAATTATGATGTTAATCAGAAATTCATATTTATAACTGTAAAGTTCTTAATAGTAGCTGAGGAAAAAAACTAGCAAATAGTTTGATTAATGGATAAAACATTGTAAAACATGAGATTTGACAAAGGAAATTAAAAAATTTCTTGGTAAAAAGTTGTTGAAAAACCAGATCAATGCCCTTACCTTAACAGAGGAGGCAACTAAGCTACTGAGATTAAAGAAATTTGTCCAAAATCACCTGAATCCTTTAGAGTAGAGAAATTCATACTTTGAGGCTTCCATTTTTTCTTTTCTGCAACTTTCCCTTTGTTGCTTTTATCATCACATTTTCTTATTTTATCTTTTTCTTATATTTACATAGTATGTGAGATTCTCTTTCATGTATCAAGGATATTTCCCATCTCAGAAATGCAAGGCCCTGCGAGCTGGCAGTTGGGGAAGCTGTACTTCTACTCATTTATAGATGGGAAGCACTGCTCTGACAGAACTGATTCACAGTGATGGGCCAGCCTGGCTGAAAACTGGTAGGAGGACTTTGCAACAGCTCTGGGGCCAAACTGAGGCCACAGGCCATATGTCTGGCTCCTCTGTCATAAGCAGACAGCCAAGTGTACACATTCCCACGTGTAATGTCACTGGGACCTCATTTGCAAACATATAAATGAATGACATTCAATTATGTTTGGAGTCAATGTTGTCAGAAACACCAAGGAAACAATTGTTGCTCTTATACACTGATTCTGAGTGCACTAACAGGTTTTCATTGCTTAGTTGTTAAATATGTTTCTGAAGAGTTGTTCTTTTTCAGCCTGTCTTATTAGCATGATATATACATTTAATAAAATACATAGATATGGTGAAGTTAAGGGTTGTTACAGAATTGTGAAAAATATTAACACATATTAACATCAGCTTATTTCATTGTAGGCATTGATTGATTCAAGAAAGAAAGTCAAAAGTTTCTACACTAGTAGAATGGGTTATCTGATAACATCAATTGGTGGAAAATTAATGAATGATTTAAAATTTTGAGTCTGTGAGATTCTATTCTTGCTAAATGATATATTTTCCCTGGTAGGAAAAGCTCTCTGATAAATATAAAATGTGGGTGTAGAGTAAGCAATACTATTTTAACTTTAGAGATTCTACAACCTTATATTTTGGGAATAGATGCTTTAGAAGATAAAGGGCTCATTCTTAGGTTTCTTATAAACATTATTATGAATGCTAATAGGAAACAGCAGGGTATTGAATCTGGCAAGTGAACGATAGTTTCACATACAATAAGAATAAGAATATGTTTTTACATTGGGATATTTTATGATGCACACGAACATTCACATGCCCTTTAATTTGTGCCTATTAAGTGAAATATAGATCTGGTACAGGGAGAGGAGGTAGCTTCAGAAGCAGTATATTATTATCATCATTTTTATTATTTTCATTTCACAGATTACAAAAACGAGATTCCGAGATGTTAAATGACTTATCCTTGGTCATATCCAATAGAATTAGAATCAAAAGTAGATGTCAGGTGAGTCTTCTAAATCCTAAATCGGTGTGTTTTTCACATGATACTGTCTTGCCTGCCAAGAGTGAAAAAGGTCTATTCTGCAGCTGCTTACTGTTGTGTCAGAAAAAAGAATAAATCAAGAAAGGCAGAGAGATGCTCAATCATAGTAGTCTAGGACCCTGAAAGTTGGATCATGCTGTATAATAGAAAAGAAACAAAGGAAATTCTCAGCAAAGCGATCGCTTGGGTGATGGTTGGAGAGCGCTTATTGATTAATATAATAAACATAAGTACTTATTATCACTAACGTATTCTAGGATCTGTGAATCAATGTTGAGCAAAAGAGATAGTCTATGACCTCATGGAGCCTACATATAGATAAAACAAGACAGATGACAAATAATTTAAATATTCAAGTGCCAATTAAATGAAGAAAAAAGGAATTAGGTAAATGGGTAGAGTTGTAAAGAGGAGGAACGCTCTTCCAAGTGGTTAACGAAGACTTCCCTTGGACTTCTTTGCGCAGACATCTGTACGATGAGTAATATTCAGAATGCAAATATCTGTGGGGAGGAGTATTTTTTAGTAGAAGAAACAAGTTATAGTTGCAAGACACTGGGAAAGACTTGTAAACTCAAGTTAAAAATAATGTTTTCAGCACACCCTGGTGGAGTGGTGGTTGGGTCCACTGCCTCCAGCTGAGCTCAGTCCAGGCACATCGAAGGGTGTGGGTTTAACTGCCTGGACAGGAGGTAATAGTTGAGATGAAGAACTAAATAAAAAGAAATCAATACATGAGAATGTTTCTTCTTCCTCTCCCTTTCTGCCTCCTTTTCTACTTGCCTTCATTCCTGCCTGCACCTTTCCTTTAAATACAAATTATAAAATAACTAAAATTTTTTTCTCTAAGTGTGATAGAAGACATTAAGAGGTTCTGAATTAGAGGGCTTCATCAATGCAAGCAGAGAGCAGCAAAGAGGCTGTAAACATTGAGAGAGAGAGAGAGACTTGTAATGATTGTGGTGAGGATGATGATAATAATCCATTTGGGACTGGGGTATATTTTGAAGGCAGAACTGAACTGACAGAATATATATGTGGTTTGAACGTAGAGGACTTTTGGGACAGGAGATGGAGGAAGGAGGTTTCCATGGCTCATAAAAGTACATATATATTGGTGAAGGTAGGCAACAAGCATTGGTTCCTTTCAGGGCTGCGTATATGATGTCATTGGACTGCCTTAGACTAAGCCATGAGGAGATATGGGGCAGAACGGAGAGGGGATGGATCTCCAACTAAGCCACCACTTCTAGAGCAACACCCAATCTCTTTAACACTTGTCTCACTATCTTTAAATAAGAGCTAAGCCAGATTGATGTAAAATTTATTTTTATTTCTGAACTCTTTTTAGTAATCTAACGATTACTAGTGACTTTCAAAAAAGGCCTGCAAATATATTCAAAATTTCTATATAAAGATCAAAGATTTCTTGGTGATTGAACACCAACAAATTTCTCTGGTTTGAGTCATGTCATTGTATGATAGAAAAACATATCCAAATTACAGCACTCTAACAAAACATGGACGCATTGTAGTGCGACAGAAAGCTCTGTAGCAAAATTTGCCCAGGGATGGGGACTGGTGAAGGCCCTTATCTTTGAATGCTACTACATCAAGAGCATTCATTTTCCTTGATGACTAAGTGATAAAAAGAGAGAGACAAGATTCACATATGAGTGTTTTAGTTCCTCTGATTGGAGACGACACATTTCCCTTCTAATTGCATTATTATCCATATCTAATCATCTGGCACATGACCCTTAATTGCAAGTGGAATAGAAAATAGATGAAAGCATGTTTAGTAAGCATTATATTCTCTTTCAAATTTGCTTTCTCCTTATACAATTTTCCCAGCTCACATAAGAACTTTTGGTTAAATAAATATAGACTTACCTAAATAATGGAATACTACAATGCTGTCAAAATAGTTGTAAGGATCCTTAGACATAAAAGTATGTGAACAAGCAAAGTATGAAATATTGTGGATACTCTTCTGCCACTGATGTAAAGAAGAGAGAGGCCCACCTTGGTGCAGTAGTGGTTGGATCAGCTTCCTTTGGAGGAGCACAGTCCATGTTACTCATATTTGCATCCCTGATCTGAAGGAACAGACAAAATGAACAACTAAATAAAAATAAAATAAAAACGCTTCTTCTTCCTCTCTATCTTCCTGCTTGTCTCTAGCCTATTCACTTTTATTCCTGCCTGCACCATTCCTGAGAGAAAAAGAAAATTTATATTTTTATCTGTTTGTATTTGCATCAAAGATCTCTGAAGGATAAGCTTTAGAAGCTAGTAGAAATGATGATATGATTACAGTGATGGGGATTGTGGAATGTAAAGACAGGAGAAAATGAGAGCTAGCATTACTCTCCATATTTAAAAAATTTTTTTTTGATCTTTGAACTACATGAATATACTGCAACTCAAAATATTAAAACTTGATTTTAAAAAGCGGGAGTTAAAAGATATGTTCTCAGTCCATGCCTGATCTTTATTCTAAATGACAGAGGGTATCAAGACATCAGTGACTAATTACAGAGTTCCCACTGTTAAAGAATGACAACATCCGATGGTGTAGGATGCTCGTGCATCACCAAACAGCTCAAGCATGGCTTCATTACAGTATAACATGTATCATGTCATGTGTTGTTGCTTACTTAACAAACCTCACTCCATCACATGGATTAACCAAGATAAAGTAGCTAAATATTGCCTCAAGATTTCCTCTCTATCGATAAGATTTCCATTTGTTAGGATGAAAAAATAAAGCTAAGTAATAGACTTAATAGGTAGATTTATGCTCACCCAATTGCAATGTTAATACATAAATCTATAAGGATTTGGGAAGTATAATTTGATATGGCTTTAATATAGCAAAATTATTGACCTTAAAAACAAAAGGTTTCCAAGGAAGGGGAGGGTAACTCCTTAATAATTTATTATGGCATACTATTCCAATATAATATATGTAAAACTTATTGTGGTAATATTTTTCTTCTTGATGTTCTATAGCTTCTTAAATTAAAACGATGTAAAAATGTAATCTAAAGTATTATATACATAGAACTAAAAAGATAAGGATTCACTTCTTACCTCCACTAGTTGTGTTCCCACGGCTTTTTGCTTAATTTTTCTAAGTATTGTATTCATGTCTCTGTAAAGTGGGAATAAAATTAACTGTGAAGTTGCTGTGGCAATTGAGATTAGGTAGTTAAAATATTTCATGCCACACCTGACACAGAGAAGCATGCTCCAAAAAAATGGTTACTATGATCAACATTACACCTTTTTCAACTAATCACATTTTAGTCAATTTATTTGGAGTCAGTGCTAAAATCAAGATCAGAAATGAATCAAGTACTATTCCTCTTAACCAGAGTTGTCATGAGACTTTCAGGGTAGATCACAAATTCCTTTTACTCTTTATTAAGGTCTGTGGAGTGAGAAGGAGTAATGAGATACTTAGGATACATTGAAGCAACATGAGATAAGGAAACAGAATGGACTGGGAAGTCAAGAAAATCTCTGACATCTGGTAAATGTGGGTTGAGGTTAAAATTGATTGAGATACTATTTGGAAATGCATTTATATTGTAAGTACTTGCTAGAAAGAAAGTTCTTAGCATTTCATGGTAAATCAAAAAGATTGATAATTAAGAACACTAAGTCAAATCACAATTCTAAAAAATTTTGCTATTTAGAAAAGTTTCATTTGAGGAAAGTTTGTGTAGAATAGAAAAAATGTACTTGGATAATTTGCCATTATAGTACCATTTTATCCATGTTATTAAACATTAATATTTGCTTTCTGAAATATTTCCTCAAAGTTGTGAGCTCTATATAATTTTAAATATTTCTTCTTTGTCTTTAAGCTTGGTATATCTTAAAGTAAACTTAATTTCACATTAACTTATACAAAAGTTATTTTTTAAGAAGTGTTTGATATCCAGAAAGACATCATTTTATTATATACAGCCTAGATCTTTTCTTTGAAAAATAGATATCATGTCTCGCCTAAGTGTATAAACTAAAAACTCAATTTGGGCCAGAGGTGGTTTATGAAATCTTTCTTCCCCCACTTCTTCTTTACAAATTTTCTCTTTTAGAATCTTGACTTACAGCAATGATCATTTTAATTCAGGAAGGAATTGTAGAGTTTGACTTTTTTCAAGTCAGTTCTACTCAGTAAATATTTTTTATTACCTCTGACTTATGGAGAAATATTCAAGATTCTATGGATGATAGCAATGGAAATGATATAGAAAAAGAATGTAAATACCACTTAGGCTTTAGAAAGAAAAAAATAACTGGTGGAAGTATGATGAAAAAAGTGTTGAGGATTCAGAAGTTTAGGAGACCAAGTTTGTGTCAGAAGTTCAAACAAACATGAACGAGGCAGGAATGATGACAGGAGCAATGAAAAGGTGAAGAACAAAGAGGAATTAATAATGATCTTTGGATTTTTAATTAAGGAGTTTATTAATTAGAACATAGACCATGTGGACTATAACCAAGAAACCTAAAACCAAAGCAGTTTAAACGAGAGAATTTTATTTTGCCTCATTTAATAGCCCAGATGTGAGGGCATGGTTCAGGAAAAAGAAGTGACTGGGCTCTGTGAGGCACAATGTTGTTGAAATAGTGAAAACCAGCTCAACTCTCACCTCCAAATCCAGTCGTTACAGGGAGGAATGAGGAGTTTGAAAGCAAGCAGATTTCTTTTAAAATAGTGACCCTGAAGTTGTATGCATACATCCATTCACATTCCATTAATCATGTGACTCCACGTGATTTTTCTAAGCAAAGACTAAAAGTTGACTGCTCAGAATCCAAGAAATTGTTTCCCCATCTTGTACTTTATCACACTAGCATCTGAAATGATTTTTGGTAATATAAAGTAGTAGACTATAAATCTCATGGATATTAAGTTGCATAGGGGCAAAAGGATGGAAGGAGAAGAGACAAATATCCAGTAAAGGCAGTTTACCTTTTCCTCTTGGCCTTAGGTCATTAGATTGATCTGGCATTAAGACTGAAGCTAAACAATCTCCCAGTCATAGATCTCCAGTGATACACTGGACCAGTGGAGTCAGGGCTCCACATGGGCCCGATTCACGCATCAAATTCATTCATCACACTTAGCAACGCAGATTTTAAAATGTTTGTAAATATTGCATTAAGCCTATCACCTATACTGTACACGATAAGCTCCACAGGGGCAAAGACTTCATTTGTTTTTTTGTTTCTGTTTTAGTTCCATTGATTTTCCCCAGTGTCTAACAAAATAGTTGGTATTTTTATTTTGAGCTTGATATATACCAGCATGTTTAACTTAATGTTGATAAATTGCAAACCTAAAAATCTGAAGGAGTAATGCAAAAAAGTTCACTGGTTGTTAGTATTTGCCATATTTACTTCTTTTTGTCTTTCTCTATTCTTGAATCCACTGAAAGTAAGTTACAGATGTTATAACACTACTGAAAGTTTTTTTTGGGCTCCGGAGGAGAAAAAGTCAATTAGACCAAAAAGTCGAATAGCCCGGGCTTTATTGGGGTTTTGCACACCCGGGCGAAATTCCCAAGTCTGCAAAATGGGCCTGGGGAAGTCGCGGCCTGGGAAGTCGTACTTGAACAAAGGGGAGCGGGTTCTTTAAGCAGAGGAATTTCGTGGCCTTCCTGTGTAGCGATTGGGGATTGGCCCTGTGAATCCAGGTGTGGGAGTTGCATCCCTTATTCTGATGTCATCCACCTTTTTCCCGGGCTTGGCCGCTGCTGCTTTTGTCCCTGGGCCAGCCTAACAACTACTCCCAAATAATTCAGGAAGGAATGCAGAAAGGAACAAGATACCTGCCAGCTGTCAATCCCTTTATTTTTAATTCATCAAATCTCTGTGTTTTATCTTTGTGCCAAGGACTACTTGGTCAAAATCAAGTGGAAAATGTTGTTGCTGGTGATGATTTTGCAGATACTCTTGAAAAAATAAATTTAATTCATTTACGTGAATGATATTTCTGAATATTCTACAAAAATAGTTTCTGTCTCACGACCATTAGAGAAACTATTGTACACCAAATAAATATTAACATCAAATTTTGTAACTGTAAATGCAGCTATTTTATCCAAAGAACAGTTGTTAGTGAAACAAGAAGAGAAAAAATGGAAGAAATGAAAACCTGGGTGGAGTAAAACCTATATTGTGACAATACAGCCTTTTTTTTGACTATTTCACTTAGAAATAATTGTTGCTGGTTATTTTGCTTAACTTTGGGAAGGATGATTTAAAAACTGAGCTAGCTATAATAGAAAAAAAAATCATCTTTCGAAGGGTCAGCAGATCTTAGAGAATTTCTCTGTGCTTGAGAAAAAAGTTATCAGCATTTTGATGACATTCATCAATGATCCTAAAAGAGGTGCTAAAGCACCACTGAGCTTAAAACAATAGTGTCATTAAACTTTAAGAAGTTGGAAGAGGGATAAAAATATCAAACAAAGGACTTGTGATGTTAGAAAGATGAGTCTATAGTTGGCTTCTCCAAAAAGAAAAGAAAAGAAATACTGTCATTCATGAAGGATCTACTAAATTCCCAGGGACACAGATTTAGTAAATGACAAAGTAGAGATAAAAGTGAAAGTCCATCTGACTGCAAAACAACTCCATTTTTTTCCCTAAAGGAATACATATCCTCCTATTCACCAAGGAGAATATATTTCATATATTTTCCCCTCAAATTAAATGAAAGTATTATTTTGTACATGAATAATCACTATCAGAATGTTGGTCACCAGATTCATTCAGGAGTGCTATGCTATATATTTGTCACATTCTCGTTTAAGGCTTGAAAGTTTCATACAACATCTGTACATTTATGAAGTGTATATGTATGTTTCAGCTTTTCAGTTGTTCAATTGTATCCTTATAGTAACTTTATGAAAGAAGTAATGAAAATCCTGGTATTCTCATCAAGGCAAGGTCACTGAGGAATAACAAAAATGGGTCACTAAACCAATGTCATGCAGTTTGTTAGAGCATTAAGAAGACCATCCACATCTCCTGGCCACTCCCTATATTAACAGTTTATTGCTTAAAGATTCAGAATTTTCAAGATCATTTTTACTATTATTAATGAAGAGATTAAGTTCAATTTTAATTACAAATAGTCAGATGCATTATCATTAGGGAGTTCATATAAATTTTAAGGTTATAGGTCATATTTTTAACATTTTCCAGGTAAGGTCTTTTAAATGAGATTAAAAGACATGCACTTTATAGTATTGGGTAGACCATGACTTCTCCCTTATCTTAGTTTGTGAAAAAGACATTAGGTGTGAGCACTCAGTGTTGTTTCAAGGATCTCAACTGTAATACAGGGCAAATTTTCTTCATATTTTTGGAGTCTCTTGAAAAATATCATGAAATATATGGTCCCTGCTCCAAGAAAATAAAATGAAACAAAGCAAAACTGGAACAGACCAGGAAACAAACAGAGCAGATACTGACAGGACAATTCATTCACCATAGGCTAAGGAACCCTGGTCTGGGACTATGGGATTGGAACATAGTAAGAACTGAAGGACTAACAGATGACAGAGTATTACAGATGAATTCACAATGAGTCATGAAGGAACAGGAGACCCATGGCAAGGATGAAGAAGAACCTGGACCAGAAATATGATATTCCTTCAGAAGCATGACATAGATAATGATCTGTATCACTCCCCTGGCTCCCCACTTCTTGTGGAGACTATATGTGGACTGTTTCATTTACCTGAATATCTAAAATAAACATTCAGGGGAAAAGCAATAAAAATAAATAACATATAGAAACAAACGAAGAAATCTGAAATGTACTTTAAATCTCCCCAAAATGAAAAAAATAAAAATGTTTACAGAAATCTCTAAATTACAAACAGAAAAAATTTATTTTTATTATGGTTAATAGAGTTCAAAGTAAAAATAGAGAAGCCAGAATTTTATGTTCATTTTTATGAGAATGAAGGCACGTACTTTCACATTACACCACTTGTGTGAGTGTGTGTGTTAATGTGTAATATTCCATTTATCTTTCTCTCTCTTAATACAATCTCTTTGACAAGCTCATCGCTAATAGATTCAAGTACAGTCTCTCAAGAGAAGTGTTGGAAAATATAGATTTTTTTGTAGAATAATAAAATAGTCCAGATATTCTGTGAGCAGATTGGTGTGTGCAATTTCCAAACAAACTCTAAGATACAGACAAAAAAAAAAAAAAAAAAAAAAAAAAAAAAAAAAAAAAAAAAAAAAAAAAAAAAAAAAGAGAGAAAATAAACGAAAAAAAAACCCAAGTTGTTAAAATGTCATGAAATTCTGGAGACATCTACCTTTCTGCCTTGCAGGAAATATTACTATATAATCCATAACTATAAATATGCTTAAATAGTAGCTATTAGTTAAATTAGAGATATAAAATAAAAGGCACTTATTTATTGGACTTTTCCAGAGTATCTTAGTAAATGTGAATACAGATCTAACAGGCTGCTTAACAACGGTTTTAACAGTTCTCCTGAGGGTCTCAAGAGGAAAAGGGTGTTTGGAGGTGGAGTATTTGTTTTGTTTTTATTTTAATATTAAAGTTTAAGGATCAATCCTGACTAGTCTCTCTAGTCTGTTTTCTTCTTGCTATCACTATTGGAAAGAAATAATTCTTAAAAAAGAAAGAAAGGATGGAAGGAAGCAAGGAAGGAAGGAAAGAAGGAAAGAAGGAAAGAAAGAAGAAAGGACGATAGATAGGGATCAATGTCATCCATTATAAACATTGACTCAGGAATTCAAATATAATAATACAAATTAAAGTCAGTTGCCTCTGTTTATCATATAAGGACATATACAGATTTTTACAGAATAATCACAATGAAATTCAAAGTAATGACATTGACTTGATAAACTATAAATTCACTGAAATGTGTGAAAGGAAAGAATGCACACTGGTAGCATTTCTTGATCCAGGACTCAAGGGTAACTTTGAAACTCTAGAACTACTTCATGAAGTCATAGATCACCAGAAAGATGTTCTCATAAAGAAAATGTGGCTGGTTAGATCATTCTCTTCCTTTGGGACTTCCTGGTTAAGTAAAAGCGCACTCATAAAACATGTATAGCTTATTTTCATAGGATGTCCTAGCATGTGGATACCCTTCAGAGGAAGAGAAAGTGTTGGTGGTGATTTCAAGTAGCTTTAAGTAGAGAGAGAGAGAGAGAGAGAGAGAGAGAGAGAGAGAGAGAGAGAGAGAGATTTAGTTTTTAATATATATCATAAATCCTTTATGAATTTTGAAGCAAAGAACAAAGGACAGATTATTTCAGGTAAACTTCCAGTGTTGATGTGCTAATGAGAATGGAGAGAAGCAAAAACGGTTAAGTTAAAAATGTTAGAATCTCAAGCAAAACAGAAGTGGTGGATCTGGGGTATGATGGGTAAGTTATATGAACGAGATCTTAAGAACATAAAATAGTCATTTTATGTCACTGTTTTTATAGTTTTTAAAAATTTTTATAGTAAGACTCTATTTCCAATTTGGCTTAGTAATCATAGTTTTGTAAACTTACAATATAAAGATATTTCAATAATAAAAATTGCTTTTTTAATTATAGTGTGTCATTTAGAATCAATGTTTCTTCTAGAATTTATTCAAAGCACTGAGTTTATTTAAAGTCTATCACTGACACAATATGAAACATATAGTTTATTTGCTATTTAGTACTTTACTGAAGTGTAGAGTAAACAGATGAAATGCTTTGATTTGCCAGGGAAATCATAATTTGCTACTTCACAAAGCAAGGTTGGATTCTTTAAATCAGATTCTGACCTCAATGACAAGTTTAAGTGCCAGACTATATTTTAACTATGCTGACATGATGCTTACGACATACACAAAACTCTATTTGTTTAGATTATGGTTTAGACTTATTTTGACACATTATTTATTTCATTATCTTATCCTCTACTTGGATAGTTTTAAAACAAAATCTTTTGTGAGGTAGGGAGGCCTTTTCTATTTTCTTTTTTTATATCCTAGTTTTTCATGTTTCTAAAGATAAATAATGCATGAGAAAACTTGCGGCACCTTGACTAGCATTTTTCTTTAAATATTAAATTATTTTTTGAAAATGTTTGAAACATGACTAGTTTTGCATTAAAGTTTTCCTCTGATATTTATCAATTTTCCCCTTAATATCTTAGCATCATGTTCCTAGGCAGAGTATATGACTACCAAATTTCTCCAGGAAGTCATAACTTACAATTTCACAAAAAAGTTAAGAAACAGATAGTCTTTGAATGGGTGACTTACATGTTTGAAAGCTGTTATTTTTCTTGCAATGGTCTTAGTTTCTTACTTATGCAGTGTTTACAACCAAAGATGCATGAGATTTTATTTTTTATAAATTCTATGACAATCCTGTCCAATAATATATAAATTAAATGATTCCAAAGATAAAACAAGGCAGTTTATTTAAATTGTTGAAAGTCTTCTAAAGGACAGCTTAAGTGTCATATTTGAAAGAGTTGACTGCTTTAGTCGTTCAGTTTTACTACAAAAAATAAGAGAAATCCTTAATTTATATGGCTGAAGACTTTATAATGAGGGAAAAACCACAGTAGTTTACAAGTAAGCTAAAATAGGTGCAATGGCAGTTGTTGCTAAAGTTAAGGTAGGAGTTCTATTCTACAATACTATAAACCAATAAGTAACACTGTCTGTTTCCTTTCTTCCTTAGGGTTAAGGTCTCAGAGCTGAGGACAGTATTACATTATTTAATAGAAAACTCATGTACAGCATAGAAACAGTGGTGACAGGATAGTGGTAAAGTTCATACCTGCTGTAGTCAAACTATCAAACTTGTCAACCATTGGACCCGGGAAAGGTTAATCTCTCTGTATCTTACTTTTTTAATCTTTAAATTAGGATAATAATAGTGCCCACCTTCAGGACTACTGAGCAGCAAATGAATTAATACAAAGGGCCACATGTCTTTCCAAAACATACTGGATGGATTATAAAATGACAATATCATAAAAATAATACTCTTCTCAGTTTTATAATTAATTGCTTTAGGGTCCAACAGATATAGATTTTGATTGATTAAGGGGCAAAAAAGCCATCTTTCAATATCTTTTATTCCTTTAACAAATATTTATTGAAGATTTACAAGAGAGTACTGAGTCATTAGAAGGATCAACTCCCTAAATCTCTGGATGTTACTTATGAATCCAGAGCTCTAGTGAAAGAAACTTGTAGTCATCACTCATGACCCAGACCAATCACGTACGATGTGTGAGTACCTGATTGATAAATTTAAAATTGTTTTGTGAAGAAATATTTTTTATGGAGAAACAGATATATTCTTATTACATTTGATAGCCGAGTCAAATTACTTTAATACTTTAACCATTCAAAATATTAAGAATTTAACTAATCTCAGACTCTATAGCAATGTAATATAAAATAATATTTTAATTTCTTGCTATAAGGAAAACACCTATTAGAAAAATTTGATGAATATTCTATCTGTTCCTTTTTTTTTTAACGAAAGGTGCAGGCAAGAATGAAAACGAATAGTCAAGCAGACAGGAAGAAAGAGGAGGAAGAAGCATTTTTATGTATTTTATTTAGTTGTTCAGCTTGGCTGTTCCCCTCAGTCTTAGGATGCAACCCTAGGTGCTTTGGATGTATGTGGACTGTGCTCTGCCAGAGGTGGTGGACCTAATGACTACTCCACCCAGGTGCACTATTCATATGCTTTTTACAAATAACTTCATTGACAATTCCAACAAGAGTCCCTCCTTTGATGTTGAATGGGTACTTTGCAGTATTCACCCAGAGATGAGAAAGGAAAGTTCCTCCTGGTAGGATATTTGTAGTCTCACAGGTAGAGACAAATGAATGCAAAACTCACATCAATATCAAGTTCATGGCTATACTTTTTGAAGACAATGCTTTGAATTGCAAATAATGACGAAAATGCCAATTGGCTTAAGCAAGGGATTGGGTCATATAAACACATATCGTTTTCTGTATGCTGGGCAGATGAATATTCTAATAGAATTTAAGAACTTTCTTAGTTATCCTAGTGTTTTGGGGAATCTATAAGACGAGCATTATCAATCCCTTAATTTGCCAATGATTAGTGATCTCCAAAGGACAACCTCTGAATGTTGTAAATTAAATTTTCAACCTGTACAAATTTAACTGCTGTATTAGTGTGCCACAAAGAGACCAGGCTGGATGGAAAGACGATGAAGTCCCTGCAGAAATCACCATAAGTGAAGACAGAGCGCCCCACTGGTTCAAATGGAATAATCAGGTTTTTCAGTCAGAGGGAGCAAAACAGTAAGAACTATGATCTCTTCCACTCCCAGAGTGTGTAACAGAAGGCTGAGGAGCAGTGAAAGGGTCGAGTCACTAGTACTTCAATAGTGCTGCTTACAGAGGCCTGCCTGAAAGAGTTGGAAATGAGATACAGAAGGTGCTCACCTGTTGACATCAAATGGTGGAAAAATAAGTAAACAGAAGTCTTTAAAGAGCAGGGCAGGTTGCACAGAAGAACCACTCAAGCAGAGCAGCACCCTTGCTTCCCAATCAGCTTGGCTCATTCACCACTTACAAGACATCCAGAGAGTGAATACCTGGAGGGTATTAAAGTTCACCAGTCAGGTACCATGAGAATGCACCCATAGAGAAGAAAGGAAAAAAAACAAAACAAAAAAACAGGTGGGATAATTTAATTTCATGCTGCAAAACATCACTAGGAAAAAGTGAGAGACGTGAAGTAGAGAAGGTTTTTAAGAGGGTTTAGGCTTGTGCTGAATGATTTATGGAGTGGGTAGGTTTCTGGAGCCAGCTCTAGGTATGCCTTCAGGAGGAGGGGCCAGTTCAGTAATTGGGCACCTCAGTAATCTTTGTTTGTGCGTGAGTTGAGCTAATGTAGCTGGAGGTGTTATCAGTGAAAAAGCAGCACTCACTCTGAAACAGCTTCAGTGTAATCTGAGTTTGTCCTGTTGGAGACATGGCTTGATTTCTGTTGGCCTTGTCAATGTTCTGTTGCAAATGCTGTTGCCATTTCTTCTGCATAAACACCAGGTTTCCATGACTGGTTGTGCTCATTTTTGTTTTCTCAAGTGGGAGATCCTTAGGACAGGACTCCTAGATATTAAAGTAAGAAAAGAGATGAGGGGTAAGATCAAATTATTTTTATTTATTTCTATAGAAGTCACACTCATCTTGTTGGTGAGACCAAGTGATAGGCAGACTTTATGTGACCAGCATGAGCAAATAGCTGTAGTGGATGGAGAGCCACAGTAGTATAGAATGGTGCTGAGGGAATGTCCTTTGCAAAATGTTTCATAAAACAGGAAACATATGAAAGAATTAGTAAAGTTTAATGGGTGCCACTAGCCATAGGACAGGGAATGGGAAGCTTGGAAGGAGTAGAAAGATATGTGGACTAGGAGAAAGGAAGCATGCAAATACCTTGAAGCCTTGTGACCTAAGTGTGTTCATGTAAGAGCATGGAATTACACAGAACAACATATGTGAAGGAGAATGAAAGTAGGTGGGAGATGAATGGATAAAGATGTGGGATATAAACACAATGGAATACTACACAATCCTAAGAAAAGATGAAATCCTAACATTTGTGACAAGGATCATGCTAGAGGGGATGATGTTAAGTGAAATAAGAAAGACAAATGCCAAATTATCTCACTCATGTGTGGGATATAAAGAAACAAATGAAAGGAGCAGACTCAACAAAAATAACCTTTGGGCATTAGTAATAAAATTGAGGATACAGTAGAGAAAGAGGTGTGTGGGGTAGGGGTAAATGGTGGTGGGGTCCACTGGACAGTGGTGAAAAACTTCTGGTAATGTGGTGGTGGGCAGGGTGTGTTGTCTTGTATCTGAGGAATGGGGAACCTGCACATATGGGTTTATATTATTTTATAAAACAAATTAACCTCAATAAATATTAATTTATTATTTTTAAGTGGGTGGGGTAAGAAGACTAAAGACAATAGTAGGAGGGATATTTGTTTTGTTCTCTTTTTTAATTGATAAACTCTTTTTAGAGCAGTTTCATTGTTCATAGTAAAATTGAAAGGAAGGTACGGAAACTTCTACAAATTAGACCTATCACAAAAGTATGACTAACTTTCTCCATATCACTGTCCCATTGTCCCATATCAGAGCTACCGCTGATTAGCCTACCTTGAACAGCATTATTATTTAGTCCAGAGTTAACACTAGGGTTCATTCTTGGTATTGTACATTCCATGGATTTAGACAGGTGTTAAATTTTGATAACATGTCTCCACCATTGAAAGGTAGTAAAATATGCCACCCGTATTATGGCATTTTGTCATAGAATTATTTTGAGCTAAAGACACTTGAAAAATAGCAGAATCAAAAAATACTAATTTTCTTTTGATGCTATAAAAAAGAGATACAAATCATACAAGACGGTCTCCCTGAATGAGGAGAAAAGAAGCTTGCTTCCACGGGAAGTCAAAGTCAAGAGAAGTCTAGAAAAACAAACTACGTGAAAACAATTCTTAATTTCCCTTAGCCTCCTTGAATAGTTTGCTTGTTTCCACAGTTACCTCTCTTTGTTTAGCTCAATAAATAAGCATGCAATTTCACCATTTTTGTGAGTCTGTATTCATGAGGACTTGTTGCGTGTAAAACTTACATAAGTCAGGATGCTTTTCTCCTGTTAATCTGTCTAATGTCAGTTTAATACCCAGGCCTAACTGAAAAACCATACTAGAGAAAAGGTAAAATTTTGCCTCACCTATGGTATCATATAAAGTAGTTTTCACTGCCCTGAAAATCCTCTACTCTGGATTTATCCCTCCCTCCCCTCAGCAATCAGCACCACTGATGTTCATGCTGTCTCCATAGTTTTGCCTTTTTCAGAATGTAATATAGTTAGCACACATTCTTTTGATAGATCAAAAAATATTTTTTCTCTTCTCTAACTTTTCCCTAAATAGTAAATATAAAAATACTTTTCTAACTAAGATTGTTGATTTGGATGCAATTAGCAAAGTAAAACAGATTTGAAAGTAAGTAAAAATAATACAAGATTGGTAAACTGTTGGGCTTTGTTTATGTAAAGACAAGCTTGCTAAATTACTGCAAAATATATTTTTCATTGTCTACTCAGCCCTTAGGAAAGAAAGGCAAAAGGCTAATTATATTTTAGGCATCACTAGGGCTTATTGACTATCTCTATTACATACATATAATTTTCACAATTTCAAATACACTGTTAAGCAAATATTGCTATTATCCTCATCTCACAGAGAAAGAAATCAATGGTCATTGAATATGTTTTCTGTACAGGATCACACAGCAGCTAAAGGTCACAAAGATGAATCCAATCCAGGTCGGTTTTTAATTTGATATTATGTCTTTTAGTTATACAACTCTTTCTCATCTCTTATGTCCACTTGATTAATAACTCTTACAAATTCTATTTTTAAAAACTGACGTTTTTCACTGTAAAAGTACATTAAACTTTGTTTACCCTATATCCAAGCACTTCCTCATTCTTCTATTACCCTTTATAGAAAAATCCTTCTAAAAAACTTGCTTTTTCCATTTTCTCACCTACCATTCTCTCTGTCAGGAAGATCAAATTTTTTTATAGTCCATTTTGTTATAATTGACATCCACGAATTTGTACATAAAATTATAAATTTAATACATTTCGAACTATCTACAGACCTATCACACCGTCACTACCATTATGATGTACAGCTGATATAACATGATACATTATGAAACATATCTTCTCCCCTAAAAATTTTTAATAGTCCCTTATTATGCTTTCCCCCATTCCTGATTATTACACATTTCTACCTCTTTATATTTGTGGTAATTTTAGAGAAGGATGCCAGAATTTTCCCTTGGAAGGTGCTGTATATTTTAATATTTTCATAAATATCTTGTACTTCTTTCTGGGATGCAGTTAAGTTACATGGATCTTGTGTTTAAGCTTAGTGATAAGCATTTAGCTTAAATCTTCTTATAACCTTCTGATGAGTCTATTCAATTCCCTGTAAATCATAAGGTTTTCCAATCTAGCTGGTGGGAGCAACACTATTTCTGTGTCTCTGTGAGACTGAAGACTCTTCTTTCCTTTCCTTTCAGGTAGTCCTTCGCCCACATGAAAGCGGTTTTCTCACATGCACTAAGCAATATGAAGCTGCATGTTCATGAGGTAATCTGAATATTTCTGGAATTTTTTTTGTTTTTCAAGCTCTCTCTACTTCAATCCTGTGCCTTATCAACTCCAGCTCCCTTAGTCTTGGAATCCCAGCTACTCCTCAACTCAGGGAGTGTTGTGTACTCTCCCTGAATTTTCTCTCTTTGGTATATTAAGAAATACGTATATTTATTTGTCCCGGGTTCCTGGCACAGGGCTCCTAAAACCTTTGGTATATTCTGGGTAATAAGAGCTCTTTTGTTATTTGTAATGAGTTTCTTTCAACTATATCTGAATTTATGTCAGTAAAGTGACTCTTGGTAGGTCTCCTGATAGCTTTAGAGATGGGCTGGTTACCAGAGGAACCGATCATGTGATTCGAAGGTTGGAACATTCAGCACCACCCTTCCAATGTCCAAGTTGGGGTAGGGTCTGGAGATTGAGTTCAATCAGTGCAGGTCAATTACTTAACCAGTCATGCTTATATAATGGAATCTCCATGAAGCACCTGTCTGAGAAGTTCAGATATCTTCCAGCTTGGTGAACATGTTAAAGGAGACTGTAGTGGTGACACCTAAAGAGGCCTGGAAGTTCTGCAACTCTCCCTCCATATCCTGCCCTATGCCTCTCTTTCTTTTGGTTATTCCTGAGCTGTATTCTTTATATGAATAATAGTAAGTAAAGCACTTTCCTGATTTCTTTGAATCATTCCAGTAAATTATGAAATCAGAGGGGTTGTGATATTCCTCAAATGTGCAGTTAGCTGGGAAGCAATATGGTGAGCCAGGTCACACACCTGCAGCTGGAGTAGAATGAGAAGGCCATCTCCCGGGCCTGAGCAGTTTAACCTACCGAGTCTATTAACTCCCAGACATTATCATCTAAAATGAAGGTATTGGTAGAAACCCCAAAAGGAACTGAATTGTAGAGCATATGGTTGGTGTGAGAGTATCGTAATTGGTTGTTGGTGTGGAAAACCTCCCAAACCCCACAGGTCTTCACTGCTTGATGACCTGAAATTTCTCTCCAAGTTGGAAGTTATGATAATCATAAAGTCCACCTCTTTTTTTTCCTTTCTCAGGAGGTTCTTCTCTGTTTGTGAACAATGTACTAGGAACTTTTATTTTAAATATTTTACCAGCTTTTAGTGGTTTTCTATTGGAGGGTGTAAGTCTAGTCCTTATGACTCCATCTTGATGAGACATGTAAATCCCTCTTTTCTGTTAAACTGGCATTCACTGTACCAATAGGTGTTCTTACTGGCTAGCTCACCTGTAATCGTCAAAGCTCAACTCTTCATTTTAATCTCACATGCTCTCAACATAATTACAAACACCTCTTTTGTGAAACATTTTATTAGTTAGCTTCCAATATACCGTGCTTTCTTAATGGTTTCTTCTCCCTTTCTTACTGTATTAGTGACCTAGGGCTAGCATAGGAAATATCACAAATAACAACAGAAATTTATGATCTCACAGTTCTGCAAGCTAGTGATATGGGCAAGAGCTGTGCCCTCCTAGAGGAGAACTCTTCCTCATTTCTGTGATTTGCCAGTAGTCCTTGACTTCCTTGGGCTAGTGTCCCTTGACAGCAGCTTCAATATCTGCTTCTGTCCTTACAAGACATTCTCCCCTTGCATCTATGAGACTAGTGTCCTATGTCGTTTGGTGTGCTTAACCTCTCCAATCTCAACTCCTTGGATTCTTTCCCTTACTCACTCCACCAACTTTCTAGCTTTTCCTGGAACAAAGTAAGCATATATCTACCTCAAGACTTTTGTACTTGCCCTTTCCTGACTGGCATAGTTTTCTCAACCTTCCCACAAATTTCTTCTCACAAATAACTGGTCGTTCACTCTCACTGCATTCAGTTCTCTGTCTCACAATCCCTTCTACAGAGAGAAATTCCCTGATCACTGTGACGAAATAGTCACTCTCAGATTTTCAGCATCTCTTCTCCCTGATTTTTTTCTTTATACTTTTAGTTCTGTATAGACATTAGATTAAGATATATTTATGCTTATGTTGTTTCCCCTCTCCATCACCAAATTTTAGTATGTAAGAATTAAAAAAATGTTTTTCAATACATACATAGGAGATATTAAAATAAGTTTTTGAAAATTAAATAATTTTGATTTGTTGGTATATACCCAGTATCTAATCAGTGTCTGATATAAAATAGATTTTGATAAGTATTTAAGTATCTATTCAATGAATGTAGAGTTTATCATTGTGAATTTAATAAACAGAAGAAATTAATAAGAAAATATAATTTAGATTTAAAAGACCTCTGTGATTTAAAAATGAATTCTAATCAGGTAAGTCCTAACAATTCCTTTAGGAGGTAAAAGCTATCATTTGGAGTAGCACTGTTGTTTTTCAGCAGTTTTGTGTTTTTCTGATCATAATGGCAGGCAGAAACATGATAAGGTAGCACCAATCTGAGACCAATAATAATAAAGAAAAAGAGTCCATTACTCTTCAGCAATTATCCAATGTTATCAAATGCTGGATTTGACTAGTGATACAGGACTTGTGGCTCTAAATTTAGAGTGTTAAAGAAATTTAGTTTTGAAATAACTACAGAAATTTTTAATTCTTGAGTCTTTATATTACATATTTTTCAGCTTCCAAAAGTTATAGTTTATTCTCTTTTATCTATAAAATAGCTTTTGAGTACTTGAAGTTGATTATGATCACACCACACAATGAGACAAAATAGAGACTATAAGCCCTGAATTGATTATTTCCTTCATAGTTCTCATATTACCAGCTTAGTTTGCCTGATTACTTCTCCTTCAGATGGTTGAAATACTCTCCAACCTGTATTTTCTTCCACATCTTTTTCATTCTCCATAGTCTCCTGATTTTCTTTCTAATGTAGAAATATCAAGTCACTTATTTGTTTGAACCTCCTTAATGGCTGGCTTACCAATGCTTATAAGATGAACTCCAGATTCTTTATGGTATTAGCTATCTTTAACTGCATAAAAATCTCACTATAAACTTACTGTTTTACCACAGACACACAATTGTTATGTCATCATATATGTAAAACACAAATCCGGGGATGATGTAGTTGTGTGCACTGTTTCAGGGTCTCACAATACTGTAATCAAGGTTTAGGCAGAGGATATCGTGTTAAGATCTGAAGTTCATTTGGAAAAGAACTGTTTTCCAAACTTACTTGGCTGTTCACAGCACTCAACACCTTCTGGTATTAGCAGATGCCATTATCAATTCCTGTTGATCATTGACTAGGGGCTGCCTCAGTTCTTTGTTCCATTGACCTGTTCAACATGGCATCAATTCCTCAAACTCAGTAAGGGAATCCCCTGGAAGCATGGAGGTCACGATGTATGTAACGTACATTGTACATCCCATCACATTTGCCACATCCTTTTGATTAGGAGCAAGTCCAAAACTCTGACCTATTTCAAAAGAAGGGCATTGCACAGGAACATGAACACCAGAGGTTGTCTTAAAGTGTTAGCCATATACAACAAGTCATCTAACGCCCTTAAAATGTGATCTTAAATTTCTTTTTTCCTGTTATCCCAACACAATGCGTAGTTTAAATACACTGGGTTTTTTATTTTTCTAGGAATTATATTGGCGCATAAAAAAACTTCAAAACCTCTTATGATTTTCTCCTGTTGTTTTGTTTGACTAGTTGTATTTTCACACTTCACCTGTCAAAAGCTTACCAAAGAAAACTTGTGCAAAATTTAACTCTTAGCACTTACATGGTCCTATGAGATAGAATTAATAGTTTTAACAGTTCTTTCCTCTGTGATCCTAAATCAATCTCTTTCCTCTCTCTCTCTCTGTGTCTCTCTCTCTCTCTCTCTCTCTCTCTCTCTATATATATACCTCCATCCTGACTTCATTATGAAATAATTTTTGTGTCAATGAATTATAAGTACATTAAGAGAAAATGGTGTTTCCTTACCAGCTAGCACAGTCTTAGTATTAGTAAAGACTCAAACATTTGCTAATGAAGGGTACAATATTATGCTAATTTAAAATTTTTGTATAATTAAAAATTGAACACTGTGTTGACCAAACTACTAGCAAGGCAATGTGATAATTCAGAGCTTCATTTAAAACAATTTTGTCCTTGTATTCCAACCACAACTTTTTTCTATTTGGAGGTAATGAAAATCACATAAGGGCCATTCCCCAGGTAATTGAAATTTATCCTCACAAAGATTATGGGATATGATAAAATGGCAGAGGGGTGATGATCTATCTACTAGGCAGATGGATTACTATGTTTTAAAAATCTCTAGGATAGACAGAGTTAGAATAGATATGAAACAAGTCCAGAAGGACTGGACAGGTAAATGTTTGGGGAGAAATGGCCAGAGTAGTAATTAAAATGTAGGTGGGGCCAGATCTTTTAAATAAACTGCTCAACTTTCATTTTAGAGATGCATTCTGTGATATCAATTGAGATCAATAAAGCATTCTTTCTTTTTTGTTCTTTATAAACTTTGCATTCATTTTCAATTTTATTTGGTTGTTTCTGTAATTGTCCTTCCCACATTTGTCATCTCTTCAAGGTTTGGACAATATCTTCCTCTTTCTTCTTCTTTTTTAAATATTCTTCAATCTGAGTTTCAGTCTTTTATGTGATGAATATACATTAAATGTTGCTGAATGAACATCTGCATTACTAAGGTTTAATTTGCTGAAAATATGGTCTTAAGTATAAAAGGATTTCCTTGTTTCTACGTTTAATTTGAGTGTTATTTTCTTATATCTTTCCCACGTATATATTTACTTCTTTCTCAAATTCTACATACATATGTAAACATATTTCACCAGAAATTCATGCAATTTCCTTAAATTTAATAATAATGTCTAGTTATGAAAACTATTCAAACTGTATTGGCATTGGATTCTCCCCAAAGTTAATCTTATTGTTTTTCTCCTCCAGACATCAATGTATATTTTTACTTTAAACATCAGAACAAACTGCAAATTTCTTTGATTTCTTTGTATTTGCAAATTAAATGTAAGGCAACTGCAGCTTTGTAAAAATCATCTGTCCTATAAGCATCATAATGGGAAAGAGGAGGACACAACATAATAATTAGAAGCAAACTGCCTTAGCAAGGTGATGAATTCTTTGTACAGTAGAAATGTATAATCATCAAAGAGTTTTATCTCTGTCTGAGAGCTATATCACATAGGCATGTGTAAATGCCAACACACCTGCCTGAACATTGAGAAAAACACAAAGGCTCTCTCATTCATTCTTATACTGGGCTCAGGTTTTACCCTGAGGTGCTGTAGGCACTCATGTAGCACCGCATATTTTAAGACATTCAACACCTTGCATGAGTGTTCCTGCCAGAACAGATTATTCAAAATAATAGCCTGGAGTGGTGCCTGTATACTTCAGAGGACTGCCTAACCCATTGTTTGTTTCAAAAGGAGAGGCAGGTCCCTGAGAATAGATATTTCCAATCACATTTCAATGTTGTACCACATCTCTAAGGAAACCAGAAGGTTGAAGTGGGCAAGCATTTTCCTGTTAAAACTGCATTAAGCATTCTAACCCAGAAGAGGAAGACAGCAGTAAATAAACAGTCTGGAGACTAGGCAAAAGACAATACTGGTAATCTATAAAAAAATATTTCTTCAAACCTAATTTTTGATTGAAAGAAGAAAGTGATAAGTGAAAATGAAGAGAGAAGATTGTCCTCTAGGATAATAAAAGCCATCAGAATGTTTTCATTTTGCTTCAATTAAAAGCCATTGCTTTGTATTCAGAGTTTACTGCATGATCAAGTTTGAAGAACACAATAGATAATGCTTTGGTGTGGAGAATGAGAATCTGGTGGTAATGGTACGACTGAACCTATACATCTTAGAAACTTTGTCATCCATTTCTGAAAATATAAATATTGATTTTACTTTACTACAACTTGTAGTATGACCAGAAATCAACATTATTCCTCCTGTTCTCCTCGAAATAATGCAAAAACAACAATAGACATATGTAAGATTCATTGTCAGACTACCTAGGAAATATTTAATCTACTGACTTCCAAATACATAGAGTTCCCTCAAAACAGCTAAAGCTAAATGCATGTTAAGGAATAAGGGAATATGTTAAGTGAAGAAGCATAGAAAATGGCAAAATGGTTTAGTGGTGACAGACCTTAAAGTGTACTGACAAAACTCTCCTTCCAGTACTGAGGTCTAATGCTAAAGTTGCAGCCCTCTGCCTTGTTTAAAGTAAGTCAGGAAACTATCATGAGCCATAACAACAGCTTTCCTGAAATTGGTTTTAATCAAAGAAATAGAAGAATCAGGATTCATAATTAGATCATATTTGTAGATAGCTATCTGTCTCTGAATAGCAGAGAAGGAGAGTGATTCTGGATTAAAATTCTATAAGCTTTCTCTGCCTCCTTCCCTTTTACAAAAATAAACTCCAAATAACCAGTGTAGAAAAATTCAATAATTTAGTAAGAATTTAAAAAAATATAATAAATGCTGGCAAACAGCTATACAAAGATTCTGTAAAAATGATAGAAAAGAGCAATAGCACATACTTAAAAAGAAGAGTCATTAGAAATAGTACAGGACAGTTTTTACTGTGAAAGACATTATTAATGTTTCCTGAATCCATTCTTGCGAAAATAGCTCATCTAAATTTCAACCAACCAGGAGACTCTATAATTGGCGGTACTATCATAAATGAATAGTAAAATTTAAATAAGGAATTAATGCTAAAATAAATTTGGAGGTTAGTAGTAGAATTAGTGTAACTATTACATAATTGAAAATAATTTAGCAATAAAGAAATTTATATTCAAACTAGGGGAAAAAGAAGACAGAAATAAATTCCTGGATTATTTCTTATATAATAACTGTAGCATTATTTTCACTTTTTTATTAGTATAAAATTCACATACAGAACATTTTTTTTCATTGTACAACTTTGCATTTTGACAAATAAATGCAGTGTGTAAATACCACTTTATTAAAATATAGATCAATTTCATCACACACACATACACGCACTCCTTTTTGTAGACAACAATTCTTCCCAACTCTAGAATGCCAATCCTTGAAAGTCATTTTGATTTCTGCTGTTTGTTTTCTATCTTTTCCTTAAGACAACCCATTTGAGATCTATACATGTTATCAACAGCACATTCTTTTTTTAGATTGCTGAATAGTATTCCATTGTATAATTTGTATCTCACTTTGTTGTTCCTGGTTAAGGAACATTTGAGTTGTTTCCAATTATTGGCAATTACAAATGAAGCTGCTATGTACAGGCTTGTGTGTGAACATGTATTTTTATTTCACTTATGTAAACAACTAGAAGTAGAATTGATAATTCATGTGATATATACATTTATATCTTTACAAGAAATGTCAGTTTTTTCCCAAAGTGTCTGAAACATTTTGCACTACATCAGAAATAAAAGTTCCAGTAGCTCCATATCCTCACCAACACTTGGCATTGTCAGAATTATTTGATTTTTGTTTTATGTCACTTTGTTCAATTATTGGTAGAGTTAGTACTTTCCCACTTCCTAATGACATCAAACATTTCTCATGTTTTCATTTATCATTTGTATTCCATCTTTGAAGTATTCATTCAAATATATTGTTCATTTTTTATTGGGTTGTTTGCTTGTTTTTCCTGAGATTTTAGAGTATAGATATATGTCTTCTATTAGATACATGATTTTTAAATATTTTCTCCCAAACTCTGGCTTGTCTTTTCAAGCTCGTAATTAGTATCTTTTAAAGAACAGCAATTTCTAATTTTAAGAAAATGAATTAATCAATTAATTTTTCTTTGTGAATTATAATTTTTATGTAAGAAAAAGGAAGTCTTTCTCTAATTCAAGGTGAAATGTTATCTTCTGTTTTATTTTCTATAAGTTAGGTTTTAGATTTAAGGGTACAATCCATTTTGAATTAATTTATGGGATAGAAGTGAGATTTCAACTGAAGTTTTTCTTTTTTTTGAAAGAAATCTTCAAAGTTTTAAATCAAATTATCTTTTTTATAATATAACAATTTTACTATTATTTCTTTGGTTCACAAAACCATATGCCTTTTAAGATATTGAACTTGCTTCTTAGTCTATGGGTATTATATACCATATCCACCACCAGCCTATTCCCTCTCTCCTTTCTTCCCCCTCCCACCCTCCTGGCAGTCATCACTTGTGTCCTATGGGTTTTTGCTAGGGTTTAACTGTTCATTTTTTTCATTTCACTAGATTCCACATATGAATGAAAACATCCTGCATTTCTTTTTCATTCTGACATTTTTCTCTTAACTCAATCCCCTCCAGTTCCATCCAGATTGCCACAAAGGGCACAATTTCTTTTCTTTTTTTTTTTTTAGTAGCTTCATAGAATTCCATTGAGTATTATATCATGTCATCTTTATCCAATCAGCTGTTGATAGGTATGTGGATCCTTTCCATGCCTAAGCTAATGTGAATGACAGCTATGAACATAGGGGTGCAAATTTTTTCTAATTAGAGATTTTGTATTTGCTGCTTATATGACTAGGAGCAGGATTGCTGAATCAAATGGTAACACCATCTGCTTCAGTTTTTGCTTTTTGTGGGTTTTTTTTGAGGAATTAACTGAAAATTATCTTGTGCATATTAATACTAATTTTTCAATACCTTTGTTGAACTATGTCTGTACTTTTATTGATTATTAATTTTTTTTACTGGCTTCTATTTCCATGCTCATTATTGTCTTCTATTTCTCTATCAATACATCTGTTTTAGGACCATGCTGTCTTGTTTAGTATAACTTGAACGTGAATTCTTAAATTAGTTAATATAAGCTCTTCAACTTTGGTCTTTAATTTGCAATCATTTTTGATTATTCCAATTCTTTTGCTTTTCCACGTAAAATTTAAAATCGACGTGCCAATTCATAAATAATACCTCCTGGGATTTGTACAGGAATTCTGTTTAATTTACAGATTAGTTTAGGTAAATCTTACTTATTAATATGTTTGCAATTTTAATATTTTTAAGATTAGTTAAGAATTGTTTTGCGACCTCTTATATAATCTATTTTTTTAAAATATTCCCCTTCTACATGAAAATAATGTAAATACTGTAATGGATTCTATTAATTTCAAGTCAGTTGGCTGATGTTTTCATATGTTTATATTTTTATTAATTTTCCATCTTTTTGATCTCTCATTCCTGAGAGAAGGCAGAATTCTCCAACTACAATTATGGGTCTGATTATTTTTTTTCATGTATTTTGAAGATCGGTCATTACATATATATTTTTTAAGATTGTTTTCGTAGTTAAGATATTGATGAATTAATCTTTATCATTATGTAATAATATTATGTGATATTTCACAATTATTATTAACTATTATTAATAGCCACTGAACTTGATTAGCATTTGCTTGACCTAATTTCCCCCATAATTCTGCATTCAACCTATTTCTGTCTTATTTTTAAGTGATTTTGTGTATCGGCTTACAGTTGAATCCTGTTTGAAAATTTGACTTGACGTTAGTTCTTTTAATGTATTTGTTCAAATCATTTATATTTAATATAATTATCGTTATGGCTTAATTAACATCTACTATTTACTGCTTTGCTTTTTGTTATTTTTCCATTTATTATTTCTTTTCTTTATCATTTTCTCTCTTCTTTTATATTATTTTTCTTTCGTTTTTATGTAAAGCATTAATTTTACTATTATTTACGCCTTTTAAAAAATAATGATCCTTCTAGGGTTTGTAATATACATTTTATTAATCTGTTTATGTTTAAACAGCTTATGCTCCATTATGGATATCTTACAAATATATATTTCTCGTCAATTTTTTCATTATTTTTGACAATGTTATGTTATATACTTTCATAAATTTGTATAAAAGTCAATCTATTTCTAGCCTTTTGCCTTAGCAGTTATCTTTAAAATACTTATAAATTATAAATAATAAATAAGTGCTATTCATGTATTTATCATTATTTATGCTATTTCTATATTTGCTTTCTTTTTACTTAGATCCAAATTTATGACTAATAACTTATTTTTTCCTTCCTGAAATAATCTTTACATATTTCATGCTTACTGACCTGTTGCCAATATGTTATGTTCCTGAAATCTCCCAGTTTCCTTTTTATTTTGATTTTTTTCCTTAGATACTGAATTTTCAGTTGAGTTATACTCTTTCGCACTTTAATGATACTTTTAATGACACTTTTACAACTCCATCTTTCTCTTAAATAAGTTTCTATAGAAAGTTCTTTTGTCCTGTGTTTTTGTTCCTTTGTATAGCATGTGTCATTTTATTCTAAGTTAGTTCAAGATATGCCTCATGATTTTAGTTAGTAGTTCAAACATGATGTGAAAAGTTTTCTGATTTTGTTTTGTTTTTGCTTTGTTCTGTCATTTATCTTGTTGGTGGTCTGTGAGTTTCTTGGATCAGTAGTGTTGAGTATTTCTTTAAATTGAAAAACTCCTGAGCCTTATATTTTAAAATATTTCTTCCTAATAATTCTTTTTTCTTCAATGATAAGTCCACTTGCACCTATTTTAGATCATTTAATATAACAGTTCTTGAATATTCTAATTCTGTCATTGTTTTTCCATTATTTTTTGTTATTTTTTAACCTTTCTTCATGATCAATGATGCTATTATTAGTAGATTTTAGTCTGAGTCTGTTGAAGTCACTTGTCTTTTTTGGGGGGTGGGGGGTTCATGTCTAATATTTTCATTAAATTCTGCCTTAAAATTATACCTTTCTATTGATTTTATCTACCTAAGAATGCATTTTGTGAACATTTTCCACTCAGGATGTAAACATGTTAATCACAGTTACTTTAAACTTGACTTCATAGTTCTAATATCATTGTCCTACCTGTGTCTGGCTTTATAGATTGGCTTGTCTTTTGAGAGCATAATGTTTTGTCTTGATTTTTATGTTTCTCATGATTTCTTATTGAAAGATAGACATACTGTCTAGGACAGTAGACTGTGATGCATAATACATATGTCTGAAGAGTGGAATTCCCACATCCTTTACTGTGATATGATGAGATTACGCTCAGTTGTCCTAGTTTATCCTCAGTCTTAGGCATGGCCTATATCTTTGATCTCAGTTATGACGGTCTTCTCAATGGTCTTCCATTTTTCCTGCAGGAGACATCTCAAGATCTGGGCTCAAGATTTATTACTACCTCACCATATTAGCAGATTTTTTTTTTCTGTTGCCAAATCCTAAATGCAAATCTTTTCCTGTGTTTGATACCTTCCCTAAGGAGGTTAACTTTTGTTATATATTTAAGACAGAGGAATAGCTTATTGGCAAAGTTCAAGCTTTATCTAACATAGCTGCTTTTGTCTTCCCTCCAGCCTGAACACCAATGAGGACATTTTCATGCAGCCTCCCAAATTTTTCAAGATTCCACCCTGAGATTGAAATGTTTCTAGATAGTGACTGAAAATTCTACCTCTATGCAGCTTCCAATAATTTGGTACTTTTACACTAGTGTATTTTTATATTAATCTGTATAAATCTATTAAATTTTTATTTTATCTTTTTACAGGCTTGTATTGCATCTGGTGTCTATCTCCAAAAAGGAAGTTTTTACATTTTATCTCTCCTTGAAGGTACAGATATGTTGAAGTTTTCTTTGTGGCCAGGGTTTATAATTTCTACAAGCAGATACAAGACAACATTCTTTCACTGCAATTCATAACATACCAGCAAACTTAGAGATTATTAACATAATGTGGAAATAAATATAATAACACTGTTCAACTTGAAAATTTTAAATTATCTCTACGGCAATTCTTGGGTCAAAAAAATTGAAAGTGAAATTAAATAATTATATGAAATAGAATGAGGCACACCCTGATGGAGCCATGGTTGGGTCAGTCATCTCTGAAGGATCACAGGCCACATATCCCTGGATTTGAGTTCCAGGTCCCAGGGAAAACAACCAATAAGGATAACAAAATAAAAATAAAATAAAATTCTTCTTCTTCCTCCTCTCCCTGCCTGCCTGTCTGTTCACTTTCATTCCTGCCTAAACCTTACTTTAAAAAAAGAAAGAAACAGAAACAGAATGAATATTCTATATATTTAATAGGTGATATTAACTAAAGTGCTGCCAAAAGGAAAACTCATAGCCATAAAACAAAGATTATTGAAAAAAGTAAGCACATACATTAAGAATTCAATTAATTTTCTGAATAAGAATAAAACATAACAAAGATTAGAACAGCAATAAATGTTATCAGATAGAATTGTAAATGGTCTCAAAAGATTTGCTGCCCTAAACTTTAATCCATGAATTTGAGGCATCATACTTTGATGATATTATGCTACCTGTTTTGATGTTACACTACTCTATTTTTTCATATATATATATATATATATATGAAATTCATCTGTTGACTTTAAGTTAATAAAAAAGGAGATTATCTGAGTGTACCTATTATAATTGCATCAGATCTTTAAAAGCAGAGTTGTCTTTATCTGATAGCAAAGGAAAGTTCAGAGAGATTTATGATTTAAAAAGACTTCCACAGGCTGTTGTTATCTTTGAAGATGAAGAAAGCCACCTGTATAGACCAAGAGTTTCCTGCAGGAGCTAACAACCACCTCTGGTTGAGAGATAGAACTACCTAAGAACCTAAGTCCTGCAGCCCCATGGAACTGATTTGCTAGCCAGATGAATAAACTTGGAAACCTAAATAGAACCCAGTCTTCAGCTTGCACTTGACATCATCCTAGAAGACTTGATCAGAGAACCCAGTTGAGTCTGTCTGGATTTCTGACCTATAAAACTGTGAGAGAAATAAGTTTTGTTCGAAGCTGCTAGATTCATTGTAATTTGTTATATAACAATAGAAAATTAATAGAATGGTGTACCAGAACATAACGAATTAGACAATAGGAAAGCAGTAGAATAAGTAAACAAGTAAATTAATAAGCTGGTTCTTAGAAACTTTATAAAAAAATGATAAAGCATGAATAAATTACACAAAGGAGAAAGACAGAACAAACACAGATTATTTTGCTGGGAGTACATAATAGACTTGGAAAAAGTCAAAAGAAACAAGCTATTACTTTGCAGAAAAGAAGGATGATAATATATTTTATATAATCAGATATGTATAATGTAACTTTGGAAAATTCATAAGAAACTCAACTGAAAACCAGTTACCTAAAATGGTGTGATTCATTCAAAAACATGTCTACAAAAAAAAATTCTAAGACAACACTAGATTACATTTCTGATCTAGAACAATGTATAAATTAATTATATATATTTCAGTTGGTTTTATTTTAATATCATTTTCATTACATTGAGGTTAATATATGACAGTCGTTTAATTGTCTAAGCCTACATACCTTCAAATACCTAGGGAAAATTTTTTTTGACAATGCTTTTTTAATTAAACAACATGTCCTTTGGAAGAGCCAAGATAGAAATATTTAGAAGTCTCTTTTTACTCCTCTGTGGAAAGTATGAAATATGAATAATGGACATCGGTAATTAAAATGAGAGATTTTGAATTACCTAAGATGACATTCAGTAAATCCAAGAGGACATCCTTGTGAGCATGCAGAAAAATCAAGCCTTCTTAATAGATATGGGAAACAGGACAAAAAACAAAGAGCAACTCTATAACAAGAGTGACTCTATTATTTAGACATGATGATAATGGTATTCCTTCTACGTCTGGTTCCTTGGTAAGAAAAAGTTTGTTATTATGTGGGGGAGACTATGACTCTAATAAGATTAATGTGGAAATTTCATAAAAATCTTTTTAAATAATAGTTTTAATTGATTTTATAACTTTTTCTCCTAAAATTTGCCACAAAAAGAAAATAGAGGAGTATATAAATATCTTTATCATGAATATGTGCAGAGACCATATGGCAAAATTATAGCTCGCAAGTGGCATAAATTTCTAGATAGGTCTGTAATTTCAAATATTATTGATAATCTAATTTTGGATCTGTTTTAAGCCTGCCATTGTAACTATCTCTAAAAGAATCAAGGAAATGCATTTTGAAAAAAAAAAAAAAAGAAAGGAAAATCAATCTTCAAGCTAGTGGCCATCAAAAGCATTTTAAAAAATAAATTATATTAGCTACATGTAATAATATATAGCATGAGAAGACATGATACATGACATAAGGAAGAAATAGTGGATGAGGTAACAAACTGGTATATGTGATGTTTTAGATATCTTTTTTTCTTAAAATGAGGACTCTCTTGGGAAATGATATCAGTGAATAATCATGAATAGCTAAGGAGATGTGGTGAAGTACAAGTGTATATCACACACACACACATACTCAGAGTTTTATATTATAGCCAGAGATGGACGCAGGTAATAAAAAGTCAGCTCATCTCTACTTACAATAAAGCCCTAAAATAAAGAACAAATCTTATTATAAGGACATGAAATTTCAAATGAAAGTATAATTGGCTTGCTGCGTTTTAAGACTGCATTACTGAGATACAACATGATGTTGTAACTTTATTACATGCATTTAAAATTGAGCTTATTGTAAAGAATTTAGATTCTCTGTCTCTTTCTGGCTGCTTCATCACTCAGCTAATCTAGTCACCTAATTCCTCCTTGATGAAGACCAACACCCTTTCCAGATTTCACATGTAGGTTAGAGTTACTCTCAATTTCCTACAAGGGTGTCACATAGTCTCTATAAGATTTTCAGGCATAATCATTGCAATATCTCCTAGATAGGTTTTCTCATTTTTGAAGGTTCATGTGTTAAACATCAATTCTCAGCTAATAATATAGTAAAGAAGACCTCACTGTTATGACTATTCAGAAGCTCAAGAATGTTCAAGAAAATGACAAAGCCTTATATCTTTGTTTTTAAATGGCCACAATCAGTCAGGAAAAAAAAGTTTTAACAAACTCTGTGTATGTATATATATGTATGTGCATACTATATGTATAAGTGTGTATACATACATATTTTATACATGTACTGCAAAATTTGTCATCACCATAGAACAGTATAATCATTTTTGTTTGATTCCATCCTCATAAAAGACGACAAAGTAAAGCAAGAACGTCTTGCCTGAAGAGGAGGTGTTTTCCATTTTAAGTGTAAAAACTATTTTTGGAAAAAAATCAAATTTGATGCAAATAGTAAAAATAATTGAACCTGGATGCCCTATTGACTTCCTAAGCATCTCTCAGTGCTCAGCCAATGACAATATTACTATAACAAAAATTCCTCCTCATATATGTCTGTGAATTTGTTGAACATGCTGCAGTTCTTACCCTCTTTGAACCTACATGTTACTAATTCACCCTTAGTTTATCTTTGGACTACCTCTTGCAACAATATTTGATACATTAGACTATTTCCTTCTACTTTATTTTCATGGTCTTATTTGATTTTCTCCTTTCTCTCTGGGCTCTTCTTCCCAACTGTTCTTCAGTGCAATGCCTATGCCCTCACCTAATAATATTGGAAAATCTCATTCACTTCCATATGTCTCCAAGATCTATGTTTTCCACCTAGACTTGTCTCCTAAGCTCCTGACATATTTACACGATAGTTTTATAAAATAGCAGTTTAAGTATAATCATATTCAATGACTTTGACCATCTCTTACCCTCCTTGATGAAGAACAATTGCCTCTCCTGATTTCGCAGCCAATATGAATTGTAGTTTAATATCAATCTCCCACCAAAGGTGTCACATAAGGTGTCTCAATAAGATTTTCAGTTTTAATTGTTGCAATCCATCATATACAGATCTTATTAAATTTCTCCTGTTCATTAAATTGTCATCAGGTTGCTCAGGCAAAAGACCAAGGCAGGATCCACGACTCCTTGCTGTCTCTGAGAACTAACATCCAATCATCACTAATCCCTATCTCCTATTTCTCACAATGCATGTATCCACTGAGCTCCATTCCTGAGATTAGCACCAAAATCTAGTCACCAAAATCATACCTGGATTGCTGCAAAGCTACTTGACTTTACTTGCTAATGACATTCATGGTTTTTTATTTTCTACACTTAACTCAAATGCCAATCCTTTAAAAATCAAGCTCTTACAAAAACTTTCCCTAATATAAGCTGTTTTAATGTCTTCCTGTAGTTCCTAGACAATCCTTTCACAATTATCCTTGTTTACATAACCAGACCATCCTTTGTCATTCTTCCTTGGAAAAATACTCTCAAACCAATCTTAACATTTGTTTTCTGTTTCTTAATTGTCCACAATTTTTATTGTTTCAATTTTTTTTCATGTGGTGTTTTCCCGTCCAAAATATTCAAATTCTTTTAGCCTCTTACCATCAGGTGTTATTGTTAACCTTTTGTAGATTTTTCTTTTTTTTTTAAGCAAAGGTCCAGGTGAGAATGAAAGCAAGTATGCAGGCAGGCAGGAAGAGAGAGAAGGAAGAAATGGTTTATTTAGTTGTTTCTCTTGGTTATTGCCTCATTTCCAGACCTGGGGACCTTTGGATGCATGTGGACTTCACCTGGTCAACTAAACCACTGGGACACCAGGATGTGCCATCTTTCATAGATTTAATGTCATTCTTCAGGGAAAGATAGGGATTGTTCTCTCACTGAGGTATGTTATGCTCCATTACCCCAGTCATAATTGCATGTCCCATTGCACTTTGGGGAAGAGATTGCTGTATTTTTACCAATATTCATTATTAATGGATATGACTATATTAGGAGAACTCTCATGTTTTAGCTACAAACATGACATTCCAGTAAAAGACTGCATTCTCTATCTCTTTTCAGCTCAGTAATGCCCCATGATTAAGTTCTTTTTATGCGATGTGAATAAAACTAATATATACCACTTCCCAAGTATCACTACTATGTATTATGATACAGACCTTTGCCCCTTTCCCTCCTTTCCTCTGATGGGAAGATAGCAAGAGATGAAAGAAATAACTCAGAGATGAAAGTCACATGTTGTTCATTATTTGTATGTTATTTTTATCACTATATTTTCAAATTCTGTCATAGTAATTTAACTTTCACTTAATATAATACTGTATTTTATTGCAATTTTCACTAGTCTGTTTTAGAATGTATTTCTACTTAATGTCCATTTAGTCTGTCATATTCCCTCTTTTAGTCTCCGCTATGCTTAACACAGTCTAGAAAAAGAGAAATTATTGAATGAATGAGTAACTGAATGAATTAATGAATGAATCAGTGAATGAAAGCAAGTCTACAAGGTAAAGTTGGAACATGGTAGGACACAATCTTATCAGTTTCCTGCTGAGTTTTTAGTATAGAGCTCCTTGCATTCCTTAGCATCATTCCCCACAGTAAAGTGCCCCAGCTATCGCTTGAACTCTTAACACCACTAATCCCACTATTAATACTAATAGCTAAGCACATAGTGCTAAGTGAAAGATCTAAATATTTCCTTATAGGGATTGGATGATCCAACCAGTAGAGTCCCTTAAATCAAGATTCAGAATGGACCTTTTCTTGCTGACATGCTACATTTCCTTTTCTGCTTTGAGTGAGATTATATAGCATACTGAAATGATACCTTTAGTACTGAATGATTTGGCATTGAAGAAAATTTAAAAAAGCCTTTCCTTTACAGTTAAAAGTAAATTACAAAAAAAGAGATACTGGCAGGCAATTACTCTGTAAGCTATAGGAATGAAAGGGATTTCACAATGTGAATAGTTTAGATTCATATAATGTGAAGAGCTGTTGACAAGTGAGAAATCACTCAGCAATCTAAAGGAAAGCACTGAAGCTACAAATGTAGTCTCTCTCCCTCTCTCTCACCCTCTATCTCTCTCTCTCTCTCTCACACACACACACACTACACAAATGCTCTAAAAAATGTCTTAAAGTAGTGAAGAGATGGAGCTCAAAATGTTTTACATTTTTATTTTTAAAAAGTCATTTTTAGCATCTAAGGATGAAATACTATACAATTAGAGCTAAAATAAATCCATCTTGATTCAGCGTATGATAGAATTAAAAATTTGGAACAAATGAATATGATGACTTTCAGCATCCTCTGCTATGCATTGAGCTGTATTCCCTTAGGATTCACATGTTGAAGCTCTGTCACTACCTAAAGATGTAGACCCCCTACTTTAGAATGTGATATTTTTTGAAAATAGAGTTTTTGCACATGAGTAATTGAGGTCATTAAGGTAGCTTCTAGTACAATGTGACTGAAGTCTTTATAATAGGGGAAACTGGATATAGAGATGCATACATGGTGAAGACCGCATAAGATGAAGGCAGAGCTTCGGGTGCTGCCTCTACAAGTCAAAAATCACCAAAGGTTGCCAGCAAACCAGTGAAAGCTAGTGGAGAGTCCTAAAATAAAAGCTCCCTCACAATCCTAGAAAAAAATAACCCTACTGAAAACTTGATCTTGAACTTTTCTAGCCTCCAGAACTCGGAGACAATGAATTTCTGGCATTTAAGCCACTGATTTTATGGCACTTTGTCCCAGCAGACCTAGCAATGATCTTGTGTTTGTTCAAAACAGTATCTTAATTCAATGCTTCTAATGTCGGAAAGATTCATGGTCAGCTCAGCAGAGCTTTCAAATATGTTCAATGTTACTATCAAGGAGAGATCTCCATCAAAAAGAGATAAATATTTATTTATTTTTTTTTTGCTGGAACAAGCAGGGTTTTACTCTGCAAGATTCAAGGAGTCCAAGAGTTATTTTTCAGGGTTATTTAATTATCATTTGCAGGTTGAGCTCTGCATAGCCTGGAGGTCGTAGTTCACATTACGGACATTAGATCTGTACACATACTAAAATACATTTCTGAAAATTATATCAACCTCTCCTATGCCAATGAAACTAATCCATTATCATTTTCTGACATATGGAAGTAACCTAGTGCCTGTGAAAGGGGAATCTTTTTCTTATTCTCACAAATCTATGAACAAGCACTTATCCTGATGTTTCCATTCAAAACTATTACTACACATAAGTCAAAGTTTAAAACTGAATAATTTACATTAAATATTTGACTTCTTTCGAAAAACAAAAGAAGTCTTGTCCCTGCAGTCTAACTAGTGAGGATAAACTGACACTGAGTGGCAGGCCACCTGGAAATGTATTCACATCCACCTCACCACAGTCCTAGACACCAGGGCTAAGCATCACCTGACACGTTATCAGTTTGTATTCTTATTTATTTTATAATAAAACACACCAACAGACATATTTCTCTTGGCATATATCTTCAGGACAGTGGGAAGATAAAACGGCAAGGTTGACATTTCAAGAAAAATGAGAGAGCAGGACATGAACCCCAACCCTTTACTCTTGTTTGGGACTCACCTGATCCTGTGGCATTCGCATTTGAGATCAGAGTTCAAAGCACCACAATCTGTTAAAGTACAAATACTCTTGGGAGAAGCTTATCAGTCATTAATACCTTCCTGGAAATATGCTTATCAGATGCACTATATCTCCTCAGGCAAGTGGTACGTGTAAATTTGATAAAGGAGAGAAGCAAGGAAAAAGTATCTAGAACAAGGAGAGTGCCTGGCAAGGCTGTCCTGGAGTGGATTCCAGATCCTGAAATCTGTTCTTACTGACATTCTTATAACTTTATCTTACAATAGAAATTATTTTTCCAGGATATCAACAAAAATAAATGATTTAATGTATTTTCTGGTCTCCTCAACATATCACATTTCAAATACCCATCCTTGTCTAGTAGCCTTAAGCATTAGAACTGATTCAACATCAGAAATTTCACATTTATAATAACAAGTTCTTATAATTGAGTTCCTGTTCAATAAGAATTCACAAAATTTGTACAATACCATGTATACATTGGAAATATAATGCTTAATAAAAATATAAAGATATTTATTATAAAACAATGTAAGCATCCCAAGTTATCAGTATATTGACTCATGAAACAACAGAAAACTGATCAAATGATACAACATACTACTTACATGGGCCAAATTATATAGCTTCTATAAGTTTCAGTTTATCCCTTTTTTATTCCTTACTCATCTTCCAGACTTGATGTGAGCATCAAGATAAAACATTTTATAAATGATGAAGTAGGGTTCCATAAGCATAAACCACCATTATCAAATCAAAATCAATGCACTTGGAAATTCCCGTGTATATTATTTGTGTGTGTATATGTGTGTTTGTGTGTATGTGTGTTTGTGTGTATGTATGTTTAGATAGTTTAGTTCAGCAACTTGAGGTAGATTTTAATTTCCTATACTTATGGATGTAGAGTTGAAGCTGAGTACAAAGAAATTTACACAAAATTATATGGCTAATAAGGGAATTCTCAGACTTCATATCCTATGCTAAGCAAATTATCAACACAAAAACCAAAACAAAACCAGAGTTTCAATGATTCTTATTTCCCACAATCATTCTTGTAAAGACTAAATTATGAAGGGTTCAGAATATGGCTGTCACCCCCAAATATACTACTTTTGCATTGGATTATTTTAAGTTGAAGGTAATTGACAATCAACAAAAGCACAAAAAAAAGCCTTCTCAGAGATGACTAAAAGTAGAAACTCGAAAAATGAAAACTGTTTTAAATTCCATTTTAGAGGTAGTTTTATGGCCAGTGAAGATAAGAAATTGGCATCCAAGATGAGTCTTCACAGATAAATCTTACCTTTATCATTCATAAATTTCTTAATATTTCCCACAATATATCACCTCTAGAAACCCAACCATTGACTTGTTTCTTACTCTAAATTTCACTTCCACAGCACTTTTAATAACATTTTATTAAAAAAATAGAGACTGTAAAATAACATCTAGAAATATACTTACCCTAATATAAGTCAAGGAAATGTAAATAAGTGATAATGAAATAATTTTAGTCATCAGATTGGCAAAAATACAAGATAAGATCAGCCGACTCTTATAAGAACATAGAAAAACAAGATTAAACCACATTTTTATTGAGCATCAAGTAGGAATTATTTTAGAAATGTGTCAATGTTCATTATAGTTAAAATTCTCCTGACCTTAATTCAGCAATTCTACTTTATAGACTCAGTCCTAAAGGAATACTAACAAAATTCACTCATATCTATATACATGCATGCAAATATGTACAAGGATGTAAACTTTAGCATTGTTTGTTAAGGTGAGACAAACAAAACTGAAACACCGTGGGTATCCACCAATTAGGAAAATAGTTGAAATAATACAATCTATCAGTATAATATTATGTTTATTCTATTGACTTGGTTAGTCTGAAAAATTAAGTGAAAAGACAAAATAAAAGAATATGGTTTTCATAGTCTGATTCCAATACAAACAGAAAAAGAAGAAAATACCTTAGCCATCCTTGTAGTAATTTATATATGTAAATACACATGCATACATACAGAGATATATATGTATATATATACATAAATAAACAGATGAGTAAGAAAGTAATCAAGCATTTGTAAACTGAGATAAGATATTAAAGAAAGACGGAGGGTGTGTCCTGGTGGCTTAGTGATCTAGTACACCTGGGAGCAGTCTCACATACATCCCAAGGTCCAGGGTTCAAGACCCAAGGCCAGGGGTAAATGACCAGTGTGAACTATTAAATGAAAATAAATAAAGTGCTTCTTCCTCCTCTCTTTTCCTTGCCTGCCTGTTCTCCTTCATTCCTGTCTGTACCTTTCCTATAAAAAAAAAGACAAATGGGTTTTTTTGTCTTCAAAAGTCTATCTTTGACATAATGAAACCAATTTTATTTTTTGTATTATGATACATTGAGGAATTGAGATGAACTATGTGAGTCAAGTAAATGAGCCACTCACACCACTTCCCAGAATGATATAAAAACAAAAATCAGAAGAATCATTATAAATGTGCCCTTAGGTGAGGAAGGCAGTACAGCTAAAATAATCACAACACTTAAAAAATAGTACCCTTCTCATTACCTATGATAGCTAGTTTTATGTGGTAATTTCACTAAATCCTAGAATCCTACTATGTAAACACTAATTTAGATTTTTTTTGTGAATCTGCTTCATAGATATGGTTAATATCTGCAACCAATTAACTTTAAGTAAAGAGGTAATGCTTCCTAACGTGCTGGGTTTCATTCAATCAGATGGAGAGCTTTAAGAGTAAAAACTGAGTTTTGCTGTATAACAAAATCTGCCTCAGAACTGCAGCATGAACTCCTGCCTGAGTTTCAAGTCTGTTGACCTGTCTTACAAATGTTGACATGCCAGTCTCCACGATCATGTCAACTGACTGATTTAAAAAGCGTATCTCTACAGAACAGTGTTTCTATTTTTCCAAAGAACCTTGACTGATAAAGTTACGTAACTTTAAAATGTAGTCTGCCTTTCATAAAGTTGCTAGGTAAAACAAATGATTAAATCTTTACTTCAAGTGCATCAGTGAAGAATATCTACATCAGTATACATGGATCAGCAGTACTGATTGCCTTCTGTTGTTTTCAGGTTGAGGTGTGCATTTTGTTAGACTCTGGAAACTGATGCTCTTTATAGTCATGACATCGTCAATATTCTTGTAAATCATCCCTTGGGCATTTTAAAGGTGACACACATCTGTTAACAGAAACTTTCTGAGTCTCCCCACAAATGTCAAAGTCTATTTTCATAAGGATGATAATTTCTTAAAAGATTTTTGAAGTGCCCATAAGTAAATAATGACCGAAAAGTGAAGATACACAACCAAAAACATCATACTGAGTTCATTTTAAAGGACTAGAAGCCTTTCATTTAAAAAAAAATCAAAGACTAACGGTTAAATAAATAAACACTCTGATACTTTTATGCAATTTTTTCATTCTACCTGTTAGCAAATTTATGAATAACATGGCATAATTGGAAGTCAGCCTTTTAGGAAGTACAGAAACTCCTCTAGTAAGATTGGGCTAGACTGATAAGATTTCAAATTCTTGCAATTTCAGTGAAGATCACAATTTTTTCACGTACATACTCAAAAAAGGCCTTAAGCACATGGACCATTATAAATAGTGCATCGGAAAGATTGTTTGACATGGGGTTATCTCCTTTTCATTTATCTCCCTAGACCCATCTCCTCATACCAGTGCCCTCTGGCCTTATTTCCATTGGTAATAATCTGTAATTTCTGTTATTTTCTCATTTCAATACCACTAAAAGTCAGATTTTCCTTAGGATATATTACCTATTTATAGCCATTTAGAACATTTTACACCAATCGGCACTTTGGAGCTGCATCTGGCAGTGTAACTAGCATTTACAGGGTTTCTGTAGACTTTTATTACATGGTGTGACATTAGATTGATGGACTGTCTCAATCTTATTCTCTGTCAATTGTACACTGATCCGTGACAGCATAATGGATATGTGACAGTGTTTGGAAGGGTGAGAGCGACTACAATAACATTCTAGGGAGGATGGATATCAGAGTTCCTTTTAAAACTCTTCTTAATTTTCCTCTCATATGAAAATTTTAAAAAGCTGCCAACATAGGATATGCCAATTTTCTTGCTAGGAAAAAAAAGAAGGTACCTGTTTTAGACAAACCCTATTAAGTATGATGGCAAAATAGCTGTCGATCACGCTGAATAGGGCTATTAGGCATTCCCTGTAGCAAGGAGACTTCCAACGACCCTCTCAAAAGGGAATCATGTCATGCTCCAGTCTGGTCAAAGGTTATTACAGCTAGGAAGATACTCTCTGCTGAGGGAGAGGAAGAAGAAGGGCTTACTGCTTTTACAGCAGGGAATTACTCCGGACTTGCCTGAGGAGATAGTTGCAGTTTCCCCCAAGCAGGCATTTGGAGGCTGTGCCAGGGAACATGTTTCTGTGACTTACAAGAAAGCCTTTGAACTCTTGAAGATTTCAAGTTTATTTACTATTTCAAATGTTCCACTCGTGTCCTCTCATGGGGGAAGGGAAAAGAGAGCAAACACATCTGCGACTCTTTTCTCCCTCTGAAAATCTTAAATCATATCCTTAAGTCTAGGTGTTTGGTGCTGGTAAGAGGTGCTAGGAATTTTCCGGGAGGTGGCAAAGAGAAGACAAGTTAGTTGGGGAAGTGGGTAGTAAAACGAAAGGCACTGAGAGGAAGAGCCAAGACCTACCCTTGACTTGCTTTTGGCAGGGACAGGAGGCAAGTTTACAAAGAGCAGAAGGGCCGGGTGACAGCCTACAGGATATGATGTGGAAAAGGATAATATAAGACACAGACCCCAGGGAAGGTGATTGACTCAGCAGCGAAGAACCAGTCAGCAATGTAGTTACTATTCTTTGTCCAAATGGAGAAGATCAATTGCAGGTTTGGAAGCTGTGTGAATCAGTCCTACTTATTTCAGCTTTACTGCAAGAATGTGATGCTTTTATTTTTGTAAGAATGGGATATTTTAAAACTTTCATTCATGGAAAGTCCATAACAGACTTCAATCTGGTTCCTTCATTACAGTGGGTCAGTGACAAAGACACACACACACACACACACACGCACACACCTCTTCCCCACAAGTTTTTCCCAGTTTTAAAAGTAGTAAAAACAGTGCAAGTAAGAACAAGAAAAGTACATGCCAGTAGATTAGATGAGAAAACAGCAAGGGTCAGGACTCAAGAAGATATAATCCTTACTCCCAAGCAGTCAAATATTGAGACTCCTGCTGCAGAAGGGTCAAAGGACTATTGCTGTCATGGGCAGGGCATTCTATTGCTCACCAGGACTTATTTCTATGGAGTAGAATGTGTTGCTTGAGTCTTTGTCTTGCATACACATAGTTCCCTGTTGACTCCAAGGCACATGAAAATGACCGACATGACTCTGACTCAAGCAGAATGCTTGGACTATAGATAATAGAAGAATAAGCACAGAATACTTAAACAATTGAGAGCTAGTTTGTGTGATCAAAAAATTCAGAGGAAATACTGGCTTCAGAAAAGTTACACTAATAGTGTGACCAGATCCTTCCCTTCTCTGCTCCCCTGGGATCTCTTTTCAAGATGTGAGAGTGTGGTTGGACCCCAAGCTTTCTCTTCACATCTGATAAAGTGTGGGATGGAGTTGAAAACAAGTAGAGGCCATGGGAAGGACAGATACTTTATTAAAAGTTTATGTCAAAAAGAGAAAAGTAAAGGATACTGTGTGGGAATAAATACTAGATGTTAACTGTTGATCTGTTTTCACTGTCACTCTTCCCTACCACTATATCTCTTGAGCTTCACCCTCCTCCATATCAATGATTACTGGCCAGTAATTCATTTAGCTAAAAAAATCATTCAGTTTACAAATAATTATTGAGCACCGAGTTTATGACTCGCATTGCATAGTAGGGCTACCATGATGCACTCCTGTCACCCTCAAGGTAATCTCACTGTAATGGGATAGAAGAAATATAAGCTTAAATGAAAAGGTTATGTATAAATTCTAATTTTAGAAACTGTGCAAGTTTCTGTGGCAACATCAATGGAAAAAGGCATCAGGGAAGTTGAATTTAGAGTTTGAGGCCAACAGGAACTCTTAAAGCTGGGGGCGAGGGTGAAATTATGAACAAAATAATAGCATTTGCAAAGGAAGGAGGAGGTGCTAAAACCACCCCATGTGTTTTGAGGAATATTTAGTGTGCAATAGCAGAGAGATTTTAGAGATAAGCGTCATCACATTTGAACCTGGAGAAATGGGTAGAGATCTGCAATTTCCACCATGGTAATAAGCAGTCCTGGTCTTTTCTCACACCAGTCGTCCTAGTCTTGTGCAGTTGTGGGGAACTGTTTGATGATGATCAGAGATGGGGCCAAAACACCTGGAATTTGTTCAACAGTTTCCCCCCAAAAGTTTGCTAGGTACAAAGCACTGGACTATTACAAATATGTACCCTTGGGCCTCAAAAAGAGCTTTTCCACTGACTGGAAGTGCTCTGAATCACCTCCTTAAAACACATTAAGCACCTGTGTTCACTTCCTTTGCTCATTTTCTCATAAAATGATCTTGCCTTTTTAAATGACTGGATATATTCACACCACATGTCATAAACTCATATCCTCTCACACTTAATCTTTAAGATGTGTCTACCTTTACATTCTTTTTCCAACCCTAACATCTATTTTCTGATGGGATCTTTCTCTTTCTGTTCCCTGGTTCCAGTCTGTCAAGCTCCCCACAGGAGACGCTTACACTTCCTGATGAAAGATGCTCAGCCAGTCTAGTCACTGGTTATTTCAGTGTTAAATATGCTCACAATTCTGCCTGAAGGCGTCTGGTATGGCGAGACCCTAACATCTTCTCTTGCCTCCCTGGTGTTTTGCTCCATCATTTATTACATCCCTCTCTTATTATCTCCCTTTCCACAGACTCCTACCCACTGACATTCAAAAATGCTCAGATAATTCATCCTCCCTAAACAGCCATTAAAACATATTGATTCTAGTCTCCCTTCAAAATGCTTCTTTACATGAGTGTAGAGTTTTTTCTTGCTCTTTTCATATCTTAATTATCCACTCATTCCTAAAATTATTGAAATAACTTTCTACACAGTACTGGCCATATGCCATGGAGAACCCTTTGTTCACAAAACAAGTGAAATTCTTCTTTTCTAATTCAAGGCATCTTCTTAACCTGCCATGGAGCTTTGTACTTTTCTTTTAGTGTCATGCTCCCTCAGGCACAGGGATTCTCAAGGGCCAGTGAAAACACGCACAGTTGCTCCAGCTTCTCTTCCGAGACTGTATGGGGCATGTACTCAGCCTCTGTCTTCCCCATGCTCACACCCAGGACCCGACGGACACAGACGGGCTGCACAGTGGCCAGGCTAAAACCTGAGAGAAATTATCATCAACTGAGTCCTGATTATTGCAATCTTTTTACTCATCTCTGTGCAGTTCCTTCCCAGGATGTTCTATCACCCAATCATGATCAGAATCATTTTTTAAATATCATACCATTTTCTCTGCACAGAAACCTCTTCTGACTGACTTTGCTCTCACTTGGAAGAAAAGCCAAATTCTTTAGAAAAACCTTTAGAATTCTGTGGGATTTAGATCCATGCTCTCTTTCTGTACTTAACTTTTGCCACTGTCCTTAACCACACACACACACACACACACACACACACACACACACACACACACACACTCTTCTAGTCTCTCTGTGTTCCTCAGTCATTCAAGTATCTTCTTACTTTATGGACTTTATACTTACTCTTTACATTACAAATGAAATTTATTGTCCCCTGTAGTTTAAAAGTTTAGGCTTGAATGAACCATCTGTCCTGACTCAATGTATCAAGCAACAGAATGGGGGAATTTATTATATAAAATACGTTTAAGTTCTAATTAGGAAGATATGTACAAGACATTGTGGCAACAAATCTTCATGAGACGAAGTCATGGAAGATTTCACAGCAGCTGGATTTAGACTTTGAACCCAATAGGAGCTCTTCTAGTTGGATAGCAATTATGAGAAGGAAAAATAACATGTGCAAAGAAAAGAAGTAATAATAGCCACTCCATGTTTTTGAGAAATAAGAAAGCAGTATGCAATAGTTGAAAGAGAAATTGTAAATGTAAGAGTCATACAATTGGACCTGGAGAAATGGGCAGAGACCTCCAAAGTTTAGCCATGCCAGTTGGCCATCGTTTCTACTCACACCAGTCATCCTAGTCTTGTGCAGTTGTGGGTAACTGTTTAATGGTGAACCAGAATAGACCAGCCTGATTTGAAATGTGTTCAACAAATATTTGCTTCAGTTAGCTCTTCTCAGTGTTGGCCCCATTTTTGCCTCTTACAAGGAACCCTAGACTTATTAACTTAAAAACACTAATAGAGTGTCTCTAATAGTTTTAGCAATTTTTTTTCATAGTTCACATTGAATCTTTTTGAGTTACATGTCCATGTGAAGAAAATGACTAAAATATTTGGTCCATCAAGCCTGAGTTATGTGTTCACCCCTGGAGTCCTTGGGAAAGGAAAAAGAGTAAGAGGTGAGTACTTCCTGAAAGAAAGAGATCTTATTTCTCGCCATAAAATATATGTCAAATATGGTCATTTCATGGACTATTGTGTTACCATTAAGATCAGTTTTTTAAGAATATTTAATGACCTAAAAAGCTCAGGATAGTGTTAAATTTTAAAATATGATATTAAGTGAGTAAGAGTAGGAGAAGAGAATAAAAATTCTACCAGAGATTAGATGAGATATTGAGAAAGCGGTCCTAGAATGAGGAAATTATTTTAGGAGTATATTTTTTTCTTATCCCCTTATTTTATTTATATTTTCTATTATGAGCATGTATTTCACAAAAACATAAATATTCTTATATGTTTAGATAAATAAATGAGGATAGGTGCAAAATGCATTGGGGCAACCCGTTCATGAGCATTGCCTTCATAGACTTGACGTTCTGGGAACTAACTGTGGATTCACTAAGTACTAAATGTATAAACTTGTAAAACTAACTTTGCTTTTCACATTTCAGTTTCTTTACCTGAAAGATGGGAATGATAATGCTTGCTTCACATAGTTATGATAAGGAATCCACAATCCCCCTAAAGTACAGCACTTGGTCCATAATAATCATTAAAAATGTTACCATTAGTAAGAGTTAAGTCTGGGTAAGAGACTGGCAAAAAAAAGAGGCATTTTAATGTAATATTCAAACTTTTTTTTAAGATTACCCATGTTTACAGATGATAATGTTCTAACTATTTAAAGTAAGTTTTGAGCTGTCTTTCATAACTAGTACCTGAGGTTGATTGAACCAGGACAATGAGGATCCCTCAGCCACATGAAAGGAGAAAAACCCAAGGTTCAATTTTACTTGCCTGCTTAGAATTAGTGTAAGTTCATACTGACACACTAAGAACATCATGTTGCTATCATCATATCAGTCGCCCGGGGAATCAAGAAAAAGATAATGTAGATGCTTTAAGCCATGGCTAAGGACACCCTTTAGGTAATTCTGCAGAACTCTTCATTCCAGAGAGACTTGCCTTTTAAAATTTGCTTCACAATACAATTTTAAAATGAAACCTTTGTGGTCTTTGTATAACTGCCCCAGTCACTTAGTAGGTGACTAATTTTTTTTTAATGAACATCATTTTTACTTTTGCTTATCAGATGAGAAAACAAGAGAGAAAACTGTCACTGACTGCTGCCTATCAAATAATTGGAGGCCTCATGAACAGACCCTAGATGACACAGAAGCATTAAATAAAAGATAAAATAGAAACAAGACTCTTTGAATAATACTGCCTGAAAGCAATTTCCTTCTTGAACTAGGTCACTGCTGATCGGAAAGCCACAAATTTTAGGGACTCATGCAGGGCCTGAGACTTTGATTGTATAGTTAATAAAGAATAAAAAAAAAAACAACTCCATCTCATAGAATTGATGACATGCAAAACAAATTCAAGATGTTTAGAGACAGAGGTGCCAGATTCCAAATACAAAATGAGGCAGTAGCTAAGGCTATTCTTTTAAATCTTATCAAACTTATACCTATAGAGTAGGATAATTTGTTTTAAATCACTGCATTAGGCTTTGGGAATAAAATTTTATTTTATGTATTAATGCTGTCAGTGATTATAAGACTGTATGTATTATCTTTAATTGCTGGAGCATTATTTGACTACAAAAACTAAATGCCAAAGGACTTCATATGTATCAAAAATAACACAATCTCAAACTGGACACATGTCTTAGAAAGATGCCTCCTCCCCTAAATCTCTACCTTTTCTATCTAGTCACTGCCTCTGTGCAAAGTATAGTATATTTGACTTTTAGTTCTGGCCATTTAATTCAAGGCTCCCTGATAGCTTTGGTTCCCAGAAACATGAAGTTTAAATGAGAGAAAATAAATATATTTTACATTTTCAAATGTAGTCATTCTGTTACAAGCACATTCTTCTGCCAATATTGATGATATTAAAAGGTTAATGAAAAAAATATAAGGAATGAGCCAGCCACTAAGACTCCAGACAAAAAGAGGATTGTCTAGCCAGATGATATAATTCCAAAAAGATAAAAGGGGTTAAGACTCCATTTAGTCAAGTACAGCAACAGGATACCAAACTTCTGAAAATTAGGTTTGATGGATGTAAGCAAAAGAGGAGGAGCATACCATTATTTTTTAAGGAATGAAAGAGGACTTTCAGAAGTAGGGTGAAGAGGTGACCAATGGAATGAATCTTGCTTTGGTGGGCAGCTCTATGACCCTTCCTGCCAGATTCTGTCTATAATTGCCATAATCATTTTAGAAAGAAATCTTTAAACTTTCTCTATGTACATATTTTTGCTGTTTTTTAATCTCTAATTCTGGGAATATCCTTAGATGTGGTAAGGGTCACTGAACTTTTTCATTTCTACTTAATGAAACTTTTTTATGCTGAGTCTATCAATATGAATATTATTCCATGCTTTTAGTGATCACAGAATGCTTATGTTCTGCTTATATGTCTTCTTAATGAAGAAAAATTTGCTATAGTATTGACCTCCTTTTTTTCTCCAGATTATTTTCAATGAGGGTAGACCAATTGAACTTGAATGTGTTTATCCTTTGTGCTTAATCAAATCTATAGTGGGGGCAGGGGTGGGATATGGGGAAGAGGAAAATAGATGCATGGGCTATGAAAAAAAAGTGAATGATATCAAAGGCAGCATTCCCCATAAAGCTTAATTTTATCCAGTTATTGTTCCTTTTTATTTTCCCTTAAGAATTATTTACAGATGGAAATGGAGATTTTATTCTACTAACATAATCAGACTGTTCAAGGACAAGAAAACAATATTTTTGACCTTTGGATAATGATCTTCTTTGATATCATCACTTGACCTTCCCTCTAGAAGCAATATATAGAAATCTAAAGTCTGCTTACTTAATTTTTCTTGTGAAGAGAAATAATGGCAACATTTTTACCATTCTATCTAATATGAACTAATTGTTGCCACGGAAAAAATTGATGGCTGGTATAGTTAAGGTTTATTATAAAATTATTTAAACTTAATTGTAAGCAGAGCTTTAGGTAAACATGCAGCGATATATATATGTACATATACATATATACACACACATATATATTTATCTATAAATAGTTTTTCCATTTGATAATTTTAGTGCAGTTTTAAAAGTTTATAATAAGAAATTAATTTCTGGTGCCCCTGGTGGCTCAGGCACTAAACCAGTAGCTGGGGCACAGAGCAGTGAAGGTCAAGGAGTTGGGTTCAACACCCAGGGCTGAGGGTAACAATGAAAACTAACTAACTAACTAAATAAATAAATGCAAGCACTTCCTCTTCCTCTTTTTCCTCCCTCCCTCCCTCCCAAACTTCTTTAATTCCTTCTTAAAAATGCTTCTTCCTTCTCTCCCTTCCTCTCTTAAATATTTTTTTCTGTGACACAACGTGGGAGTCATTTCCATAACTATCATAAGTGAGAAGCAGTTTCAGAACACTTTGAATTTATATCTAATTTGCAAGCACGAAAGAATTTCCTCTTATAATTATAAAAATGACTTAATATCAAGAATCTAATGGAGGTATTATTGAGTGGAGGACCATGTGTGGGCTGTTAATTCCAGAGAAGGACTGTAAAAATTTATGTTCATTGCATCTTGGTATCAGCATCAACAAGGAAAACACAAGGCAGGCAGCACTGGGCGGAACAACACATACAAGAGAAAAGACAAAGCAAGATTAGAAATAGTGGTGTCAGTCTTTCATGGCCAGCATGTCATTTCCAGAGTCCTCCAGGGTAACTCACCTATACATGCACTTCTCTTGTGCTGCAGTGGGAAGGACCTTGTTCTCTCTGTGTGGAATATAGACCTAGCAGTGGAATTGGCCTGGTGCCAAATGATTTGCATGCTTCCACAGAACAAAAAAGCACATCTTGAACATTGACAGAGAAATTCCCACAAAAGGAGATCAACCTACACCAGTTGTGTGTTTTCTTTATCTTTTGATAAGGAAGTAATTCTGGCCCATGGTCCATTCTTACACAGTTGAATGGGGGCCAAAAGACTGCACATGAAATTTTCCTTTCCAATGGGGATATACACATATCTCAGTTCAATCTGCATACGATTACAAGAATAGTGGTCTTACAACTTGTGAAGTGAAGTTTTGGTTATAATTGTGAGGAAACTGAACCATTTAGAAGAGTTGTTTGCCATAACCTATTAATGGTTAGAGTCATGCCTTAACTATGATATATTCTCTAATTGAATATTGGGACCACATTTTCAGAAAACTATCAGGACACTGTTCTTGTTCTTGGTTCTATTTATTACCAATTCTTTCCTTTTCATGAATACAAAGATGATTTGGCAGTTTGGGGCCTGAAAGAAGGCTTAGTAAAATATAATGTTGATTGGAAATGCTGCCCAACCCATGCTACTCAGAATAATAGAACCAGGAAAAGGACAAATGTTAATATATGGGAAAAGTTAAGTAGCAGGCTATTTAGGGTTATATGAGGAATATTTTATATAAAGATCTCAATTGAATTCAAGATTTAGGTCACTAGTGGACATGAGAAAAATAATCTTTAGGGAATTAGAGTTGGATGATAGCCCAATGGAAAAGTGCAAAAGAGAAACTAGTATTTCATAATCAGAGAGCTGAATACAGGAATAGACTATTTTTCCCTAGGATGTATTTTACGATATGTTCTTGAGGAAAAAAATAAAAAAGCTAAAAACCACTAAGAAATAAGGTCATTTACCACAAGTAGCACTAGACCTAACACTGGTCATGCTTATCATGCTTAGTAGTGATTGAGAATCTCTTAAGCCATCCTTTCTTTGAACCAGATTCATTCTAGAGTTTGAGATAAATAAATGCAGGGAAAATAAATAAAAGATAGGTGAATAAATTGGGTATTCAAAAATTACCAATGAAAACTATTTTGCATGTCAATTCTTATTAAAATTATCAGCCTTAAGAAATCTTATTCACTTCAGGTGAGTTGTATCACATTTTTATTTTTTAATCCTATTTTAAATCCAGCTCAATAGGTTCTGGAAATGTGGAAAGAGGAAATCAAGGTTTGGGATTATCTATGACATCCTTAATCCTAAATGATCTGTTCTTGATTTAGAGATTGTCATCCATTGCCTAACTTATTGATTGAGGTAATAGTACACGCAAATGATAATCTCCGCTTGGACTCCAAATTAGCAGAATTCCTTTTCTCTTCTGAGGTTGGAGTCAAAGTCCTAGCAAAAAATTTATTACATATCATGGGTTAGGTTCTTTGGAAAAGAGGCAGATAATGGAATCTAAGATGAGTCAATACCTAGAGAAGAGAGAGGAAGACAGCAGAATTTGTCAGAAGGAATTATTGAGATGTGATACTGGCATGATGACAACCTCTACCAATAACCAACACATGGGGTAACTCTGGAGTTAAAACAATTTGCTACTGTTGTTCTATATGGGAGGGGTTGAAATCATACAGCGTTTATATAAATCCTTCACCAATCATTTGATGTGGAATGCTCCCAAAATTGCATTACCAAAAAGGAAGTTCTCTGCAATTGAGGCCATCTTTGAAGATGTTATCAACTGAGACTTGCCTTACAAAGACACCTCTAGAAGCTAAAACAAAAAAATTTTCTTCAAGGATTATTTGAGCAGTAAGATACCCTTGAAGGAGAATCTGGAGAGGAAATCAGCCTGGCTACCATAATTGCCCTTTATGTAGTACTATGGCTATATTAGGTAAGAAAAAGATGCATGTAAGGGTGGGACTCTAGCTACACAGAATAATTCAGTCAGTAAAAATAATCATACTTTCCATGGAAACATGAGATTTAGTGTTGGTTCCTATATAGATTTTCTTCTTTATAAAATAAGGATTTCCAGGTATTTTCCTCTAACACGTGATAATAAAGTGCCTTGATCATACAGAACAATTCATAGTTATGGACTAATATTTTCAAACCTGAGAGCTGTCAGTTAAGAGAATTTCCAAGTAAGAGACTTCGGACAGCTGTAAGTGTAAATGCACAGCAATCAACTTAAGAGTTCGAAGTCCTCTTAAGATTTTAACAGTTTTAAGGAAAATAGTTTCAAGATCCAGTATCTAAAATAAAAAAGGTCTCTATTATTCTGCATCTCTGTTATATGACATCTCTGGTGTAAGTTCTGCCTCTTAAAGACCATTTGTTTATTTGCTGTTTATTTTTTAATAAAATGCTATTGTGTTTCAATGCAATTCTTGAACTCTTTAAGATCAGAGTTGGCTTAATAGTTATTTCCCAAGTAAAACAGCAAGGATAAATATTACAGTCTCTGAGTTTTCCTGGTAATTAGTCGCCAGCATGCCATATGACTTCATATATACTTATGGACCAGTCATTTAAAATAGACTTTTCTGAGTATTTCTTGCGCAGATTTGGGAGTTGCAATTGAGAATATTAGTTGGAGAAGAGCTCTCTGCAAAAACACTCAGAAGAAAAACTGCTGTCATCCTAACTAGTGGAAACCAAAGGTTTATCTAAGTGTAGAAAGCAGGTAAAGAGTATCTCTTCACAGCCGTCATCACCACCACCACCACCAGCTCCTGCTCTGGGCTGAACTCCTTTACTGAGTTCTGCTTTCTTGGAGACCATAGGTGAATCTACATCTGGGAGAACAGACTGAGTTGATCTCCTCCAGGACAGCCCACTTTCCTCTTGATTAATTCCTTATTCAGCTGAACTATAAATATTATTAAACATTTGCTTATGACCTGCCAGAAAACCATGCTGTTCAACAGATGAGGCTGGTGTGTTTTAATTTTATGTACTCTGAAAGTGCCTAGTTTAGCTCCTTCTCTGTACTCCATATTTTCCTAAATTCCAGTTATTGGAAAGTTTTTTTCTTAAAACCCAAGGCACAGATTTTCTTAATTTTTCTCCTATTTGAGTGTGAGAGGGTTGCTTGAGGGCATGTGTGAGAACAGGAGGATTATAGGGGTGGAATGGGTTATGACATATTTTCATTTGCAGCTGCTATGCCTCCCTTGCCTTAATCCAGTCCAGATCACAGAAGAAACCTAACACCATTCCGGTGACCCTGGAATTGTACCAGTGCCTCAAATCACCAAATAAGGTAAGTCATTTGTTATCTGAACCATAAATATTGACATCCACTAGTGACAAATGTATAAGTAGTGTTGAATGACTGTGTAATTTCAGCTGCTCTCCTCAGGCCTGTCAATAGTTTCTCTTATCTTTTGAAAGCCTTAATGACTGATGTCTGTTAGTAGAATAAGAATGTACTCTCCAGTTTATTACCTTCTTCATTATGACCACATTTGTTATCTAGGGAGTTTTTCTTTTCATTTTTAATGTAGATCCAGTTACACAAAACTGTTGCACTGGCAAACACTCAGTACCCTTTTGTCTCCTTCATTATCCTGTGTTCTATCCCTACAGTTACCAAATATCAAGAGGTTATCACCATTTTTCTCCTTCACTTTACTGTCATGATAGTGACAAAACAATTAATTTTACCCACTTTCTCCTTCATAAAAATGACTTGGGAGGTTAAATCTTACTTATGTGCCTAAAATTAGTCAAAGAATATTTTCTAAATCTAACAGGTGACCACACTATAGAGCAGTTATGATGTGAGGGTATTTTCAAAGAATATTGAAAACTGTTTCAAATAGTAACTGAGTTTAAAAACTCGTCTAAAACTGAACATGTTAAGGGCGAAACAGATTTTGTTTTATTTACCTATCAAATGGGAAATCAGTAATTCCTGTTGTTGGTTTTTCATCTACTATTCATTTTGCAGAGCCTATGTTTTAATGTAATCATTAGACAAAAATAACTCCAAAGGTCAGAGAGAACATAAAAGGATTTTGAATATATTTGAAAGAGGAGTGCTAACAATATCTAAAAGCTTAGGTAATTCAACTCTAAAGACCAGTATTTTATTAGGATATGTTGACTGGTGCTGGCCTCAAATATCTTCATCACAGGCAAAACCTTTGGAAGAAAAAAATGGCTGCAGATTTCCCCAAACTGTTGTAGTGGTTTGATGACTAAAATTTAATGACTAAATGAGAGTTTGATATATCAGCCTCTTTAGGATTTTTCTTGCAGGGAGAATTTGGATCTAGGGAGAAATCTAACAGTTTTTCATAAAATGCTGAGTTGCTAACAGCAGAAATTGATTCATTTTTGAAAAGATGACTCAACTAACATGTCCTGCTAAAAGTTCCCTAACACTCCAGGCTAAATGAAGTGCTACTCTTTTCTTGTTCCTCTGCCATCCTGTGTCTATTACAGCACCACACAGGAATGTGAACTCCTGGAATGTAGGGATGTGTTGATTTTTTTTTTCAAAAGCCTTAAAATTTGGCATACTGCTTTGCAGTTAACTTGAGGCCAGAAATAATAGTTGAATGATTGAATGAGAAGCAAAACTGAGAAAGACAAAAACAAGTATCTTAAGAAAAGGTTTGTTAAGTGTTTTCACTTTTTTCAGAATAAGCAGGTATCAAAAGTCAAGCTCCTTCATCTCATCTTTATCACTTGTGTGCATGTGGATGTATGTGTGTATGGTCACACACATGATCGTGGACATAGAAATGACTGATTAGTATGACGCTGGTTTTTATGAGCCAATGACTTATAGAAGATTAAGCTAAAATAGACTAAAGTGACTAAGTTGACTTAAGGAAACTTATATTTGTAGCCTTAAACTTATTTAGAGTTCATTCAACTGAATTAACATCCAAGTGCACGAGATAATTTTCTAATACAGCATTGGCTGATATCCAGGCTTGAGGAGTATCTCATCTCTGACAATTACTTTTCACCTCCTGCTCTGCCGTCTAACTTCTAAATATTCTACACCATCCTAAAATTCCCTAGCCTTACAAACTTTTTCCCTTCTCACAGCATTTTATATCCTCTCTGCTACCAAATTATCTTTTCTTCTCTACCCAGGAAACCTCCCATTTACTTCTTTTAAGGTGGATATTCATGTGATTATTAAAATAATTGACACTTTGACTTACAGATTTGATCTCCCTGGGATATTTGCTTTTAAAAAGAGAAGTTTGGTAATCCAAATTAGGTTCTAATTGTTTAAATATTTATATAAGAAGAGAAGGAGATATTTTAATCAGAAGGCCTGTTGGTGGCTCTTATCTACTCATTCCTTTTACTGGCTATGCACCCACTACCACACATATTCAATAAACCCACGAAATATTACAAATATTCACTGCATAGTTTCATATTGTCATCCTCTGAAATCTGCTATATTTTTTTGGCAAGTAGCTTTTCACCTTCAAATTCCCAGTGAAATAATTCTATTTAGACAAATGCAACAGGCTTAAAAGAATCATATTTCAAAATAGGAGTAATATGGCATAAGAGTGTCCAGTGTCTGGAGGCAGACCACTTGAGACCAAGATATATGACCTTGGGGCATTCATTTAATCTTTCACTCTCCAGTTCTTTATCTATAAAATGTGAATGAATACTGTTGCTTAATGGATCTAGGAAAGAACATGTGTGAAAGTGCTAAGAAAATGAGTATTTTATAAACAGAAAATATTTTATTACCAACCAATAGAGGTTTTAAGTATGATAGTTATAGTATAATCATTATTATTGAGCTAACATCTTCCAATATGAAGAATTAATCCTATGAAAAAAATTATGGTGAGTTTTCTTTTAATAATTTGTGATCCTTAGATTACAATTTAGTGTTGATCTTTTAAGATAAAGCAGCTAATCCTTTCTCCTCCCTCTTTTTTTGTGCTTATTTGGGTTTTTCTAAGTTTAGAAAAGAATATAGTAAGATAGAACATGTAGTATGTGGGGAGGCGCAGTAAATTAGTTGCAGGCAGAACTCAGGAGTAATAATGGAAGCCCTCAAAAGGAAACCCCGTGGCACTTTTTCAACAAACAGACCATAGGAATATCACAGAACTCACTAAACCTTGGTTTTCTTACTGTTCTAAAGGAGCTAATTTAATGATTTATTCAGGAAATACTATTAAGCATATTCTATGTGTTTGGCATCGAGGACACAAATATAAATTAAAGCTGACCTTGCCCCTGAGGGTTCAGCTTTTACCTACCTCACAAGAATTTTGTGAGGATTAAATTAGATGTGTAAGAATGTGACTTGGCAATTGTAAAGTTGTCTATAAATAGATAAAAGTAAGTCTTTATCACACAGAGGGCGCCTTGCAAGAATGGTGAACAGCAATGTTTAATCTTTAGTGAATTTATGACCAAAGGCATAGATTTTCAAATATCCTGATATGGCTTACCAAGACGGTCCATGAAAGTTTTGTTGTGTTTTTAAAAAATAAGTGAAAGACTTAAATGAAAGAAAATGGGAATGATAAAGGCCTCAGTTCTTCCACTTTTTCTTCTCTGTGATCCTAGAAAGGTAAATGACAGTAACATTAACAAGAGAATATTTCTTAAAAATAATGCTGTCCTGTCATTTACTTATTTGAATACATTCTAATTGGATCTTAAGTGGTCACTTGCAGGTTATATTCCAGGTTAGTTGTCTTTTCTGGAACGTATAATTTAAACACATTGATAAATTTCTCTTACTAAAATTTGGATCAAATGATGATTCTTTAGTAAACTGTAACATAATTTTTAGTGCCTCAAATTTGAAATCAGGTTTTGCGATTCAATATTAAAACTCAAGGAACAATGATAATTGGGCAGGTGTGTGAGCACGGCACCACTGAGTGCTTTTTGAACTGATTTACGTGTTTAATGGTCAAACTAGGTGTAGGAATGACAACAATTACACGTTGCCCATTTGGAAGGAGGGTTTTTGTTGTTGTTGCCTTTGAAATGCCCCAATAATTCTAGTTCCAAGTGTGGGTGGAATGCTTCTACTTGGAGTTGAGTCATTACAGTGCCTTATGTTTATTTCAGACAAAATGTATCTGCATTAGTATAATTGAAACATGAGCAATGTGATTTCAAAACAAAACAAAGCAAAAAAAGAATTGTGGGTCAGGGTGTCATGAAGAAACCATATTGCAGATCTTGAAACACCTAATCAGGTTTCAACTAGAGGGATTCTCAAAAATATTAATGACACAGACATGTCTTTGGGGATATCTTTCATATATATGCATATTTACATGTATATGTATATATATGCATATATGTATTTTTCTAAAGTGCTTCATTATTCATATATTATGAACCATTCCTAAGACTTGGCTTAGATCCTCTCTTTCAGGCACTTTGGTCTCCAGTGACCTGTTAAAATGGTCTTAGCACATTCACAAGGCTTTTCATTGCAGTCCAGCCTGTTTGTAAAAATAATCCGTCAATATCATGTTCAGATAACAGTCTACGTAGAACCTATCCTTGCTTAACCAGGCTGTTGAATGCTGAGAGCGTAGAATTCCATCCAGGAATGACATCTTGAATAAGTTTGGGTTGGGGCATATTGCATTCTTCTTCAAGACTTTTTTTTTTATTCTCTTCAGACATTTCCTTGCTTTTACAAGACTACAAAAATAGGAACACATTTTTCTTTCCTTTGAAATGATGTTGGCCCCAATTTTGCTCTTCTCTAGGGTGCAAGATAATTAAATCTGCATGCAAAGAAGGAAATGTTTACAAAGTCATGATTTTGAAGTCATACGCTATATTCAACCCCAATATCTATGGCAGCTCAGCCAACCTCTGCTTGTTGACATCAGCTGAATTATCTGGGCTGACATTTATAGGGGCTATCATTTATAAGACTTTATGGTTGTCTTCCAAAATAATATGCAAAGGAGCTCTCCAAAAGTTAGTTTCACAATTGTTACCCACATTCTGACGGATTCTTTTACTTGCAAGAGAAGACATGACTAATTAGAATGAATTAAAAATAGCCCAGAAAGCTGTCAGTGACAGAGATGCATTGCATGCACCAGTCCTAGTCCAGATGCTAGAGGTACCACATAGTATTCTCCCTTGAGCAGTCTTTAATTGGACTTCAAGTTATTTTGTGTATTTTTGAAAAGTTTAATGGTTCCAAAAAAAGGCTCACATTTCATTCTTTTTAACTCCATTAGTAATCTTTTCCTCTCCCAGGGTGGGCTGGATGATGTACAGCATGTGCCTCTTCCTTAGATGTGATACTGTTGAAAGGGGTCCCCACCACTTCCTTTCTTCCTTCAGCACTCTTCACTGCATGACCTAAGTCAGCTTATGTACTTAACAGTAAAAGTGCAAACAGATCCCAAAGGTATGAGTTCATAGACTAGGGAATTGAGAGTAGAAGGAAATCTAAAAAAGAATATAAAATATTGTTTGTCACACATCTTTATAATTCATGGTGATGCCAGCCTCTTATACTAGAGGGTAGAAAGATGAAATCAGCTTACTTATTTGTCATATTTAAAAAAGAGTGATACCACACTTAGGTCCCTTTTTGTTGAATGCCTAAGGGTGTATTACTCACTATAATTACATTTAGCATTTATGAATCTATATATCAAACCTTGCATTATATACATTAACAATATCATATTTTTGTTAATCTTCTCAACAATATTATGAGGAATGTACTATTATTCTTCCCACTCTGCAATCCTTAAAACTGAGGCTTGAAGAGATTATATAGGGTTTTTTTAAATAACAGAAATAAACATGAAAGAAAGAAGACTCAAGGCCCCAAAGACCCACAGTCGTAAATGCTCATTACATACTTAGAATCACAAAACACTAAAGAACCACCTATAATTAGACCATAGGAGACTGTCTCTTATTTATCAACAGAGTTAGAATGCTGCTGCATAAATCTTAAAAACCTTACTCCATATTTTAGACAACAGAATTTCTAATGCTAACAGCAGATCTTTGGAGATCTGTTACAACACACTATTCAGATTAAATTTTGACTTTATGTCTATCATTTTGCACCTAACAACTTGTAGGGATTCATCGTTGCCCACATGTTACATTACAAAATTCTGAAATTCAAGGCTATAAAAATTGTGGTCCTAACTTCACCTCAAAGTTGTGTCTGTTCACCCCTCTACACAAATACTCCTTTCTGATCACATTTCTTTAATCTTTTTCTCTGAATATTGTGTGTGAAGTTTCCATTGAATTTCTAATTCTATTTTAAATATTTCCCATTTTCCTTTCCCAATCTTACAAATTAGTATTATCATCTTGTTCTAAAGGAGGACACTGAGATCCACAGAGCTAGAGTCAGTTGCTTAACTTGTTTAAATTTTACTTTCCTCAAGAGAAGGATTTGGGCCCTCAGTGAGATGAGGACTTTGGGCATGAGATGGAACATTCAGTCCCCATTCTGAAGAGCATGTGTTACGAAAATGTAATTTCTTCCATCCCTTTGAACCATCACTTCCTCATTTGAAAAATAAGGTAATAATAAATAAATAACTTAATTGCAAGTTTCAAATGTGACAAAGTTAGCAAAATACTCAAAACATAGTAGGCTCTCAAAAATGTTAAATTGTTATCTCTATTGTATTCCATACAAATGCCCAGGAAATGTTTGCTGTCAGTCACCAAATTTTTGGCTCCTGAATTCAGAGATAAAGAGCAACTTGTATAAACAAGTTTTTGTCCCATATTTTTAAAATTCTGAGTATCCATTTGGGGGTAGTAATTAAAATAGAAACAGGCAATATAGCAGAGAGAAATTTTTCACAATTGTTCCCAGACTTATTGAGAAAGCAGGCACATTAAACTATTCCCGTATTTCTTCATGAAGGAATATAAATCTAGAATGCAAGGTGGTTTGGAAAGAAGAGAAAGGAAGATAAGAGAGCTATCTGATGAAAGGTTAAATCTCTATATGACTTACAACCATCCGTAAGACACCTGGGTTGTGTTATTGGGGTACAGACCCAAATGATTTTTTTTAGGCATCATGTTTCAAACTCATCTTCCTCAAACACTATTTCATCAGATGATAATGGGAATTGGATTTGGATTATATAGACTTGTTTATAGTCAACTTCAATTTTTAATAACCATATCAGCTAAAAATTCAAAACTACAGGGATAGTATTTGACAGAAAGAGAGAAAGAAAAATATCTAAATCACCAAGTATTGAACGCTCACATTTTAAAGATTTGACTGATATATTTTCTTATACCTGCCTCTCAGCCAACAACAATAATAATGACAATGAACTCTGCTAGCGCTCATATACTGAGTACCATTACTTTTTTCACAGAGGAAAATAAAATTGAAAGGGTGAGCTGTGTTCCATGAATGGACTGGGCTGTGTCAAACACTAAAAAACATTTTTTTCTTTTCTGAATAAAAATATTGCTTTGGTTACATGATGATAATATTTTTAACCTCAACCTTTCCCCTCATTCTTGATAAATGTACAAAAGGAGATAAAACTATACAGATATTTATTTTCTTTCTGTATAAAGTCAATTTAAAGCTCTATTTAAAATCTTTCTGTAAGTTTGTTAAGTAAACTTTCTCTATAGAACATGCAGGGATATTATGAAATCATTTCTAAAGAAGTTACATTTGAACTATGCAAAGTGACTAGACTTTAATGTTTAAGATATTACTAAAAGTTGTGTTGTTATGAAATGAAATTAGTAAGGTAGAAAATTACTCCTTATTCAGATCACCAACTATATAATTTCTCCAGGGTCAAAGATTTTTTCACAACTTATGAGTTTCAGAAGTAACTGAAAAAATTTGTTAACTGAGAGCTATGTTCACTCTAAATGGAGGATGACTTATGACTTACACATCCACTGGAATAGGCTAGGTTTTGCTGTGGTAACTGTATTCTAGCACTATGATAAATTTTCCACTCAGGCTATGCAAGAAAACCAAATTAGCAGGAGGGCTCTTCCCAGCAGAGCAATATAAGGAATCCCAGCTCACAGGTACTCCATCTAAGCTTGCACTGCCAACAATCTTTGTGAGCAGTGGAAGGGAGCATGGCACATCACATATTGGCCGATAGAGATTCCACCTGGAGAAGACATAGATCACTTCTGCTCTATCTCATTGGTCAATGTCAATCCATCACCATGCTTAATTTCAAAGCAGGTGGAGAAGTATAATAACACATTTGTCTGATGGAATTCTGGATTATATATAAATACTACTACTATTTATCAAAGCAATTATTCCATTTTCATTTGTCTGATAATGTGGTGCCTTGGAGACTCTCTAATATAAAGAGATAGACACATACTTCAAAGAGAGTAAACTCATTTTTGCAAACCCAAAACTGGCTGATGTTCAAGTTTGGGCAAGATGCTGGATTTTCTTTGCCATGACTAGGATTTTATTTGTTTCATTCTTTGACCAAGCCCACTATGAGTGACAGCAACTAAAATTTATGTAGCAAGAAACAGATTCAAAGTCAAAATTTTCAAGAGTTATTTAGGTGGTTGTTAGGGCTTTTAGGCCTCATGAATTCTCCCTTTTTCCATGCTCTGCAATTCAGTTTACCCTGTAAATAAAGGAATAAAATGAGGATTACAGTTAATTTTCCAAATTTGTAGAATCTCTTCTTTCTCATGAGAAAGATGAAGATAAGATTCAATAAAAATTAATTAAGTTATGTAACAGTTACCAGATTAAGTTAAAACAAAGGAAATTTGGCTGTAAGGTATAATTCAAAGTAGATTTAGGAGTATTATGTTGGTCATATTTGGTGACAGTAACACACACAGAGGTAAATGATCATACATAAAAAATACTTAGAGGTTTAATTGTATCTTAAGAAATATAATTGTACCTAAATAAATACTGCAAAATTTAATTTTCAATGTTTATAACTTTTTACTAATTTTTCTTAATTTGTCATTATTGTTGAAAAGAGAAATATTTATAATCTACGTTAGAAAGTTGTGCTTGTTTTGCTCGGATTTGATATGTTAGATAACTTTGTCTTTTGGTTCCAAGGCACCCTCATGCTAGAAACAGAAAATAAATACTTTTAATTGCTGAAAATGAATACCTAATACAATGAAATGAGTTAATGACAAAATAGTCAATATCCCAGTGAAAACTTCTGTTTCTTTCCCAACATAATAACACTGAATGCCATGTAATGGTTTTGCCTTTATTCTTTAACACATGTTATTATGTTATAATGACATATTTCTATGTCTAAGGTAGCCGACACATTTTGGGTTACAATCCAAGATAGCTTTGAAATATTCTAAAATTTTTGGTACGGTTTACGGAAAATTTTAAAAGATTGATATTATGAGATTTTTGATTCAGAAGGACTTATAACACTCAAATTCTCTAATTCATCACTTTTATATCACAAAGATAAATAAATTCAGCAAAAGAAAATGCAATGCTCGCATATTAATATTGCTCCAACACTGACACCAGAATCCAACAAGAATTCCTCTGATATAGATATTCACATGAGTAAGCATGATTTTTCCTGAAGCTCATTCTAGACGAAGATCTAAATCAGGCTCAACTATTAATTATTCTCTTTCTCATGAAAATTGCAAACCGATAATGAAAGGGTAAAAAATTGAAGGTGGGTATCTCTGATTTGGATAGGGCTTTGGAATTGGTGAGGAACTGAGAGTTCAAAAGGCGCTTTCTTCAAGGTTCTTTCACAGTTCTGGCTTCCCAAGAGAAGAAACGTAGGTTTGTTGTATGTTTTTACAATTAACGGTTAGGATGGTGTATGGTTACCCATTTGTGAGGGTAGCATAGTTGAAAATAGAATAAATATGCTATGGTTATTCTTCATTTCTTAAAATAATCACATAAGGAACCTGTACTTATTTACAGGTGCTAGAAAAGAATGCATATTGCAGCATTATAACACTTCTAAAATGCACACACCTAAAAGCTTTGCCTTGATTTATTTACATTAAAAGACAACTTTATAAATTTGGTACACTACAATAAAAAATATGCCAAATCTTTCAAAAAATTAACCAGCACACTCTTTGACATTGATTGCTAGTTTGTCTTTTGAGTTGGTCTTTTCATTATTTCCATGTGTGAAAATTGTGTGGCAATAAGTCTTTGAAATGTTTTGTCTGTATTGCCTGCAGCAAGCAGTCTTATTTGAATATGCTCATTGGACATCTACATTTTTTCCCAATATTTACATTTATTGATCTCAGTATAATTTTCTTCTGATAATTTCAGAATATTGGGTGTATTTTAGGACCAACTGGTATAGTGAATATACTTGAGTGCTCATAATCCAAATCACATCTTTCAGTTTGGAAGACATATAGAGGATCTTCATTAACAATAACTTCCAGTTATTGTGAACTATACATGGGTAGGTAACTAAAATTAGTTCTTCAAATACATAGCATTTCTATGCTCAAAACTTCCCAATGAAGTAAATAAATTTATCAATATTTTAGAATAAATATCCTGAAGCTGAAAAATTAATTAATTTGATGAGTCACACTGCATGACAGGACTTATGTTAGATACTGTCTGTTTGAATAAATTATCTTTAAGTTCCACTTTCTCACCTGAAAATGGAGATAATTCTACATACATATTCACATATTATTATGATTATATTAAATGTTATCTCCGATCAATTCAATGGCTAAAATCTTCCAGATGGACTGAGCTAGTGATATTAGACATATGATAACTTCAATTTTTCCAGTCTGCTCATGTGTAAAATAGGCATAATAGTAGTACATTCTCATAAATTTTTTGTTAAGATAAAGTGAAATTAGATATGCCAGCTCCCTAGAAATAGACCTAGAACTTAGAAGGAGCTTAATGAAATGTTTCTTATTGTTTGCAAATTAAAGGATGTCTACTACATTTGAACTAATATTAAGCATAACAAATGAAGCATGAGGCTAAACCTGCTTAGGATTCCGGAGTTCAAAGTTTTATTAAAAATTTGGATGTTATCCTTTAATTTTATTTCTTCGTTTTGAGTTGAGATCGGAAGGCTGCTTTTTATCTGAAAGCTTTTCCTAAAACATGCTAGCCTTCTTTATGCAATTTCCTGTACATCAGTCAATGTATCATTGGCTAATGTGCTGAGGAATATAGTAACAGCGTCTTCAGAGACAGTGCAAGTTCTAACAGCTCACGGGGGATCTCATTTTGTCATGCTCTTTAAAAATAATCTCTATGCTTAATTTGGTTCGAGTTGCAAGTGACACTCTGACTAAAATATTCTAAGTTTTGGAATTTTATATTCCACTTTCAATAAAGACACAACACATAAACACATACACACACGCGCACACACACACACGCACACACACACACGCTAAATTTTTGTGTTAGCCTCATTTAAACCAGCTGGTTCAACATTTATTTTGAAGACTTTAAAATACCAGGCTTAATAAATTCTTTAACTACTTTTTGGCACTTTACAAAATTATACTTGAAAGTTCTTGCTGATTAGCTACTTCACAGAGAAAGTGGAGTTAAAGTTGTTAAAATATCTTCAACGCCTTGGAGGAAGTATGTTACTTAGAGAAATAAGAAAAACTGAACTGCTTATAATTTTGCTCACTTAATGTTGTACCTGTTCCCTGCTCACCTCCCTGCAATACTACTTTAAAAACAAAGAAATCTGGGTACTTGGGAGAATTTTATTTATTTTTTATTCTTGTAATATTTTTAGACATGCTAATAGTCTGCATTTCAATGCAATTTTAAGTGTTCTGAGAACATGTACTTATAATTAATTTTAAAATATAACATATCTTTGTTCTTTGGCATGTTTAGACATGAAAGGTATCATATACATAAACACGTGTTTTCAATTTTCAAAATATTAGAAGAGAAAAAAATTTTCAGCCTTCAAATAGTACTATCTCTAATAATTCAGAAAATATTTAAAGACTGAAATGTCTTGAACATAATATATTGTTGTAACATTCCCTTACTTTTTTATTTTTAAAGGTGCCAAATGAGTGGCATATTCCAGTTAATCAGCTATAAAGTCCTTCCTTTTAAGAATTCTATTTAGAGTTAGCGATTTTCAAAGTGTGATCTCCAGACCAACGATATCAGTGTCATTAGAGGATTTGGATCTTTCCCCAGATCTATGGAATCAGAAGCTCCAGGGATGAGGTCAATCAACATATGTTTATTAAACTCTCTAGGAGATTCAAACACAGCTAACTTTGAGAACCACTGAATTAGAGATTCAACACGGAATAAAACAAATGTGCTTAAGACCTTGATTCTTGGGCTATTTCCTCTGGAAATAATGTCAGCTATTAGGCAGCTCTTTTTAAATAAAGTGTGTCTTAAGCAGAAATAAAATCAGAAGGGGAAATCCTGTTTCTACTAGAGGCAATAGATTATTTCAAGGCTTGACTAGCCTATGAGGAATATTGCTCTAGATTAACATTTTTGTGAACACCAAAGCATTCCTTCGCTTTCACCAGTTTGGCTTTAGTTTCAGAGCATCCCAGAATGGACATTGATAGTTTTGGATTCCCCATTTTTCCTGGGAGGTTCTCTTGGATTTTACTTGTGTGAATTAAGTTGTGAGAAGACAATAATGTTTTTTACCAATTAGAACTGAGAACAATGCAAAGGACTATAAAATAAAATAAACTTCAGGTGTTGGGGGGGTAATGATATAAACTGAATGTAGGGTTGCTGGATAAAATGCAAGATGCTGTGATAATTTGGAATTTTAGATAAGCTACAAACTATTAATCATCTTAGTATGGTCCATGCAAAACAGTATTTGCTATTTATTGGAATTTCAGATTTAGTGTATCATTCTGTAGTTTTATTTGTATAACTGAGTGCCTACTAGTCCTACTTAACCCTCCCAGCAAGCTTTCAATAGTGTTATTGTATCTAGTCAAGCTAAATATTTGCTGCTGTATTGAGCAATTAATTTATAAGGATTTTTTTAATTGTCAAATATATCAATAATATACAGGATTTTTGAAATCTTCACTTGATAGAGGAAAACAAAACATCTAAGAACAGTTTTTATGTATTTGTGAATTATCTTCACTTAGAAAATGATCCTTCATCTTATATTATTTTGATAGATATAAAAACCAAATATGATTTCATTTATCTTCTTAGCTCTTAATCAAGACATATTACTGAAAAAAGCAAGGAACTATTTTTAAAAGTCTAACATTGTTTTAAATATATTCTATTCTTGAAGTTTAGTTTTTCCAATATAATTGATTAAAGTTTTTAAGAGTAAGGAGAATAGTAAATTTGAATAGTAATAAGAACATTTTTCATGTATTCAGTATTATAGCAGAAAAAACTCCTTAACAGATACTGTGTTTTTGATTCTTATCACTTTCTTTTGTGAGATTACCCATAAAAAGAAAATGCTATATTAATAATTTTTACCATTAAGGAAATTGATGTGGAGAAATGCTAAGAGACTTGTCTAAGATCATATCATGGGAGAACTATTCTTAATACATGTCTGATTTTGCATATACATGTATATGTATATATATACACATCCACAAATATACACACACATGTATATATATATATATATATATATATATATATAGAGAGAGAGAGAGAGAGAGAGAGAGAGAGAGAGAGAAAGAGAGAGAAAGAGAGAGCTTATCCTGGGTTAGCACTAATGAAAATTAATATTATTGACTCCTTCTAGGCACCCTATGTGATAAAGCAGATTATTATATTTTTCCCCTTTTATAAATTCAAGGTAAGTTCATAAAAGCAAATTGTCTGAGATTACACATTAATAAATGAAGGAGCAATGACATAAGTGCTGTGCTCTTTCTTTGATACCAGTGAATCAGATGACACAAGAGCTAAAATTACCCTTCCAATATATACCCATAGATTCATAATGCCACAAGAACTTGGATTATATTCAAAATCCATTTGTGTTCTTCCTTTTGCTTAGAAGGTAGAAACTGGAAAGAATGTCTCTGCTGCCCGCACAATAAGAAAAAGCTGAATGATCTACAAAATCATAAATTTTTATAAAACCATCAGGGAGCTGAAAACACAAGACAACCAGCAAGTCTGAACTACAAGAAACAACAGGCTCTTGCAATGAGCCAAGACAAGAGAATTGGCTTGCTTAGAGAAAGTATGTAGCATGGGATGAAAATGGGGCCAACACAGAAGCAGAGAATTATTTCACTTACAATATGAAACTAATTGCTCATGTCAGAATATGGAGTAGCATAAAGCTACATAATCTTTTACACTACAAACAAATGGACAGTCTACAGTCTATCTCAGACGCTTCTCCATGGACCTCACCATATATTCATAGGACAGGTTGTGGACTGGATGGGTAGCAAAGATGGCTTTCTTTGATGGTGCAGAACTTAATTTTTGTATCACTAAGAAAAGGGCAACAAACTTGTGTTCAGTCTGCAAAGGTAAAAAAGCATTGAGACTAGGGAAAGGGAACAGGAAAAATATCTTTTATATTGGTGGAGGGGAAATAAATCTCTCTGAGGCCACACCAAGAGAGATTTCTGCACCAGGGGAAGTAGTAACAGAAAAGTCTCTTCAACCCAAGATCTAGTGTAGACACAGGTGGAGGTTGGCTCTCATGGGGTGGAAGGACAGTACCACAGAGAAAGCATATTCTGGAGATGCAGAAACACAGAGTTTGACTAACAACCAGAATAACAGTAAAAAAAAAAAAAAAACCCTGCAAATCCCCAGTTGGTTAGCAATAATGAAGAAACCAGTAACTGTAGTCTACCACAGGAGATGCAAGAACTTGGATTCTTTCTGAGATGCATGTACTATGAGAAGACTAATATTGATTATGGAATGGAAACGCTGAGTAAAATGTTCTGGAAACCCAAACTCCAACTCAAACGAAAAGAACTCAAAGGAATATGAAGCCATGAGTATTTTGAAATTTAACCATAGGTACAACAAAAATAAAAGCAACAAAATTGAGTTTATCTCCTAACTAGATTAACTTAATCTGCCTATAAAAAAAAAAAAAGATAGAAAAGACATGCTCATTTTCAGGCATACCTACTATTTACCTCAGTCTCTACTCCTCTACATTTTATATTTAGCTTATAATTAAAAAAAATTGCATAACATGAAAACCTAAGAACATTTCACTGTCAAAATGCAATATATTATAAACATGAACAGACTCTGACATGACTCAGATGTTGAAATTATCAAACAGGGAATTTAAATATATGTACAAATGATCTTGAAAACACAGTCCTGTGCAAAGGGTAATCATCTTTCTGCTTGCAGGACATGTAAAAAAATGGACACCCACAGAGAACTGTTTCCCAACAATATTCATCCCTTGTTTCTACACTTTCTTGGCTTCTAGTGAAATTTCCTGTAGTAATGCCATTTCATTGGCTATTCTGAATACTCACTCTGACAGAAGCTAGGACCAATGCCATTTAATTTGTATAATATAGTATTTAATTAAGGCTAATATCTATAAAACACTGAGCAGGAGGGTGAGGCCAACTAGCAGTATTGAGCTTAAGCATGATCTCAGGCTCATGGAACCAACAATATGTCCTTTCTTAGAAAGTCAAGTGGCTTCATCTTAAATTTTTGTATTAATTTTACTCCTTGACCAAGGACATTAATTCAAATGCAGCAGGATATATTAGATATATTAGATAATCCAAATTTCGCTCTGGTACCCAAGGAGAAAAATCTAGAGTAATTCTTTAACTATAGGAAACCTGGACAATGAGTTGAGACTGAATTAAATGTCTTTTAGGATTGAAGTAATGCTTTGAAGATTTCCTTCAGCTTATGTGAGGGATAATTTTATTTCTATCTTTTCTAAAAGAATGATGTCATCATAGAGATAAATACCTAACAGATAATGATAAATAATGAGATGGCTATTCCTCTGTGAAGATTCTTTTGAGCATCAAAGGGTAGTCTTGCAGTGGAGAGACCTTTGCAATCATCTACTGTATATGCAATCTACTTGCTGTTCTTTCTTAAACATTTCAAGTTCTCTTGTGACCTTGAGGTCAAGTCACCTGAATTAAAAGTACCATGTCTTTGGACAGGAGGCATGTCAACTCATGGCTTCCATGCAAGAAATAGGGTCCCAAAGGATTCTCAAGGGTTACATGGTCTCCTTTTTACAATTTTTGGGAAACTCAAGTGGGACCTTCCTCAGTAGGAATGTCAGAATTGATTTTGCCTACAACTTAACCTCCTGACTGTCTTGTTGGTAAATCTTAGGATTCCCAGTTCAATTTAAGTAACAAAAACTATTCCTTACTTTTGGAGGAATTATCAGTGGACAACAATTCCGACCTCCCATGTTTATCTATATCACTAGATCACCTACTTGCAGAATGACTTGATAAAAATAATAGCGGTAATAAAGATATAAAGAATTTTGATAAATTTGGATTAAAGGAAACTGAGGTCCACCACTATGACTTCTATACTCAGTAAGGTTGAGGGAGGTGGTTGTTAAACTGGCTAGAGTTATCTGGTGGGGGAAGATAGACTCAGAAGTCAATTACACTTAAGATGCTTGTTACAGCTTGAAAGGACTTCAACAGGACATTTTCTTTCATGAATTACTCCTCAGGGCATTTCTAAAAGACAAAATTCCACCTCTCCCAAAATTCCTGAGGTCTGACGTGTTCTCTCCATAGTAGCCAAGATTTGTTTTCCCTCTTCTACCTCAAAATTGATGTCTTCTATTCCCAATAGTCATAACTTGATTTTATTTATTTTCAATCATCTTCAATATTTAGTGACATTTATTTTGCAGAGAGGTCATGTGCAATCAGAAGAGGACACTGGTATAACATTGACTAACCCTGACTATGTTCCCCATTGTGTTATGTGTGTGCTGCTCTCTGGGCACTTGGAGAAAAGTATAATCTACAATATGGTCCTTATCCTTATGATATAGGGTTATGAATTCCGAATAAGAAAATGTAAGCAATTTAATCAAAATTAGGTTTGAATCACTGAGATCTTTTTTTGGTCAAGCTATTACTCAGAAAATGTAGTAAACAGGTTTTGACGTGCCCTGGTGGAGCAGCAGTTAAGTTAATTGTCTTCAAAGGAGTGTAAGCCACATATTCCTGGCTTGAGTCCCTGGTTATGGGGAGGGGATGCAATCAGAATGAACAAGTAAATAAAAATAAAATAAAATAAAGATGATTCTTTCTCCTCTCTCTTCCTATCTACCTCCCCACTCGTCATTTCTACTTACAGTTTTCTTTTACTAAAGAAAAACAAAAAAAAAATAAATAAAAAGGCTATGTAACATTGACACTGGAGAAAACAAAGAATTATGCCCAGGAATGATCACAGAAAAATATTAAATTTATGAAATGGGCTTATATAGTCATCACTCTTTGTCAGGATCACTATGTGGAAGTAGTGTAGGCAGATGATCCCTTTCTAGAGACAGCTACATTTAGTTACCAAACTAGCTTACCAAGGACTGTAGAGTCAGAAATAATTCGTTCTTTCTGAGGACACTATTACAATTTCAAACTTCCAGATACCTTAAGTGATACAGAGCATGTAATTCCATCAACATTGTGGAGTTGATCATTAGATTGCATTCAGAAAGCTGCAAGCATGACACATATTAGGACTAAAGGACAAATTAATGTGGCCAGAGTTGACTGATTGAAAGAGCAACACAGTGACCTGAAAAAGTGGTCATAGTAGGAACCACTGATAGCCCATAGAAGGAGTGAAAGGTCCAACTTGGTCAATTTTTGGCAGAGTGAATGGAAATCATATCTCGTGTAATGTGGTTTCCATCACCAAGAGAAAACAGGTCAAATTTAGCAGGAATCACAATTTCTGTCCTTCATTGGTAGCTTCTACATCAGAGACATACATCTCTTTACTTTGTTTCTTGTCTATAGTGATTGTTATTTTGCCATGTCTTGTTGCTTGATAGATATGGGTAACAATGGTGGCCATTTGGGAATGCAAACTTAATCAACAGATTCTACTCAGTCTCATCAGAAAACGGGATCTTACCATGCACATGAGTGACACATACAGTTCTATCTGCATCCGTGATGTATTTCTGTAGTTCACAGCTCCAAAAAGCAGCATGTGTAATTTGTCTGCTTATAGTTTTCTGTAACAATCAAACCATTAGCAACTAGTCAATAAAAAGTACAGCAAATTTCATCAAAGAAAAACAGAAGTTAGAAATACGAGAATGCTTTGAATTCTGTCTGAGTGTGGTGACTACATCCATCCACCATTGATTCTGCATAGTTAAGGATAAAATTGAGTGGGTGTAGAAGTTTCATGGACATTGGATTTCAAGGGTTTCATCAGTGAACCCAGCTCAGACTTACAGAGCCCCCAGGAGTCAATGACTTCCTTCACATAGAGGAATGGAAGGTAAACTTTCTTACAAAGGAATATCTTTCACTGATTTTTATAAAACCAAGATATTTTTGAGGTCAGCTGTGTTCTTAAATATACCACTTACAATGCAAGGTTGCTTGAGTTCTATTCACCTTTTAGTTGTTGAGTCCAAGTTGATATATACTCAAATGGGAATATTAGGCAAAAATGTCACAAGGCTCCTGTGGGTAAGGCATTCACTTTTGACAAGAGCACAGTATCAAGATAACTGTTGCTTTTCAGACAGGTGATAAATATGTCACAAGTTCACACCCTCACAAGCTTCCCAAGTTTGCCTTCCTTTGACAGAGGTTATAAGGAGTAGTTGATGATTATAGAGATTTGCAACTCAAAAGAGTAATTAGGGGAGTGTAGCCCCAAATGTATAGAGAATGTCACAGCTTCTTAGACAATTCCCAATACAGTTCTTTTGTTACAACTCTCTCTCTACCTACAAAGCCGTGTGTGTTCTTTTAGAAGTAGTGAAGGCAACTTTATTTTGTGTGAGCCCAGATTTCATAATCTGAGCAAACAAGCAAATTTGGGGGTATAATTTTATAGAGTGAGGGGGAGGGGGAGGCATGAATTAGAATAGGAATTACCAACAGAACCCAATTTAGTCATTTGTGAATTCCTCACATGGGCAACACACAGGATTCACAAAAATGCACATAGGGCTCCATTTCAGGTGATAAAGAAAAGTCCTTTTATCTGACCAGTAACTTCCAGCCAGCCCAGACTGCAAGGTGCCTGATGGCTTGGTAGCCTTCACAGCTGGCCCACAGTGGCTAGAAATGGCATGTGGTTTTCTTCTACAATTTTGGTTTGGGTCACACTCAAACCAGGCTGATTTATGAGTTAGGTGTTATACAGAACCAGGTAGAACACCCGGTACCCAGGAGGCGGTACATACTGTCTTCTTTGGTGGTGGGAAGCTGGAGCAGTTTTTTCCTTTTACTGGTGAGAGATTGACATTATTAATCTGCCCATAAATTCTCAAGAAACTTTATTTGGTGACTTAAATAATACATTTTCCTTGCTCCAGTGGGAAACAATCTTCTATAGCTGCTTGCTAAGTAAACATCCTTAAAACATAACCCAGAAGAAAGGGTGGTTGGTGTCTTCGCTTATCAGAAATGTGAGAGAGCTTTGGAGAATTTTCTCTCACTACTATACAAGGGTAAATTTTGCTTTATGCAAATTATATCTGATTAAAAAACCCACTTAAAATTTAATTAAAGAAATCAGGGGGATGGGAGAAGAAGGTGGAATTATTTTTTCTCTGTCTACAAGAGATTAATTTCCTATGTAAGTTTTTTTAAATGCAAATTGGATTGGGAATAAAATAAACAAATACCAAAACCATGTATGTTTCCAAGTGAAAAGACCCAGTAACATAGTAAGCACTCAAAAGTAATTAGCACTAAATTCACCAAAGTGAGTCTTCAGCTCCATGTATCTTGATAAATCTATTATGATGAGCAAATATTAATATTCTGATTACTTATTATTATCAGAAAAGATAAAATATGTCTTTTTTAATAGTTCCAAAGATCTTTTATGATTAGAATATGTCTTGAATATTTTCATGAGAATAGAAGTCTTTATGATTTGGTACTCCAAAATTCAATTAATGTAATACAAAATAATTTATACAGAAGTTGATTTATGATGATGCACAACTTAAACATTTATAATGTTATGATGTACTGCTGCTTCAATTTAAATATTTTAAATATCCTGCATTACTATATAGATAAAGGGTTTCTGAGTCTTTGGCCCTTATCAATAGCTTTCGATTCTGGGTACATATAAGGAGTGACCTTTGTAAAGAGTTTGTGCAAAGACTTCATGCCTGAAGATTCTAATTTAATTGGTATGAAATGGGGCTCATGGCTTGGAGTTTTTTAAAATCCTCCCAAGTTATTCCCAGGTTACAGTCAAAGTTGAGAATACAGGCCTATCAATGGAACATGTTGCCATGTAATTCTCTTTAGGTCCTTGATCTGTGAGAAAATTTCTAACACAAAACTGTTGGTGTTATTTAATGTTATGAAAAATAAAAGCATATGAAACAATTTAAGAATTTTATGGTTTTGATGTTAAAATTTAGAATGAAAGGTGAGACTGAAAATATGTCATTAATTTATTTCAGTAGTTCTTAGTTTGGAAGGTAGAGGTAGGAAATCAGAAACATCTGAGTCATTTTCTCGAATTAAAGCAACCATGTTCCCACCAGAACATTTTAATATTTGGAAAGGGATGTGAGTGGAAGAGGAAGAAACAGAATTTTTCAGAGTTCTTCATGTGATTTTGATCTCCACCATGACTAATACCACTCTATCTTTTGTGCAAAACAACCAACTTATATCTTTAGTTTTTAACTTTTGAAAAATGATAGATATTTGTGACAATGATCAGCAGTTAACCCTGTCTCTACCCTTTTGTTATGTGATCATATTAATCAGTTGGGAAGCCCCAGAATATATCTTTAAGAGAAACAGTATTGGTTAACAAAGAAACCAAAAGTTAGAGCAATATAGGCAGAAAAATAAACAAATGTACCTATTATAAAAATAATAATAATAATTTATAAAAAGAACAACTGCAAGCTTATGCTTGTACATATTCTGGAAACCAAATTTTGCAACAAAGTTTCTAATTAAGCCCAGATAAGTCATTTAAAAACATCCATTCTTCGAAATTTAAAAATGAAGTTTCAAAAAGTCCTCTTTTGGACATGATACTTAGATCCTGTTAAGAGAAATAAGGAGGAAGTGATCTCTCTAGAATTTTCTCACCTTTTGCTACTCAAATTATGGCCCATGAACCAGCGTTATCTTATAACTTTGGAACTTATTTGAGATGCAGACTCTCGGGTTCTACACCAGTCCAACTTAATCAGAATTTGTATTTTAATAATATATATAAGTAATTCATAAACTCAAGATTTGAGAAGCATTGTTCTATCCCATTATTTTTGAGATGATGGCCTAACCTGCCATTTCAGAATCTTATTTGTATATATTTATGTACTTTTATTAATATATCTTTATACAGTTGAACATTCAAATGTCTACTCCTCTATGAATTTAAAAAGGAAATCTTGTAACTTACACAAAAATGTGAGTGTCTATAAATGTCTGAAAACACTAATTGCACAAAAATAATCCATTTTAACAGAATATTTTACAAAAGACTAAAATAAGAGCTTTAAAAATCCCTTTAGTCCTCACCTTAAGCCATTGAGCAGAATCCTTACAATATTACATGGTGGGATTTTCATCTGTGTCTTTGAATGCATTTGATAGATGATAGAACTGCAGTGAGCTTGCTGGTGGTATTGGTACTAGTGGCACTATGTGTTTTGTTGTTATTCTTTTTATCTCAGTTTTCTATTTCTATTTCAGAAAGTGAACACAACAGGCTTCAATTTGCTGACAAGCAGAAGTGCCAACTGCTTTGGGGGGAAAAGAGAACAAAACATAACCATGGCTTCCACCTGTTCTTTTTATTTCAAATCAATGTTGTGTAATACTACTTGTTTAGGTATCAGAACAGCATCAAGGGAAAATGAGTTGAGGGGTGGGGGGAACTCCTAACTTACATCATCCTAAATGAATAAATGACCATTTTCCACCCAGAATGGTTATTTAAGTCAATCTAACTTCCCAAAACAGCCCAATTTAAATAATTTAACAGTAGTGATAACACAATGATAACATTAATAGTAGCAAAACTATTTAGAAGTCTTATTCTTTTCTCCTGGTACATCTGAAAATTTCATCGTACGAGTTTTTCCCACTTTCATCAGCATCTTCTATATCCCCTTCCATGTATAATGTAACTTCCAGCTGAGAATTCTTTCGTATAATTTTTCTCACCCAGTTAAGTGATGAATATTGTGTCATTTTGAGGGTAAAACTCCAGACTCTGTTTTAAAATCTGCACAGTGAGTATTTTGAAACAGAGACCATTATATTATGTGTATAACATTTTCAGTCAGTCAGTCAGAGGATTTTTAAAATCTTTTTATAATGTATAAGACACAGAAATTTAAATTTCCCAATTTATACTATTTGGGTCTGGGTAGATAATTATGTCACTAATAAACACCAAATCTGAGAGTTACATGTAGAATACACATTTAATAAAACCCTTGTAGGCTGTGCCAATATATGGACCATGTTTGAAGTAAAGGGTCAAGCCCTAATAAAGACCAGGCCTTTTAAAGAATGTAGTGTGAGTTGGTCTGATATGCATAGAAACAGGTCTGCAGTCTCAAAACAATACCTGTGCCAAAACTCATAATAGGAGATGTTTGACTCAATGCCATGATAGTAGATTCTACCTGTACCCTTGCATTTCTGCAATGGCATTAGGCTAATCTCTTTATCTGCATAAATAAATTATCAAAAATATGAGCTATAAAAAGAAAAATTATAATAGCCTATTTAATCAAATCAATAGTTTGTTTAGGGTTTTTTGTGTGTCCTCCCCATGAGCACCTCCCTTTCTCATTTTTCAGAGCTCCTTTGTATTATGGGGTTAGAAGAGAAACAACAGCCTGACATTCATTAGGCTCTAATTTAATGATTCTATTTTCCTAAGTCTGTTCCAGTATGATTGTGATTTCATGCCCACATCAACAGTAGAAGAAATGGAAGTTTATGAAATGCTATTCTCTTGGGAAATGGTAGAGGATGATTGTTATCGTTGCAGGAGAAAATCTAAACAGAATCTGTATCTGGAACATTATTGGTCTGGAGTAGAGTATATCATACACAGTTTAAAGTATATGTCAAAATTTTGCTTCAAAAATATTAGTGTTAAATTGTAGCTATAAAGTTTAGGCTGCAATAAAAATGATGAAAATACAAAAGCAAGTAATTCTAAGGGTGCCTAAATTGCCTATTAAACCTATTATTTACTAATCAAATGAATGAATGAATGGATGGATGGATAGATGGATGAACAAGAATTATAATATTTCATCATTTTGCATTGGATGAAAAGAATAAGTTAGATCATAGAAAAATATTTGCCGATCTGTACCTTCTATTCCAATTGTGCTAGTCAATAAAAATAAACCACTAACTAATAACCACACCTTTGTTTTATCATATATTATTTATTGGTAACTTTGACACAGTGTACCACATGCTTCTAATATCCTCTGCTAGAATTCATGATTCCATCATCTAATTTTTTTTACTTTGCTGACCATTCTGAATGCTTTGGAAAACATCTGCACTTCCAGTCTGTCACTAAATGTTGGTGACCTTCTAAAAAAAAAATCAAGATTTATATTATCAGTAGATAATTATCTTCTGAGCTTGAGTCTAGTAGAACCAAATGTTTATCTAATTTGGATTCTCATTGGCTAATATATTTTAAAATTCACATATTTAGGAGCAAAATATGGAATTAATTTCTTCTCTCGCTCACAAAGAGAGTCACAATACATCAAATTCTTCCAGCTAAAAACATATGATATATGCTTAATTTATGTGTTTTCTCTATCTCGCAATATGTAAAATATCAACAAATGCTATCACCATAGATATCTTAAATCTATTCACTTTTGTCCATCTCTGCATACAACCCTAAACCATGATCATCTCACTGTTGGATTATTGCAAAAAGGTTCTGTGTACATATGTCCATTGTTATCCTCTTTCAATCCATTTGCTCCACAAAACCAGAGTGGTGATAGTTAACACGAACTTGCTAAAGCAGTTCCTCGGCTCTCCACTGAAAGAGCAAAAATAATCTTAAATCCCGGACCATTAATACCTGGCACATATTGTCTGTTGCTTACTTTCACAGCCATGTCTGATGTCATTCTACCCTGCGTTTACTAAGCTGCAACCACACTAGTTTCCTTTTATGTTGTGTGGAACAAAATGTTTCCTTTTTTCTTTTTGTCTCTTTCTGCTCTTTCTCTTGGCATGGCTGACTCCTTCCTATACTTCAGGTTCCAAATTATCTCCTTTCCTTCTCTAACTAGTGTACAGTCATGGCTTTTCAACCATCAGGCTCTGTCATATGCCCTGCTGTTTTGCTTCACAATATTTAAAGCAATCAATATGTATTTCCTTCTTGCCTTTCTTTTTTCCTTTCACCTTCCCTCCCTTCCATTCTTCCTTCCTTGCACTTTCTTCCCTTCCTTTCTTTTCTCTCTACTGAAATGTAATCTCCATGAGGATAAGAAGTTGTCAGTCAATGGAAGTTGTTTATCTTTTCTTTCAGAGAATAATGAGTCATTCTTCCTTGCCATGAGGTTATCGCCTCATCTCTTATCTGAGTCACCAACACCGCTTTCCATGCCTCACTTCAGGATATAAATGTGGATCTGCCTCAGCTACCTCAGAATTTACCACCATGTAAATTCTCCATATGTTATTAAATTTGGACTTTTACTAAAGAAAGAAAATTTTCTGTTTTGTTGGTTATCTTATGCACTAAAGATTGTAAATGTTTAATAAATAATTATTTCATAAATAAATGAAGTTGTGAAAGAATACTACTCAATAGTAGCTCTCTTAAATTTTAAAATAAAATACTACTATTTTTTCTCAACACCTCAAAAGGTAGCACACCTAATACTTTCTTTTTCTTATTATACCATGACTGAAAATCTTATATTGTATGAACATACAAGAAAATACCTTCTCCTCTTTGTAAGTTTTTATTATTTAAATAAGTAAGTGTCTAAATGAAAAGCTTCTGCTATTCCCTACTTGTTGAATTGGAATTAACTATATTTGAAAGACCAATTGTAAGGTGAAAATTATGACATTATTATTATTATTATTATTATTAATATTACTTGCCATTTGTTGAATTCAAGTGAGTTTAACTTTGTAGAAGTATATTCAGAGAAACATAGGACTTGTTACAAAAAGCTACAGATGATTTAAGGCTTACATGTATATTCCCCTCCCATATATTCATGTTTTTCTTCATTTCCTTTCCTTTCCTTCACATCCTTGCAGGAATATGATATTCTGAGCATTCTCAGTGTGCTCTTCAGCAGATGTGAGCATGCATATGCTAATTCAATACACTTCCTTCCTACTCATTCCTAAATTCACAACATCTTCAGTGTTTTCTAAACAAAACCACTCAAACTATCCAGATCAAAAATACTGGGGTGTATGTGTGTGTGTGTGTGTGTGTGTGTGTGTGTGTGTGTGTATATATGGCAAAACTTAGCTGCAGGGAACTGCACATTTTTTTTTCTTGAGTTTTGAATTTCCTTTAAAATTACTGAAGTTCTGAGCTTCAGTTTTATCAGAGTTTTCATCCTTAGAGTGTGTGTCAGGAAAAGAAAGGATTTATACTTGATAAGAAAACCAAGCAATATTTGATGTCACAAATTTTTAAAAACTATTTATATGGAGAATATTTTATACAATATAGATATACCAAAGTGAATAAATGAGTGAATAAAAAATGGCAATGTGTCTTGAAAAACAGTCCTAGAATTATTCCCTCAAATGATTTCAGAACACATTATTATCATTTTACTTTTTATATATTCAATTTTCATAGTTTTTTATTCAGTTATTTATTAATTTTTATATTTACTGAGCACCCATTTTGTACAATAAGGATAAATTTGTAAATACAAATAGCCTGGAGCTCTCCTCAAGAAACCCAAATTTTAGATGACTAGAACATGGACACACTTGACTATTCAAAGTAAAACAATGGGGGCCATAAATAGAGTCATTAGAAAATAATTTCAATTGAATCTTAAATAATGAATGAAATCTGATGGATAAGTGGCATTGAGAGGCAGCAGAAATGGTATGAGCAAAGTCAGAGGTAAAAAGCAAGATAAATTGTGCTTAGAAATAAATGGAATAGTTTGCCTGGAAATATCATGAATAAGGTAAGAAAACTATATATTGAGAACAATTTAAGAAAACTCATGAATGCCAGGCAAGAGATAAGTTATGTTCTGTAGGTCTTATAGGAAATGAAGATCCACTGATAATATTTAGTAGGGAAGATGCTTGGTTTCATGTTTTGTTAGATTAAATGGAAGACATCTGGATTATAGGGAGGTAATTTAAAAACAAAGAGATCAAATAAGCAACAAAGCATAACTGATTTCTGTGCTTGGAGAGCACACTGGTGAGTAGGACTCCCCATCTCCACCAGCAACAACCAGAACTTGCCTGCAATTTTTCTTGCACCCAGTGAGAGCACCCGTGAGTGAGATGCCCTGTACCCACCAGCAATAGCAAGAAACAGCCTTTGTATTCTTCTCTTACACCAGGTAGGGCTTGATGCCCACAAATGTCACACTGCCCAGAAGCACTCACAGCATTTCTCCTCAAGGAAGCAATCACAAGAAAAAGGTAGAATAAACTATCAAAGGCAAATCCAAGACCTAGAAAATAAGTGACAGAATAAAAGTAATGCTTTATCAAATATGTTGATACTATAAGTAAAGACCAAACAGAACTCTTAAATATAAAATATATAGTCAATGAACTGAAGACAAACAAGGAAAACTCCATAAATTGGATTAATCTCACAGAGGAATCTGAGACAACAACACAGACTCTAATGGAGAAGACTCTAATGGAAAAGAAAGAGAAACAAGATTGAGGAAAAATGAAGAAACCCTGAAGAAATATCAGATACCATGATAAAAACAAATATAAGGATAATAGGCATCCTGGACTAAGAAGAACAGAAGAAGGAGCAGAAAACGTATTTAAAGAAGTAAGAGGAGAGAAATTCCAATACAATGCAGTAATACATCTCATTTCCTTCAATGTCAGTCTAGGCTACAGATGTGTTTTGATAGATGATGGATTAAAATCTAAGAAGATGTAAAAACCAATAACTAAAATCTCCTTTCCTTCTGTTATAAGGTAGGCAATATTAATGAAGAAACTGGAGTGAAAATGACATGGAGCAGAACTAAACTTGTTTCTCAACAGACAAGTCCTGGGGATTAGAAATGAACCCAATTTTGTTGTTGCAAACCATAAAATTTTTAGGTTGCTTATTGCAATAGGTTAACCTAGTCTATACTTACTGATACACTTCCATAAGTTATAAACGCTCTCATCACTGTTTTTTAAGTTGGGAATCAAGTGACTCAGTGTTGCAAATACTGTATAAGTTTTGTCTGAAAGGCTCACTTTCATTAATAATAGCATACCTACAGAGTACAGCTACCAAGTTTATTCAGTTAGATCATGAAAATCTTCACTAAAGTGAGCAAATAAGGTTTACTTGTCCATGTAATAACCTACACTCATCATGGGGTCAATGATGGCAGTTAGCAAAGCAATGTACAGTAGAGAATGAAAAGTACATGCAGATAAATGTGTAAGTACCTAATGTCTAATGACATCTAGTAGAATATAATATAGTGAGATTCTGATAGTAAGTTCCAATTATCTTCACTGAACAGTTTGTGATTATTTTTATCTGTCATTACAGGATAAATTTTTCTGTCTTTCATTATTCAAGTCATATAGGAATTTTTCACTGTGTCACTATTTTCTATAAATTTCTATTCCAATAAATCATTATTTTCCTGTCTTTTTTGTTATTTGAAGAAAATTCTGCATTTTCCTATTAAGAATTCTTCCAAGTGAACTTTACATTTAAGGGTTATCATCTATATTGAAGTTTGTTTTATTTTGAAATGGTCTTGAAATTGTCACATGTTAATTCTCATCACTAAGAAATAATTTCTTTTTTAATGGAGTGAACCTCTACTTAATAATAAAAGTGATGCTGAAGATGATGGTTGTCATTTATTTAGACTCTACAGAACTCTAGGAACTATACTTGGTATAAGAATTATCTCATTTAAATATCACAAAGAGCATATAGATATTTTCACTTTTTATTCTTAAAAATTGACAGGAAATTTTTTTTCATAGGGTCATAAAACAAGTTTCAAAGTCCATTGCTTTTCTACTAAGCGACATTATCTCCTCACACTATTCTGTGGGTCTGTTAGTCATCTATCTCTGCATTCTGCCAGTGCTATAGCAATAGAAAGACAGTAATGAGAATGGTTCTTTGAGAGAAAAATATACCTGTTATTTGGCATCTGAGTTAAAAAATTATTGCCCTCGCTGGGCAGAAATATGCTCATCATGGCATTTCTTGGATAAAACCATTAAATAACCTCCTGATTGCATCAGCCTAGCTTATATCAAGTCCAGTTTAATGAATGGTGAACTGTACTCAACAACAAGCCAGGAGAAGTGACAAATGGGCAGAACCAGACCTAGTTATAATTAAGGTGGTCGGTAGGGAAGGGTGACAATTCAATCCTATTTTATTCAGATATTTGTTGCTGAAAGGATTATCACAGGAAAAAAGAGAGAATCTCTAGGCAGAGTGAAGTACAATATAGAACTATGCTATATAACCATTAAATTGTATTAAGGAAATACTAAATTATTTACCAGGATTGTTCAGATCAGGGTCCAATCTGTTGTGAAAGGAATCAGAAAAATGTATGCTGGAATAAGTAAAATTCCAACCAAATGAATAGTGTGGACCATAAGGTCAGTAGTAGAAATTGAATATCATCTGTAAAATAAACATAGGGTTAACAGTAGAATCTAAAGTTCAGCAAATATGCAATAATTAAATGACCCATAATCTATGCACCTAATAGATTTAGGGCCATGGGATTAATTTCAGGTTGTAGATGATCCCTGACAACTTGGGTTAAGGAAGAATAATATCTGTGATGAGATACAACTCTAGGCTGAACATCTTAATTAGAAATTTTAGATCTGTATTTCAGTAGCTGTGTGATTATAAGAAAGTGACCCAATTGTTCTATGACTTAATTTCTTCAATGTAAAATGCTGATAATGTTAATATTCACTTTATGAGTTTCTTATGATTATTATGACATCTAGCATTTACTGCTGGCTAGGGTACTGCAAATACACCCCTCCAAAGCAAACACACATAAAAAAATCAAAATCACACTTTACTAGTGCATGAGCAGTCATCCAAATGACCTCTACTAACCCTTTGCGTATCAAGGTTTGTAGAAGTTAAATCACTAGGAAGCGCTTCCTGAAACTATGGTGAGCTCAGAGGAACTAACAGATTTATTTTGCTCACTCGCTCTCCCCACAATTATGACCTCAGTTTGTCCAATGTTAAAATTTGTCAACTGGATATATTTATATACATAAAATACCTTGAATAATTGTATTATATTTTCCTTCATATTTGTATCTCCCATCACTTCTAGAATTCATTAATAGAAACATTATCATAGGCAATCAAGTTCGAAATCTCTAGTTCTTACACATCCATGTCTAATTTATTTCTAAATCCATTCTATATAATATTTACCACATCAATTCCTCTTCTTCATTTAACAGTTGATTTTGCAATTGCTATTTCAGTTATCCGTTATTTTTTTATTTAAAAAAAGTTTTATTACTTCTTTTGTTTACATTGTTATATACATTTTAGGATATTGAAATTATTTCACAATCTGTGTATTCCACACCATGCCCTCCACCACCAGAGTTCTAGTGTCCTCAACCATCACCTTGTTCCCTCCTTCCTTCTGCTCCCTCCCAGTCCCCTGGTAGTCACAGTCCTGTGTCCTGTAAATTTTACCAAGATTTCTGTTTACTTTATAGTCTACATGTAAGTTAAACCATCCCTGTACTTTTCTTTTTTCTTTCTTGCTTATTTTGCTTAGCATGAATGATTTCATCTTTTTTTGAAAGTGGCAATTTTATTTCATTAAGTAGTCATTTGTTGACAGGCATTTAGGTTGTTTCCATGCCTTGGCTGTGGTGAATCATGTTGCTATGCATATAAGGGTGCAATTATTTAATTTTTATTCTGACTAAAACACTTTTAGTATTCTTTGAGCATATGCATGCCCAGAAGTGAGGTTACAGAATCAAATGGTAGATTTTTTTTTTTGAAGAATCTCCATGCTGTTATCCAAGGAGGTTGCGCTAATTTACATCACCTCCAACAGTATAAGAGGATTCCTTTTTCTCCACACCCTCTTCAACATTTGTTGCTTCTAGTCTTTCTGGTATTTGGGCATTCTTACTGCTGAAAGGTGGTATCTTTTTGTGGTTTTTATCTGCATTTCTCTGATGATGAATAATGTATAACATTTTTTAATGTGTCTTTGATCATCTGTGTGTCTCTTTAGAAAAATGTTTATTTAGTTCTTGCCCCCATTTTGTGTGTGAGTCATTTGCTTTTGTGTTGCTGAAGTTTATGAGCTTTTTATGTATTTTGGAATTTAAGTTCTTTTCTGATATATGCTGTACAAATATCTTTTCTCATTTAGTGGGTTGACTTTTTGTTTTAGTGATGGTTTCTTTCACTGTATAGACAGTTTTTTGCTTGCTATAGTCCCAACTATTCAGTTTTACTTTAGTTTATTTTGCCATAGGTGTCACTTCTCCAAAGACATCTTTGAAGTTGAGGTCATTAAGTTTTTTTTTTTTTCATTTTTTTCTATGTATTTTATGGTTTCCAGTCTATGGTTGAGATTTTATCTATTTTGAGTTAATTTTTGTGTATGGCACTAATGAATAATCTAGTTTCATTTGTTGCAGTTTTCTGTCCAATTCTTCTTGCACCGTTTATTCAATAGACTTTCCTTCCTCTATTGTTTGCTCTTAACTTCTTTGCCAAAGATTAGCTACCCATATAAGTGTGATTTTATTTATGGGCTCTTGATTTAGTCCACTGGCATATGTATCTGTTTTTGCTCCCGTACCATACTGTTTTGATGACAATCACCTTGTAGCATAGTTTGAAGTCAGATAGTGTTATTCCTTCCTGTTTTTCTTTCTTCTGAGGTTGGTCTCATAGAAGTTCAATATCGTTTGGTCAATTTCCTTGAAAAACGTCTCTGAATTCTCATGGGAATTGCATTAAATCTGTATACTACTTTAGGAAAGATGGTCGTTTTCGCCATGTTAATTCTTCCAATCTATGAGCACATTTATTCTTCCATCTGTTTGAGTCTTCTATTTTTTTTTAATTGGTAATGTCTTGTAGTTTTCAATATAGAGGTTGTCCACCCTTTTTGTTAATTTTATTCTATTTTTTGGTGCTATTGTGAATGAGATTTCTTTCTTATTTCTTTTTCCTCTACTTCATTGTTTTCATATAGAAATGCTATGGGTTTTTGTATATTGCTTTTATATTCTGCCACTTTGCTGTATTCATTTACTTCCAACTGTTTTTTGTTGGAGTCTTTAGGATTTTGTAGGTATACTATTATTAAAATAATGGTAGTTTATTTCTTCTTTTCCAGTGTAATTCTTTAATGACTTTTTCTTACCTTATTGCTCTAGTCAGGATGATCTGAACTAGTTGAATAGTAGTGGTAAGCGTTTTTATCTTTGTCTTTATGTTGATGTATGTGCCTCTATATTCTCATGCTGACAAGTGTTTTATCATGAATTGGTATTGATAATTGTCAAATGCTTTCTCTATTCATCTATTGATATTAACATAGTTTTTAATTTTGCCTATGGCAATGTGGTAAATTTAATTGATTGATTTGTCTATGTTTAATCATCCTTGTATATGTATATATCTCACTTGATCATGATGTAGAATTTTTTTTCAAAGAAAAGATACAGATAGGAACATGGGTGAGCAGGCAAACAGGAAGGAATGGAGAAGGGGAGAAAGAGCTTCATTTATTTTTTATTTAGTTCACATTTGTTGTTCACCCTGTCCCTGGACCTTGGGATGTATGTGGGACTGCTCCCAGGTGCCCTAGACCACCAGGCCACCAGGGTGCACCCTGAATGTGCTTTTAGATTGAGTTTGACAAGATTTTGTCCAGGATTTGTTTTCTGTATTCATCAGATATATCAATCTGTAATGTTCTTTATTTGGTGCTGACTTCGTCTGACTTTGGAATCATGGTAATCTTATAGCCTCAAAGAATATATTTGGGAATTTTCCCTCATCTATTTGTGGAAAAGTTTAAGAAGGATGAGAATTAGTTTTTCTTTGAATGTTTGGTAGAATTTGGTAGAATTCCAACATCTTGTGTTGGAATCTTGATTAGGGAGAGAGTTTTGACAACCACTTTAATTACTGAATTTGTGATTAGAGTTTTCAAGTTATCTTTGTCTTTCTGGTTCAGTTTTAGGAAGTTGTAGGATTCTAGATATCTGTCAATTTCTTCAAAATTGACAATTTTTTGGCATATAAGTGCTCAAAATAGTTTCTTATGATGTTTTGTAATATCACCTCTTTTATTTTGATTCTTGTTATTAAGTCTTTTTTTCTTTGTGAGTCTGGCTAAGGATCCATTATTTTTGGTTTATTTTTTAAAGAATCAGCACTTAGTTTCATTGATCTTTGGGATTTTTTTTTTTTCAATTTTATTTAATTATACTCTTATTTTTATTTCCTTCTACTGCTTTTGTGGACTCAATTGTTCTTTTTCTAGTTTCTTCAGGTATATGACTAGATATTTAACGTGGAATTTTCTTGAATTATGATGTACACTTGTATCACTATAAACTTTCTTCTTATAATTGCTTTTGCTGCATCCCACATGTACTGATAGTTCATTCTTCATTTTCATTTGCTTCCAGATAATTTATTTTTGTATTTAATTCCCTTAATGATTCGAGGATTATATAAAAGAATGTTGCTTGATATCCACATCTTTGTTGTTCTGTTTTGTTTTTCAGGTTCATTTCTTGTTTCACCCATGTGGACAAACAAAAGAATGCTTTCAATAAGTTCATTCTTGATAAATTTACTGAGTCTTGTTTTGCATCCTAGGATATATATAATCTATCACTGAGAATGCACCATGTGCATTTGAAAAGATTATATAATCTTTTTTGTTGGGGTATACTGCTCTGTATATATCTGTTAAGTCTGTATGATCCAATGCCTCATTTGTAGCCTTTATTTCTGTATTGAGTTTCTGTCTGACTAATGCATCTATTGATGTAAGTGGGGATGTAAAGTCTCCCACTACTATCGTGTTGCTTTTAATGTCTTCCTTTAGTTCTGTTAATATTTGTTGTATATATTTAGGTCATCCAGCATTGGGTGTATATATATTGACCCATTCTCCACTTAGAAAAAAAAAGTCAAACTCACAGCCAGTTTTCATTTGATTTTACATAACATGCTTTTTAAGGCTGAAACAAATCTGATTTTCAATGTGTAAACAAAACACAAAAGTTGTTCTTGGTGTTACTTCTTAACAGAACTTGTCTCTAATTCTAATACAGTAGAAATGTATATTATGTTCATACTGTCAGGGCAAATGGGAAGTGAGTGAATGGTAGTTATTTTTTCTTGATAGACTATCTCTTTGACTATGGTGTAGCATCTATCCTTGTTTTGATTTACCCTATTTAGGTGAATGTTTAGCTTGTCTAAAATTAGTATTATAATTACTGATTTTCTTTTCTTCCTGTTGCTTTGATATGTTTTTCCATAGTTCTTCACTTTCAAACTGTTTATTTTTAGATAGATGTGAGTTTCTTGTAGCCATAATATTAATAGGTCCTGTTATTTGATCCATCCAGCCACTCTGTACTTTTTGATTGGCAAGTTCAGTTCATTCACATTTAGAGTGATTATTGATATGTAGGACTTTTTGCTGTCATTTGAGCCTCTGTTTGCTGTCTCTGTTTCTTGTTCCCCTGATTTTTGTCTGATATTTCCTTTAAGTGCCATCGGTGTTATTCGCTCTGCTTATTCTTCTTTCCAACTTTGTATATCTTCAGGATTGTGTTTTGTGGCTATGATATGAATTGTCTCTAACTTTACCATATTCTTTTATGAATGGACGTTACTTCATATTTATATGCCTATATGCATGTTTTCTTTCTCTCTTTAGCTTTTTATTGTTGTTGTTCTCTTGTTTTGGTCCTGTATTTGCTTTTTGTTCTGTTTTGCTTTTTATCACCATTTTAAAAGTTTGATGGTTGTTTGTTTTTGTTTCCCCTCTTATAGAATGTCTTTTTATCATTTCTGAAAAATAAGATTTAATAATAGAAAAGTCCATTAACTTTATTTCTCCTTCATACTTGAATGAAAATCCTGCAGGGGAGTTATTTTTAGCTTGGTAGTTTTTGTCTTTATTATTTTGAATATGACATTCCACTTTATTCTGGCTTATAGGATTTCTGATGAGAAGTTGATCATAGCCTAATAGGTGTATCTCTATAGGTTATGTTTCTCTTTTTATTGCAGTCCTTAGTAGGTTTTCTTCATCATCGACTTTTGCTAGTTTTTACTATGATGTGTCTTGGTATAGATACTTTTGCATTTATAAATTTGGTGTCACTTTCACTTCTTGGACTTCCATGTTTACTTTGTGTATTACTTTGTAATGCAGGAAGAAAAGCAAACTTTTTAACAGTAATATGTTCTGTATCATATGAAGTCACATTAGCTTTTGTCTTGCTGATGTATTAATTTAAAATTCTTCTTTCAACTTGACAGGTGATGGTAAACTTAAAATATTACACGGAAGTTTTGATTTACAATGGTGAGCATACATAATATTATGCTGCAGTGTCCTTTCAATACAAATTAAAAATAATTTTCTGAGTATTCAACTTTCTTATGTTCAAATAAATATGCAACATATTAGTATCCTTTTCTTTTAGGTGTGTAGCTGACAACCACATTTGAAAGTGAAAAGTATTTTTCATATTAAGTGCTGCTATTTGTATCATTTTTATTTTAGTTTTTAGAAAATTTAAAAATACAGAATTAGAAAAATCAATCTAACTTTGGGTTTTCTGTGCATTAAAAATCATGTGTGAACTATTTAAGGGTTAGTTTCTACTCTATATAAAAACTTAGTACTCAACATATCTTCAGAAGGGTTACTATCATAACTCACTAAAAAATATTAATTTCAAAGAGGCAAAGGACAGATGGCATTTCTGAATCTTATTTTTTAAGTCACTTAAAAAATACAAGCAATTTAACAATGGAATTTGTTGTTAATATTAAACAAGAAAAATATGCTTATATTTAGAAACATACATATTTTCTTTTATAATCAGACACTTTGAATAAGTCAGATCTAACTCCTTGACATGTCTCCTGGACCTTAGGCAGAAACTTCTGAATTTATTATAGAAATTCCTGGAAGCAATACAAGAGTCACAAATTTAGTATTAGAAGGGCTCTGAAAGTAGAGGAGATAAGCATTTACCTTTAGTCATAACATAGATGCATTTCCTTCTCTGGACAATATATATACATCTGACATTTTCCCTGTAATATGAAATTTGTAGTTACATGCTTGCAGTTGGCTAGATTTTCAAGTACATTATCACATTGATTTACATATCACACTATGAATTATGTATGTCACAGGTAATAGTCTATATAAGAATATGTGAAACGGATTTTGAATGTGAGATATTTATTAGGGATCAACACCTGTGAAAGAAGTGGAATAGTAAAAGTCAAATGATGATGCCGGTCTTAAAATATTACAACCAACCAGATGAAAATACTTAGAAACAATATTGCTTATCAAACTTACTCTGTATTTGGGTCAAAATGGTCAGGACTTTTTATCCTTCTTTACTTAGTCATGGGATGCAGGTCTCCCTGAGCATGATGAGAAGTCATGATTTCCAGTGAAATGTTTCTTTGCCCCTGTACCAGCCTCTTAATTAGCTGACCACTGGAGGCTCTTTGGTGACTGCATTTTCCATTTAAGGGTGGAATGGAGTGGTGCATCTTCATGACTAGTCACCAAGGACAATATTACTCCAATGTTACAATTGCATTTAAAAAACTAGACCTCAGAAGTGACTGCTAAATAATGGCAAAGAGGAAATGCAAAACTAGATCTAAGTTCAAAGTTTATGGTCTTGATCACTTTGCATTACTAAAAATGCAACCGATATGATGATATAGCATTCATTCAACCAATAAACAGTTCAGTACTTATTGTAATGGACTATATGTGATATACTAAGCATTAATTTAGATGCACAAATGTAGAAAAACACTTCTTTTGACTAGATATCCTCTCAGTGGTGATGGTATCAGCCATAAATGTTTTTTTAATAAAAATCTAAAAACAGCTTAGAATAGTATCTAACACTGCATCATAACTTACAAGACCAGGCTCCTACCTGCATATTTCTTCCATCCAAGGCATTCACCATGTGGTAGCCAAAGTATTCCTTTTTCCTGATTCTGTAACACCTCAAATTCACTCTTCAAGGTCTTAGATTAGCATTTTTCATGATATTTCTCCTTCTATTTTATAAAGTATGCTTTATTTTAGAGAAATTTTAGATTCACAGAAATTTTGTAAATATTGTATGGGAAGCACTCATGCCACACCTAGTTTACCCTACTCATAATTTTTTGCTTTAATATGATGCATTGATTTGAACTAATGAACAGATATTGATATATTGTTATCAATTACTGCATATTACTTTTGCATTCCTACTTTATTCAGATTTCTTTAATTATTATCTAATGTCGTTTTTTTTCATTACGTTTAATTGTCTTGCCTCCTTAGTCTCCTCTTGTCAGTAACATTTTCCAAGATGTTTCTTTCTTTGATAGCTTTAATAGTTTTAGGATTTACCAATCAGGAATTCTGTAGAATGTTGCTCAGTAGGGATTGGTCAGATGTTTCACTCATAGTTAGACTCCCGCTATGGTTTTGGGGAGAAAGATTGTAAATGTGCCATTCTTATCATGTCATATCAAGGATACATACTACCTACATCATTTATCACTGTTGATATTAATCTACACCACCTGCCTGATGACTTGCTTAGAATTTTTCACTGAAAATTGATAGTTCACCCTCCTTCTTAAATATTGTACTCTGGGGAAGGCAGTCATATGAGGCTGCCTCTGAAGTTCCTTTCATATCTTCAGACATTTTTTTTGCTTAGTCTTTTGGAATCCCTTGTAAATGCTCTTGAAAGTCAGACTTGTATTAAAAATAGGATGCAAATTAAATGGGCACTTAGTGTGAGGATTTACGTTCATTTGGCTTGGAGAAAATCTGAAAGTTTGCTGTAGCTGTAGACTCCAGAGGCCTGATAGTCCTATGGTGTCTGTAACTTTCTCCCTTCTCGAGCCGTCTGAATATTCTTAGAACATTTTCTGGTGAGCCCTGGTGGAATAGCGATTTGGTCAACTGCCCAGTGCAGACCACATACATCCCAAGGACCCAGCTTCATGTCCCAGGGCCAAGGGGGACAATCAAAATGAACAATTAAATAAAATTAAGTGCTTCTTTCTCCTCTCTTTCTGCCTGCCTCCTCACCTTCATTTCTGTCTGCATCATTAAAAAAAAAAAAAAAAGACAAAGAAAGGAAATTTTCTTGGGTCCATTTGAGACACAAAGTCACCATTTATTTTCAATTTTAATTCATAGATTATACTAGAGCACTCTTCGTGTGTGTGTTGGGGGAAGGCAAGTATTTCACAATTTTTGATTAAATCTCAATTATTTAGAAGTGTTATGTCTCTGGACTGTGACCTTCTAAAGAATTTTTCCAGTTGCAGGGCATTTTTTCCTCCTCAGGTAAAACATAAGGACTAGAGTCAGATTGCATGGATGGAATTCTTTCTCCTACTTGCCGTAAGATGCAGATAAAGCCTTTTGACTTTGAGAATAGACTTCTGATATAAAGAAATTCCTAGTCGTATCTTGCAATGATTCATCTTTTTACACTGAGCAGGGCATGAGCATGTCTGTCAAGTCTGTGAGACTATTGAGGTGAAGGGGGGTTCTTGGTGGTAAAATCCATATAAGGCCTTTGCCTCAATACTACTGTAGACCCTAATATTTCTCTCTCAACCTAGTTTGCACTCAAATTACAGCAAATTATTCTGATTGCAAGTAAAATGCTCATACAATTTATGGTTCTAGTGACTTCTGTAGCAGCTCACAGATCTTGGCTCTTATTCTCTGTTTTCATCTCTCTCCAGATTCTGGATGGTACTTTCCAATCTCAGTTCATTGATGGGACCGAGAAAAGTTGTTGATTTTTAATTTGTTCACTTTTATTGTGGTTGTTCTAAGGAAAACCTGACAACTTCCAGGCTCATTGGACAGTGCTGACAATGTAAGTGTCCCTCAATTTATTTTGCATAGATACATCTTTCTCCCTTAGATCTCAAGCTCAGATATCATCTATTTAAAATTGTCATTTTATCTAAAATAAACACCCTCTAAGATTACTCTGTAGCACATAACTTTATTTAACAACTGAAAACTGTTATTTGCAGTTTTGATCTAATTGGTAGAAGTAGTCTGATACCAAAGTTAATGTTTGAAATCATAACCCAGAAAAGTCACTACCAGAATTGGAATTTACATGATTAGCAACAAAATATTTATTATATAAAGCTACTAGTATGCTTCAAATAAGACAACTACTCCCTAGTTAAAGTATATGAGCTACATTTCTCAATTAGAAGTAACCGCTAGGTTTCTGACACAAGAGATTGCAGTCAAATTTGAATAAATGATTAGCATATGAATTTGATTTAAATAGCTGTGAAGAATATAATTAGTTTTTACAAATAAAGACAACTAGGAAATTAAAGGCTTTTGTGTTTGAGGCATGGTAGGAGAGACACGAGACCTTAGTAAAATGTGGTCAACTCGTTTATGACAGTCCTGGATGTCAGAAGTAGGGAAGTGAGAATGTAAGAAATTTGAACATTATTAAACATTACCAGTGTTCTATGGAATCAATGTGTCTTTACTTTCCATATTCCTAGCACAAGACAAATAAAGTTTTAAAAGTAATTAATTGTGTTACACCCTGGTGGCCTAGCAGTTTAGCATACTGGGTGTCATCTATATACATCCTGAGGTCCCTGGTTTGAGACTCAGGGCCAGGAAGGCAATCTAGAAAAACAACTAAATAAAAGTACTGCCTCCTCCTCTCTGCCTGTCTGCGTGCCTATACTTCTCTTTAAAAAAGAAAACAACAACAACAAAAAAAACTTTTTTAGTAGGTAAGATGAATAATAAAAAATTAACTTCTAAACCTGCACTGTGGCTCTGGTGGCTGAGATGATTGGGGTGTAGACCAAACAAGCCCGAAGACCTGTATTCATGACCTGAAGCTGGAGGCAGGGGGAGGCAGACAAACCAAAATATGCATTTTCCCCCCTTACTTCCCTCCCTTCCCTTAAATAAAAAAAGAAAAGCTATTTGTATACTCCAGATAACTACTTTTATTCTTATAATGATGGAGGTTATCAAAGATTAATATTACTTTCTTGGAAAATGGAGATGGGAAGAAAGTGTTGGTATAAATCTTGCGTATAAACCAACAGGAGTTCAACAGTCTTGAAAAGCAATTTAAAATAAAATACTTCTTAGCTCTTGATTTACATTGTATAGGCAGCCTAACTATAAAGTTGGCAGCTCTCTTATTAGAAATGTAACTCTACCATGGTTCATTGAAACATTTTCCTATTCTAAACCTAAACCTCTTCTTAAAAATAAATTAACTTCTTAGTTTGTAATATTGTATTTTAGATTTTACAGTAGAAGCAATATAATATCTTTCATTTCTCTTCAAACATTGCAGGCAGCTAAATTTATGTTTATTATATTTCATTTAATCATTAATGTAAGGTGCCACAGCCAAGAACCTCAATTTGGATTATCGACAATTACCTGAAATACTGAAGACAGGATAACAGAAATAAGGCCTTCCCTTATGAACCATTCTAAATCGAAGCGCCAGTGCTCACAGTCTGAAAACAATCCACTTCAAAAGACAACATAGACAATTAGTGTAAAATTACCCAATTGCTATGTTTTGTTTCATCACCTTTTCTGGAAAATTTTTTGATGATGAATATGGCACATACATTAGGAAGATGAATTTCAGCGTCAAGTAGAACTGGGTTTCAGTTCCTCACCTTGTTACTTCCTGACTAAGATTATACAACCCTTAACCTCTCTAAGGACCAGTTTCCTTTGCCCAAAAATAAAGATAATAATAGTACTTCCTAAGAAAGTTCTCAGTACTGAGTATTACCATTGAAACTAGAACAGAGCAAGCATTAAAAATGTTTACATTACTCCAATAATATGGATTTAACAAGAAGCCCTAAAATTTTCAATTTTATTCTATTCAAAGGAAAGTCATAGAACACAAAAGTAGATAACATAACTCTTCCAGAAAAACTTACCTAATAAGTTGATTCTTCAAATGTTAGTCTCTGATGTGGTAGGTGTTCATTTCTGTGTATGTGTGCGGGTATCCTTTGGGGCAGGTGAAGCCATTCAGTACAAATTATATATCCGATGAATACAATCTCACCATCTCATGTTGTTTGATTTTTTTTTATATTCTATTATTTCTTTTGTTTACATTGCTATACGATTTTTAAGATGTTAAATTTGCACTTCAGTCTATGTGCATTTCATACCACATCTGCCACCAGAGTTCTAGTGACTTTTATGACTCCTATATTAACTCCTTACCCTCTTGCTCCCTTCTCCTGTTGCTCCAGAAACAAAATACAAATTCATTAATTTGGCATTAAAAATTCTCTGTATTCTGAGCTTCATTTCCCACAAAAAGAGAGTTAATAGAAAATGTTTCTTTTATCCTTACTGCTGTAGCTGGTCTCAAGGCAATAAAATATGTGCATCAGCTCTTTCCTCTTCTAACTTTTCTGGATCTCCCTCACTCTTGGTCTACATATTGCTCTTTCCATGAGTTATGAAGTATTTCCAAGTACCTAGCTGACCCCATTAGGGATGGTGCCTGATTAAGGATTCAGTGTTAATCTATGATGCTCATCAGATTAGAGAAAGGGAGTGCAAGCAGTTGGGTCTATGTTTAGTTCCATTTCTACCACCGTGGATACTCTATTCCTGGGTCCATCGTACAAATACCAGTATGACTAAGGACAAAAACTGGCAGGCATTACTTGTAGACTCATTCCTTCCAGTTGTTGTGCATCAGCTTTTTTTCAGTACTTTCTGGTGGGCAGTGACAGAAGACACAAAGATCTATACACTTACTGTTCATTCCCATAGACCTCATTCTCTAAATCTTCTATCCCTTGCCTTCATGCTTCTCTACCAGCATAATTCTGACTCTTCAGTCTTTCCTATTGTAAGACCTCTTTATGTCAATGCTTCAAGCAGTCATTTCAGATCCTTGTTAGGATACTGAATCCTGAGTCACAGGAAATTACCTTTCTTTTAATAAATCTTCCTTTTTTGTCTAATGTTCTGAATCCTTCTTAGTGAAACACTCTAGAACTACTCCTATACATGAACTCTTATTTCTTGCATTAAACAAATAAAGTTTCTTTAGATTTGTTGCAGAATATCTACTGGAAGGACAAAACCTTCCTAGTGAGACCAGGATGAAGCTTGATCTTAGTTATTGATTTAGAGTTACTGGAATACAGATAAGTATCAAATCCGAAGAGAGCAAACATTCTTTATCAGGCGTTGTTCTAACATGAGAACTTTTCACAGTCTCCAAGCAAGGGGAACTTGTTTTCCTCTGGAAATGAAGTAGTGGGGGTGGGCAAAAGGGTTCAAAATTTCCAAGCACATTTATCCCTTAAAGGTCTTATTCAAGGACTCCATATCTTACTTTTTTTCTATCATTGCCCTGACTTTAGCAAAGAAGATTTTCTGGGGCTGTGAATTTATATTTGTTTATAAGTCTGTCTACTTCTCCTATGATCAGATGGTGGCAGGCCTAATTGTCAACACATTCTGCACTTTATCTGCAGAAGAGGATCTCAAGCACTGCCATGAAAGCTCTCTGCTTTTACAGCCCTGAGCTGATAGTTGGCTGACCTAAGCCAGTTATTCTTTTTCTTCAGGGCTTTTATGTCACTTATAAAATGTCAGTCTGCTCCACAATTGTTATATTTACCCTCATATCTTTTACGTTCTAGAGCACTGACTCTTTAACTTTACACTGCATTAGAATCACTTGGAGAGAATTTTAAAGTAGATTTCAGAATCACAATCCCTGAATTTCTGATTCAGTGAGTCTTGTAAGGGACACAAAATATAGGCATTTCTCCCAAGTTCCCACATGATTCTAATACTAGTGAACCAGTGATCACACTTTAGGAATCAATGTGGTAGCACTATTAAAAGCCAGAACTTTCTCTTCCTTGTTTCTCATCCTAACCCACCACAGATGAGAATCTGCATAATTATGCTTCTGCATAATGCCTGGATTATGACATTCCATTTTCCATTAGAAATGGGATTCTTATTTCCCTCTTACCAGCAAACAACTCAATTTCAGATTCTCATCCAGAGTGCTTCGTTTCTCATGCATTGGCTATAACTGTTTTTGTTTGGATTCCCCCAAAAGAAGACACTGAGACAAAGATTTGAATGCAGGAGGGTTATTTGGGAAATATATAAGTCTGGGTCTAGTTAGATGACTAGACTCACACAGAAAGTTGAACATGGAAGGCTTCATAAAAAGAATTAACCATAAAATGAGATTAGAATACAGGGATTAGCTACTAAGGAGGTAAGAGAAATTTAAAGAACATTAAAAATCCTCATAAAGATATATAAATAGCAGATGCAAGAAGTAGTCACTATTTGTAAGACATAGCTAGAATGCCAAAGAAGTTCCTCTGCTAGAAGACCTGAAACACACACACACACACACACACACACACACACACACACACACAGACACAGACACCCACACACACATACCTGTTCAGGGGCTAAAATCCAAATCTTGTTGAAGATGAGGCTCTGGTTTAATAATTTTACTAGGGCTGTAAAGATGCCTAATGGTTGCCAAGGAGAACCATCTACAGGGAGATGTGCCAACACCAATTCACCTCAAAGCAGCTCTAGGGGCTATCATAGAAAGTCATTTGTGAGTGGTGCTCTGTTGGAAGTACTTTGATGTAAAACCACCTGAGTTATGTGCCAGGAGAAGGGTTCATGGTGCACTGACTGTCAGGTGCTGTGGAAACATGTCCTGCTGTAGCGTGTTTAGAGGAACATGCTGAAATCAGGAATAGAAAAAAAAAAAAACAAACCTTTTCCTTGTGTCTCTGCAGCACCCTTTACTGAAACAGTTTATCATTGTACCAACTAGCAAAGGAGGGATTCTATAGGGCTCATCTCCATTATCCCAGAACAGGAAATGAAGGGCAGATTTAGAGCTGAGTGGTAATAAATGGATAACTGCCAAAGGAAACAGAATTTGGGAGTGAGGAGCTTAGACAAGGAAAAAGAAAATTCATAAAAGTGTCATATATGAGCAGGTTATTCTTCTGGGAATACGGAGTCTCCACTAGGGATCATCTGACAGAATTTCCAGAACACAATTCAGAATTGTCCACTAAGGAGATGTTGGAAGTTCTTGCTCTCAAATTCCCCTCCCTTATTAGCTGAGGGAACGCCAAGTGTTGACTTGCACTTCTGGTCTACCTGTGTCAGCCAAAACCAGACCTGTGATTTGTGAGTGGCTTCAGGTACAGGGATACAGGAGGCAGTAGTCTCATGAAACTTCGTAAGGTCACTCCTTAGGTCAATGGGACATGAACAGATTAATAGCATCAATAGCATTCACTGCACCTTCAAAATCCTAATAAATAAGATCTGATCCACTCAATGGAATACAGTGAAAAATGAAAGAATCATGTAACAGTATTCATGTTAAATAAGATTGTCAAGTAGTTCAAATGATCTGTATAAACCTACAACATCTGTCAGAGAGCTAGGACCTTTTGATAATGATAATACCTGTTAACAGTTACTAAATACTTACCATGGTCCAGGCATTGTGCCAAATCATTTGCTTACCTCATCTCTTCCTGCAGTTTAACAAAAAATGTTAAATATGTTATTATTATCACATTACAGTTAAGGAAACCTGGGTTTAGAAAGATTAAAAAGTATTGCCTAAGTCCATAGGTGTTGATTGCTGAGGTACTGACTTACCTCTGGTCCTGAGATTCCAAATCTCACACTCATAACTACTAGGCTGAGTTGCATTTGTATCTGCTTTGTGTAATGTACATACTCAGAATTGGTAATCAGCAATAATGACCTTCAGAATGAAAACTCTGGAATGTAATCATCAAAGAAATATTGTGACATTCTTAGAAACTGCAAAAACTGTCAGACTTACTCCTTGCTTTTCATCTCTTCAGATTCAAACAATTTTATATACTAATAAGTTTCCAAAATTTGTCTTTCTTTATGTAATTTCTCTGATACAAATCAGTGTGTTCTGACTCAATCTTGTTAATCTATTCCAATTCAAAATATTTCATTTATCTTCTAATCCTTATAGCATTCATTTATTTCAAGTTAGTCACAACTTCCTTACATTATTGTCTTATTTGTATGCTAATTTTTTTAAATAAAAGATAATAGACTCATTGAAGTTAGAAATTATATATTTCTGAATCATTCACCTTTGTATCCATACCTATAAATGTTGAGTCCATATTTATTCAATAAGGACTGTTTAAGCATTATTAAAAGTAGAAATAGCAACAACAAAGCATAGACTTTTGGATCTTAGAATTAACAAGAACATCCCATTATCCAAATTCAGTGTTCTGTTTAATCAAGTTTCTACTATACTATGCTCCTCCTCTTTTCTGAGTAATTAAAGCTCTCCCAAGCAGATTAAATAAGCAGAAAAAGGGCTTTCCTTAATTTTATTTTCCCTCTTAAATTCAACCAGCATTATACAGAGAGATGCTCCAATTTCCCAGTCAGAATTAATTTCTTCCACCTCAAAAACAACTATTGCAACATTTAGTGAGTAATTGTTCAGCGGACACCATAGAGCATAGGTTATCTTTTACAAGAATCATGTACATACTTATTCATGCTCCTCAATAGTTACTGAGCTCCTAGTGATTAGGAATCCTGTGAAAATAATTTTGAATTCATGCACATACATAGCAGAGAGATTTGTATGTAACAGGCATTCAGTCATGATCTGATGAATCTAGTATGATCTCCTGATATCAGGAAACACTCCTTAACAGGATAATAATAACCACATAACAAGCAAAACTGTAGGTGCTTTCAGATACTCTGATACTCTGCTATTCTTACCTTTTCATCAGTTATGTGCTACAAGTATACAAGTATGTATGCAATTTATATTTTCAAATGAGGAAACCACATCTCACAGAGGGGGAACATGGGAGTTGTAAGATGGAAATCTTCAAATATACTTTATGCCCTCTATCATATGCTTTATCTAACCATTCCATTTTGTACTAATTAAACAACTTACTGATATTCATAATTATCTCATAATTGAGTATTAGATTTCTATGGATGAATGAAATGAGAGGCTTGGGGAACTTAAAGAACTTATCGAGGGTGGGAACATGCAGAGAGAGTTGAAACTTGAGCGGCTTTTACCAAAGACCACAGTTATCACCTGGTTATAGACTGTCGTGTCTAAGACACAAAGGAATCAAAGGCAAGTTTCCTGACTTCAGAAATTTTACAATTTTATTGATGAACTGATTTTGAAGTTCAGTGGAATTAGGAAGAGGCTTACTGCTTTTTTCCCTGCAATGCACTGTGTCATCCAGAAGGTTATAATGATTTTGAGAAAAGGCCTTAGCATTCCACATCCAAAGTGGTTAATCGAAAGCTCATTTTTTAGGCAGATTCCTAACCACATCCTTCTGATTCCTATCACCCACTTTGATGCTGTTCTAACCCAGGTTGAAAATGATGCTGTTTGTCTCCTCAATTCCCTCAAAGAAAATTGAATTGACCATCATTGAGCTCTCAACTAAATGTACAATCAGAACAAAAAGCATGAGTGGATAAATTGCCTACCATCAATTCAGACTCAATTAAAAAACAGGAGTGGAGCTCTCAGAAAACGTAAGCAAAGCAATACACAAATACACAAAAATGATAAAAACTGACAGTATACTTATTTGCTTTGTATAAATTTAGTCCACTCTTCTTTACAAAGTCAGTGGAGACTCCACTTTGCTGAAATGGGAATAGTACGAGGACTTTTGTGAATGTTAAGCTAAGGAAGAAAGTATGAGCACACAGTGGGCATCGGTTCAGATACTAATGGAAATATCCTGCTTAATTAAAGAGAACAAGAAGGAAGGCAGGGAAGGGGGAAGAGAGGTATGAAAGAAGAATGCAGGAAAGTCTGAAGGAAAAAGAAGGCAGTGAGAGATGGTCGAGAAGAAAAGGAGAAGAGAGAGTGTTAAGAAACTGCAGTAAATGAAAAACAAGAATAGATTTAGAGAAAAGAGGAACAATATCATGCTCCACTATTACAATCTGGAGAGCCAGAGAGGGCAATTCTACTGCATGCTTTATTAAACTGACTTCTCCATTTCTCCCCAGGCTGGACTGCGCAGAGGAAATTCATTAGCTCCATTTAAATGCACACCCCACTATGACTCTAGAGAATGAATTTTTTTTTAAACTTAAATCAACCTTCATGGTACAGTTTGCATTCTTATGATTTTTTCATTATAAGTGAAGAACAACTCTATAGACAAGGACTAGGGAAAGTCATTATACTAAATAATTCATAGTAGAGAATTTTGTTGTAATGAGATCAACAAGGCACTAATGCTCTAGGCCATTGGCCTGGGCTTAGAAATAATTTTATTATTGAAAACTTTTTTTTTCCCATATTGGTTCTTGTTAAAATGGAATTTAACTGTGCAAATAAACTTACATACATTTGCAACTCACCAGTGAATACCAGTAACCCATACTCAAAACTTTGGAATAATTTTGAACATCTCATGTTAACCAAAATCTAATGCATGATCGAGTAATTTGCTCTGCTGGTTTTATTCTTACTCCTCTTGGATGGTTGCATCCTTTGAATAGACTCTCTTCTTTTACTATAGACTTTGGGGGTTGAATTGTCCATTCCTGTGACTTTAATTAACATTGATATCCTTATAATGTCTGAAACTATTCATATATCAATAACTCTAGCATTGATCAATTCATCAGCCTAACAATACCACCAAGAACCCAGGTTCTAACCCACTTTCCTCTAAAATTTATTTGTATATTCTCAACTGTCTGCTGATTGTTTTATATCCATGTAACACAAACCAATGTTCCAAACCAAACTTTTTATGAATCACCTATACACACTTTTTCTCCCAATGTAATTATTAATTCAGAGAATAGCAGCACATTCTTCTAGTTAGCAAGGTAAGATGCTCCTCACTGTCATCCCTCTTCAAATTACCACCATTGGAGACTTTCCATTAAAAGAGGAGAGCAATGTCTCCTAACAATGGGATCGACAAGGTGAGAGAGAGAAAGAACCATCATCAGTCACTTAGTTGGACTTCATTCACATACCAACGGCATCGAAGATGGGGGTTCCTGACAAGAAAAGAATTCCTGTATTAAACATATTCCTAATCTTTTGTGAGGAATCTCTGAGGAATTTTTCAGAAAAGTATGTAAAGACATTTTGGAAAAAGCAACACCTAACAATTAAGGCTGTAGGGGTTTACAACATCAACATCATGTATGTTATTAAAATAAAATGAGATATCACTCTGGAGTGACATCCTCTGGATATCCTCTGGATGTCAATAAAATGATGACATCATTATACAAACACAGACTTTAATTCTAGGAACAAAGAAATGCAGGCTATGGAAAATGGAAAAATGTGATAAGTGAAAGTAAGTATGACTTCTTTGCCCTTTCAAATTGCAGTTAACTTGATTTTAAGGAGAACCAGTATTATTTTTAAGAAGTTCTAATACAAGTTGTGAAATTATAATAATAGAATTTTTTATCACAGTTATTCATGAGATGAGTTAAAAGAAGCAAATGTTGCCAAATTAATATGTTTTCAATGTAGAATTTGCTTTCAGAAATAGATTAAAGTAATGACTAGCTAGCTGTCCATTAACATTCTGAGAGTAAAGAAAGGACTGAATATAAGGAGCAGAGAACTACACAGGAAGTAACAGGAATGAAAAGACATTGTGGTGGTGCTAGACCTTCAATGAACAAAAATTTGGATAGCAGGTATAGACACAACAGCTCTGGGGAACGAGGCACTCAGAATGCAGGCAGTAGGTTCGCTTCTTAAATAGCTAACTTACATATAGAACATGTTCTTCACCATCAAGTACCCTCTCCCATATTACCAGAGTCCTAGACAAGGACCCAAAATACCCAGATGCCCTGAAGGACACTAAAGAGTTAAAGAATTGCTTTTACCAGTTTTTCAGATTAGGGTTATACAATATTGCGCCAACATCAAGAAGAGTTTTAACTCAAAAAAGAAATCTACGAACCATTACTTTTTATACTATAGAATTTGAAATTAAGAAATCTTTAAGAACAACCCCACGCTGCTTCTAACTGGGAACAGGAAGTTTGCAAATGTGACACGCAAGGATACCATAATGTTGTCATGCTTTTGTAAACTTGCTTCAGATGGAAGAGATTTTCTTTAAGTAGGCAAAATTTGCAAGCTATGTGAAAATTATGTTAGTTGTTCATTGTGTGCATCTGTGTGTGTGTTCTTCTAGAGGAGTATATGAGTCATTTGCCTGAATCTCATCAAAGCAGTTCAAATCACCACTGATGTGAAAGTCAGAGACCTCTACTATGAATGACTTATTTGCAGCCTGTTTACCTGTCAGGAAGGGGATGGCATTGATTCTCCACAGGGATAAGAAGAATTCAATTTCTCTGCTAGTGTTAGCAACAAGAATTCATTTCAGCCAAAAAATTTGAAATAACAAGGAAACTTTATTATATACATTATCTTTGTGGTTATAATTTCTGACTCCATAAAGGATGGCCTCTGTCATCACTCTCAGGTCCTTGCCACCTTCTTTTCTCTGCCTAATAAATGTATACAATCTAAACAGATATGGGAAAGTGTTCTGTCCAAAAGTTTCCTTTTTTTTTTTCTTTTTTCCATTACGCAATCATCAGCTATCAAACATTGAGAAATACCCAATATACTTTTTACCTTTACATCATTAGATTTTTCAGACTAGAAAATCGCTTCTACAATTTTGGCCCTGGAGACCAGATTGTTGGCAGGGTTGCCGATGACAACATTTCTTGGCTGTGACAACCACATCTTGACTGCCTGTGTTTCTCCTTTTCCTGGGCTTAATGAGAACCTTGAAACCATAGTCAAAACACAATAAATGCTGGTCTTAGCCCTCCCTCCTGCCCTGTTGACACTTTTCTTGAATATAATATATTTGTTTCTATTTCTTCTCTCTTCTCTTTTCCTTTTTTCTTTTGTGATTACCAGGAGAATTATTCCTCCCAGTTCTAGGAGAGCAGTTGCTGTTATAAACGTTCACTGAATTTTATCTTTGTGACAAGGAATCTTATGCTGTCATAAACATACCTTTAGCATCCCTCAGCACAGCATCCTTAGGTATAGAGGAAAGGAACATACCTGAAAGCGCATAGACGTGAAGAGCCTGAGTGCTGCCAAACATCAGTGTCTCCATCTGACTGGTGGTCAGCTCAGGTCCTGGCATATAGCCAAGGAATGCTGGGAGAACTGAAAGGGATTTAAGGGTATTAAGGACACCAGCCAACGTATTTTTGACAATCAAATTAGAATAGTGGTGTCTTACCAATATCACCATTACAGTTCAGGGTTTATTTCCTTTCACAAAGATTTTTGAAAGTCCACCAATCACCCAGCAATTTAGCAAGTGGTAAGCAACAGTATTCCTACAGGCCACCTGGGAATTAATATGCTTACATCAATTAACGCAGAAGTAAGGTAAATCATCTGTATAATGTTTTCAAACTGCCACTTCACTTTGTCAATATAGATTTGATGTAACGTATCATAGCATATATTAAAATGCCAATAATGATCGACTCAATCCTGTATTACATTCTTCGCCATCCCTGCTTATTAATGGACTCAATCCGGGAACTAGCAGGCTCAACAAGGTCCTCATGCCCCAGAATAACATATTCTTTATGGCAGAAGATGCTATGCAGCTCCAGATTAAGACCCATGCGCAGAATCAGGTGGTCACCAGATCAGCCTTGGCTCAGTGCCTCAGCTCCAACAACGAAGTCTGTCTGACGACCCAACCTCAGTCTGTTCTATGGCCCTGTTTCTACAACTGAGTGCCCTTCTTTTGTGATTTCTGGCAAATGACCTAGCAATTATGCCCTCTTTTTAATCAGCCTTGTGTATTTTTTTAAGTCATCTGAAGTCTCATATGCTTATAGAAATTGCCATCATATAAATCTTGATGAAAGATGGGATCCCCAAGGGATAGCCAAGAAAAAAAACGCATATATGTATATATATTTTAGTTTTTTAAACAGAAAAAAAGCAGCCAGCGGGAACTCACATGTGTTTTAAATTTGTCCCATTTGACTCCTCCTTTGACATGAATGTCTGCAGAAGCAGGAATGATTCTAACTTCATTTGAGTTTCAGAGTGCAGTATCATCTAATGTAGAGTGATGATTGTGTCAACAACCTAGCATTTCTTTGTTTCTGTCCATTTTTGGAGTATGGGGCTGCAGTTTTAGTGGATTTCAGTTGATCCTTCATTGAATGCAGTCATGACACCAAGGAGAACTTTCTTTACTTTTGCAGCTCTGATGCCTAAATCCAACTAGCAAGTGCAGTCTTCTTGCTGTCAGCGGTAGAGTCACTTTGGACTCCCATCTCTGATCTATTTGATTCTCATTTAATATAACTGGAGTTTGATTTAACCCATGTACCCTGTACTTGTTCTGGATTCATCTTTTCCTGGAAGCACCTGCAACAGAACCAACACTTCTAAAAAGGGTCCTATTAAAGTGAGTCAGTGATACTCTCTGGTGGAGTAATTAATGGGTACAGTCCACATACATCTCTAGGTCCTGGGTTCACAGTCTAGGTGGGACCAACAAAGATGAACTTTAAATAAAATAAATTTAAAAATGCTTCTTCCTCCTCTCTCTTCCTGCTGACTCTGCTTGTCTTCATTCCTGCCTGCACCTTTTCTTTTAAATAAATAAATACATACATAAATAAGCAAACAAAGTGAGAGTCTGTCAGAACCAAGTTTCACCCAGCCTGTTACTATTCTATGGAAGAGGATACATTCTGAGGCCTATCATGAGACATCTAATACATTGTTTTCAGAGAAGTTACAATGCATAAAAATGTTGCGATGAATATATATGTATGGGGGAGTCTTTCAAGAATCTAAAAGGAAACTGAATTACTTCAAAGGCAGTGTCAGAATGGCATTGCTTCCAAATTCTAGGGATTAACTTTCAAAATCCTTGAAGAATAATTGATTTGTATTATGAGTATTCTTGGAGGGGTAGTATAAACATTTATAAAAAAATGTAAAAAGTTCTTCCCATAGGAAAGCTTTCTAATATTCCCTCTAAAGTCTTGTTTTCACTGAAGTTGTTCCTATTCATTATGTATGCTATCTACCCACTTCCAGCCACTAGCCCCTCTGCAGGTCTTGGGTAATATTCACTCCAGTAGTATCTCCAGTCACTGACTCATGCTCCCTTTCACAAAGCAAGTAGTCCCTGAGCAGTGCAGCCCCTTTCCCACTTTACTTAATTCTTTATTTGTTTTTTTCTAGGAGTGGTTCCTTTGTAATTTTGGTTCATTCATGGAACAGTATTTATTGATCAACTATTATATGCAGGTGTCTATTCATTACACAGAGAAATTATGTACAAGTCATAATAAGAAATGACAATGTATACAAGAGTCTAAATAGAGTGAAAGAAGGTAAGTTTCAAGGACTCTGTAATGAATGTTGGGGAAGATGAATTAAGGAGAGAAAAATTCAAAGAATCACCCTGTTACCCAGTGTGTGTTGTATAAAGGTCATATGGCACCACTACTGTGTAGTAAATGTTGCAGGGAATGTTATGAAAGGCCATGTGACAGGAACTGCTTAGGAAAAGAAAATGGATTCCAGAGGATACTCATGGAAAGAAGGAATGATAGAGTGGTGAGCAAAGTAGTTTAAAAAGCATGGTAACTACTGAGTCAAGGACCACCTAGCATTTATTGGAATGGAGGGAACAGTGTATTGTGGTAAACTCATCCTTCTGAAGAATTCCTAGATATGGGACTTTCATAAAAAGTCTTTGAATAACTAAGTGGGCCTGCTGTGAGGATATTATTACCCTTACTACAAGCAAATCTTCCCAAATAATTCTATCCAGCTAGTGCAACCACAAGACTTCACCGTACTTGAGACATCATAAAGTTGAGAACAGATCTGCCCTCATTAGTAGAGGTGTTAAACTACATATATCTTACTACAGTCAATTGCTTTTTCATAAGCATTCTTGTTACAGGGAAGTTCTATGCATTTGCTGTATGGAATTAAAAATGTATTTGACACAAATTATCCCAAATAGCAAGATATTTATATTAAGATCATAACCCGAACTTAGTATTGTGAGACTTTTGCAAAATTATTTAAATTCTCTGCAGCTCAATTTTCTTAGCTATAAAATTTGGAAACAGTATTTTCCCCCAAAGGATTAAATGGGAAAACCCATGTAAGGAATTTTGAATGTGTCTGAAACCTAGATATGTACCCCATTTTTATTGCTGTAAAATTTATCAAGATTCTTATCGCTACCTTTATTTGACTAGAAAGACCAAATGCAACCATGTAAACATGTGTTTCTGGTTTTACTTCATTACAAGACCTGAAGAGTGTGGCGTTGGGAAGTGATAAGCATGGATAAATATACTTTGACATACTTGCTTTTTGTAGAAAGTACGATATGTAGCTAAAGATGACAATCAGTGATTTATGATCACTATTACCAAAAAATGATACTCAATTAGTTCAAGTCATAGAATTTGAGGCAAAGGGAAAAATGAAAAGAGGAAGAGAGGGAGGGAGGCAGTAGAGGGAGGAGTAAGAGGGAGAAAATATAAGGGGAAAAGGAGAGAGAAATTTATGTTATTATGCTTGGGATACTGAAGGAATTCAAGAAAATACAACTGCTTGTCTATAGGCTGGAAACAAAGCAAAGATTGGATTTATGTAACTTTGTAGGTTTGCCATTTACTATGATCTTGATATTTGTGTCTGCCAACAATTAATGCTGAAATCCTAATTGCCAAAAGTAATGGCATTAGCTGATAGAGATTTGGGAAGTAATTGGGTCATGAGGATAGAGTACTCATGAATGGGATTATATCTTTTATGAAAGACTCCTCAGAGCTCCTTCTGCTTTGTGAGGATGGAACTGGAAGTCTGAAATCTGAAAGAAAGGCTTCACCCTACCATGCAGGCATCCTGGTTTCAAGCCACTAGTCTCCATAACTGTGAGAACTAAATTTCTGTTGTTTATAAACTACTTGCTCAATGATATTTTGTTATAGCAGTCTGAACAGACTAAGACACCATCTCTCTTAGAAACTGAAAATATAAGGAACTCATGGTATTGCTATTTGTTCCTTTGCAATTTGCCTTGTTGACAATTGGAGCAGATTCATTCACTTTCCGTTTGCTCTCAGACTCCACTGGAGCTGCAGCTGGTGAGAAAGAAATGGGTAGAGCTAAGGGAACTTCAAAGCAGTTCCTTTAGGAGACAGCTGCAGGACCACAGAGTTTTATGGGGTCCTCACGTCATAAAAGTCAAGAAAAACTAAAAAGAAAGATAAATGTGAAATTCATGTTTTAAGGAAAAAGAATGGTGTCAAAGAAAGTCAAATTTGGTTGGCAATAGAATAGTAATAGACTTGCAAAAAAAATTTTAAATCACAGTTTGCATTTGAGCACTCCACAGAGAGATGGCTTGGTGTGTTAAGGGAGAATAAATAGACTATGAGTTAAGTTAGACATTCACCAATTTAACCACCATGACTTAAAAGGCACTTTACGCTCTTAAAAAATGGCTTTAGTTAAAGCAAAAATTACAGCAATAATTTTTTTCATAACAAAAAACAAAGCAAAAGCAAAATAAAACATAAGAATCCGTCTGATCCTAACAGCTGCATCAACAAGAGAGCAACATTTTTAAAAAAGTTTCTGCAGATGTTAAGAATTTCATTAAAATATTTACTCTAAAACCATGTATAATTTCCTAATGTTGCCCAGAAGTGTTTGTCAGATGGATCTCAGAAACCAATGTAAGAGGTTTTGTATTGAGCATTGAACCAACTCAAGTAGGTTTTAGACAGTCATGTACTAGAACAAGTTCAGGAAACATTAGATGAGCACCTAGTATATGTGGAGCACTGTGCAAGAAGAAAAGAAAGTTGCTCTCACGATGAATGTATAATAGCAGTAAGATAACCTAAAGTGGCCTATGTAATCTGAGTTTTAATATCTCAGTTTTCAAGATACTACAGAATCAAAAGCAGTTGTCAGGACCTGAACTTTCTATTTTTTCCCACCAAGTTCCAGGTCTTTTACCCAGGTTTGTGCTTTTTACGTGGCCTGCACCTTTGTCACCTGAGCTGCCTGAATCACAAGAGTGCACCTGAAATTTTGTATTTTAGCCCTGACTTCATTTAGGCAGTTTAGGTATTGCCATTATTTTCCCTGTGGGCTCGAGACTGCTGAGCTGTGAATTTTAGATAATCTAATAGAAAGAATGACATTTTATCAGATATTAAATGCCCTTGATTATAAGATGTAATATTATTTAATAGTCTCAAAAAAATCAGAAAGCAGGAAGGGAGAGAGCGAGAGAGCGAGAGAGCGAGAGAGCGAGAGAGCGAGAGAGAGAGAGAGAGATCCCGATAATTGAGGCAAAAACAAACAAAATAACAATATCCACACTGCAGAGGCAAATAACAATTAAATCAACATTCATAAAAAGGACAGTTAAGGAAGCTTAGGTATGTTTCAATAATGACCCTGGATAGAGGAAGAAGAAAAAACATCAACCATAAAAACGTTTTGCAGTTGGCAATTTGAATTCCCAGTGCTAGTGTAGCCGTTAATTCTCAGTACAGGATTTCATCTGAAGTGGTCTCTGCTTGATAGTGCCCTCAGGTGACTGGCAGGAGCAAACACTACAGCTTCCAAGAAAGAGAAACAAGAGTTCAAGCCAGGAGAGTCGAAGGTGAAATGTAGTGAAAGTGAGGGACAAGCTGATTTCAGAGACGTGACTAAAGTACAACTTCACCTGATGAAACCAGCCCACCTGAGTGAGGTTCTGATGGTCAAGCACAGTGCTTTTCATACATACTCAGTCCTACACAGACATATGGATTTTTTTTTTTTAACTTTGATGCATTTGATTTGTTCTCTTGTTTCTACCTACTATACTGATTTTGGACACCCTGGAGTTTGGGCATCTGGCATTGCTCTTTGTCTTAATCACATTGTACTTTTTGCTCAACTCTGGTCTTACAGTACTTCCTGAGTTTCTATTTTTAAATGAATTTATTAAAGTTTATTTAGTAAGAGACAGGGATTCTTGTCTTTATGGCATTCATAGAGCAAGGTTCACAGGTATTTTCAGACTTTAGTCAATATCTTATTCACCTATGAACCCTGTTAAGAACAAAGGTGTTCATATTCTTCTTTGGGGAATTCCAATTCAGAAAGTCAGGACCGGGTCCTTAGTTTTTGACTAAGCTATAAGTGAATGTGAGGCACATTCATGTTTGAGAACTTTCTTTTTTTAAACAATGTTTTTAAGCAGTGGGTTGAATTTTTGTTTTATTTTGCTTTTCTTTAAGGAAGGGAGAGAGGGAAAAACACTTAAAGAGGAAAGATGAAAGAAAGAGGAGAAAGAAGCATCTTTATTTATTTGTTTATTTTGTGTTTTCACCCCCACCTGGGTTCTTGGGCTTTCCATGGGTTCTATGCCAGCGTCTCAGCTGCTGGAGCCACAGGATGAGCCCCTAGTGTTTGCCCACTGCTGTGCGTACTCCAAAATCAGGGAGTTGACTGCAAATCACTGAGCCTCATAGTCCTGGGTTAAAGAAACAATTAAAATTAAAACAGGTGCATTACAATTCACTGAAGCAGTTTTGACCCAAGTCAATGGAATCACATTATTTTATAAAAGTAGCTGGACTGGCTCCACATGATGGACTCAGCTGTGTAAATCTTACTGCACTGTTAGTTCCAACAGCACTTGAACTGCCTGTACAATGGGCCCAGTTTTCCACTAGGAAGTACAGACCCCTACGGCAGGTGATCTGCTTTCTAAGATTCTTGCTACGCGGCAAGATCTCTAGGAATGTTTGTTAAAGTGAATGAGTTGGAGACCCTGGAGGAGTCTTAAGTCCCTTCTGGATGATTTGTGGAAATTATATTAGAAAGTGAGGTATTCTCTAATAGCAGAGGATTCTGGTTCAGTGTGATGGATTATATGAACACATGACTAATTGCTTGTATGTATAGAAAAATGAAAAGGTTCCATTTTATATTCTGTCAGACATCACACACTTTTCAATTTTGTTAGTAACAAGCAAATTTGCAAATAATGTCACATTAAACACCTTGATTTTTTTGATGCATTTATCTTTTTGGCTTGGTTAGTGAAGTAGAAAGGGAAGAAGATGAGCAAAGCTTCAGAGTTGTCGTTCTGGCTCTCTCACAAATAATCTCTACAACCTGGGCTTCAATAACTATACCTATAAAATGATGAGATTAATTTACATGCAGTCTAAATTCTCAGGTTCACCATAAAATTCCTATAGATTGATGTGTGACAAATAAAGAAGCAAAATAGAGTTAACATTAGCAATAATGTCATTAGCATGAAGGAACCAGCTGCTGTAACTTAGTTACTTTCAAAAATAGAGATTAAAAATATGATTGGTAGCACAATTATAACCTGATTACATACTGAGCAAATACATACACCTTCACATTTAGCACCTTCTGTAGGTTTTCAGTTTGAGAAGTGAACGACACAACTTCAAACTTGCCATGGCTCTACACCTCTAAGCAGAATTGTCATCTATCAAGTGATTAAAAAAGATACAACATCCCTTTTCTTAGTTCCATATTCTTATCTTTATTTTCACATAAACTGTTCAACCCAACAGGTCTATGGCTGCATTCTGACACATGGACAAGGGCAAAATGACTGTAGGCAAAATGAACCTCTATTCTGAGGGAAGCCCAGTCTTTCTAGAGCCTCTACTTTTCTTCTCTTGGGTAAGAGACAGATGATTGATGATGATGATGATGATAAATAGATAGATAAAGACAGATTGACATATATATATACATATATACATATATATACCAGAAAGGAGTAAGTATGTCCTGGAAGTGCCTTATCTATTGATGATAGATCAGCTCTCCCCAAAGGGCACTCACATTAGGGACTTTAGGTTCAATGATAGGAAGGAGATGGGATAAGTCAATGTTGAACCACTTCAAATACCTCAACTTCTACTTGCAAAAAAATCCAAGTCATTTTCCTTCCTATTACTTCAGATTTTAAAGACAAATTGAAAATTATCATGTGCTTATTATTTGGTTTAACTACATGGTGTTATTATGACTAACCTTGTCTTTGTTATTATTATTACTACTGTTATTTTAAGTAACAACTTTTCTTTCCAAGTCTCTAAAGAAACCCCCAATCTGGATGGCTATACAAATTTACCCACGGGGACACTGTTGACTGAGAGAAGGGAAAAAGTAGGTTTCACTGCAGTGTTTATTGGATGGTTTTCTTGATAATATTAATTTCCTAAAAGGGGACATCCCATCTTGTGCTGGGGAAATTGGAAACCTGATGCCACAATCCCACAGGGATTGAAACAGCCATCCATAAGTCTGCACAGTGTGTCTGATTCTGCCCCCACTGAGTAACTGTAATAGGAGTTCTATAGACACTGCAGGAGTTGAATCAAGGCTACTGAGCAAAGGAAGGGAAGACCGCTGTTAGTGCTATATATGCATTAAAGGCTGGGCATGCTCCTGGACCTGTACAGTTTCCCAATATGCTAAGTCCTAGACTTTAAAACCATTCGTGTCTATTTACCAATACCTTACAATTTTATTTAATTAGTTTGTCAGTACACCCTGTTTTGCATACACTAGAATTTGCTCATGCATGCCTTATGAATATAGAAATTAGCATCTCATTAACTTGATAATTAGGCCAATGATAAACAGCTGCTTGGTTGCCTTGTAGGGCAAGATTTCTACCAAAGTTTCTTATCTGCCATGCACAATAGCAGTGCAATTATTTGTCACACTATCAATTATAGACAAACAACCATAGGAAATAAAATTTTCTTTTACACATTTGCTTTCGTTGTAATTAAGATCCAAATCCATGCTCTGCTTTGGAAAAGTGATAATGCAGTGTTGTCTAACAATCTTGATAATGTACATTTTCAGCTTGGCTTTTTTTATTTTGTATGTAGTTCAAACATTTCACATGGTGCATTCTGCTATAAATGACTATTTCCAAGACGTCTTTTTTTTTTTTTTTTTTTTTTTTTTTTTTTTTTTTTTTTTTTTTTTTTTTTTTTTTTTTTTTTTTTTTTTTTTTTTTAACTCTCTGCTTCCATTTCACTATGTTGGGAGCATGGCATATATTCAACACAGAGAATTTCTTAGTTTCCTGTTTGACTCCAGTATCTGTCTACCTCCCTCTCCAAGACGAACCTATACTTTGACTATCTCTTGTTTATTTCTCTGCTGTGAGAAATCATCTAAGAGATTTTATGAGTGCACTGAAAGCTATGAAAATGTTTTTTCAATTGTAAAAGACATGTCTCAATCCACATTTATTCCTGGAAAAATGAAAGAAATGAAAAAAGAAAATTTTATCTTCAGTCCACATGGATTTAAAGCTAGAGATGTAATTAAAAAAAAACTAAAAAGAAAGAAAACCAGAAATCTCCTCTTTCCAGCTAATAAAAAAAGAACTCAGTGTTGTGCTCACAGCAAAGCCATGGAAGATAATTTAAAACTTCAGTTAGCTTCCTGTAGAGAAAAAAACAACCACCAAAACTTAATGGGTAATCAATGGCCAATTGCTTCAGAAAAGAGGCGCCCCACAAAATTCACTGGAAATTAATGTGCTGCATGAGAGGCATTGGGAAATGTCTTAAGACTATCCAAGTGAGCCCCTTTTCTTAACAAATAAGTAAAGGTCTAGGGGTGTTAGTTTAGCTAATCAAGACCAGGAGATGAAATGCTGTCTTCATTTAAGTTTCCCTGTGCTGTTCTCTGAACCACTATATTAAAAACAATCTTCCTCCATGATTTCTACTGCTGTAGTATAGTTTATGTGAAAGTAAATCTGGAAAGATTACCTTTCAAAACTGCCAGATGCTTCACATTTTCTGGTAGAAATCTGGATTCCAGGTCTATAATGATATTTCCTGCTGTGCTCAACACTCAGTCAGAATGTATGCTTCTTGGAGGGCAATATAGGGACTCCAAGGCTAACTTAACCGTTTCGCTTTCATATCTTTCCAATTCAGCTGGGGGGTATAAATTTAAATTCTGGTCCCCCCAAGCTAAACTTCAGAAGGGGTCTTTGTTAATTTTAGATCTCCTGTAGTTGAAGTCGCCTCCTTTAATAAACTTTCCCATGCAATGCAGTTTATGATTATATTTATACCAATGAATAAAACATACTCTTTCAAAAGAAAACTAAATTAATGCATTAATGATACAGGAATGTATGGGCTTCATTGCCCCCTGGCTTTCCATGTTTAGATTTAAGTTTTTTCCTCCACCCAGTTTGAATTACGTTAATGTCCCCTTCCCTCTCTTCCTTCATCCGTCTTGCATTTTCCGAATGTGATGTGGTAGATATCAGCCCATGCTCTGGCATCTGTGAAACCTGAGTGAAATCCTGGCTCCTTTGTTTTAAAACTGTTGTACTTTGGGATGAGTAACTCCCACAGTTGTTGATATGTAGTTTACTCATCTATAAAATGGGCCTAATCACAGCATCTGCTTCTTATGGTTGTCGTGAGGACTAAGTGAAACAGCAGAGAGAGAGCCTGTAACAGAATGCTGCACGTAACACACGTCAGTTCACATTAGCTGCTTTCCCCAGAGCCTCCATGATGGGTTCTCACAGACACTTACAGCCTTGTCTTTAGCTAGGGTTGAATTTGTTTACAACTATGGGGGAAAAATTAATCCAAGTTATAATGGCTTACTTATGACCACGTATTTCCCCTTTACTTAAAAAAGATATAATGTAATGTTGCTAGGACAGCCCACAGTGTCATCAAGGTTCTTTTCCTCTCACTGCTCTGACTTCAGATTTTGGCTTCAGATTCTGCCGTCATCTCACGGTCCAAGCAACTGCTGGGGCTCTAGCTCTTGCATTACTGTTGCAGACAAAGGAAAACGAAAGGGGTGGACCCCTTCACTTGAAGAAAACTTGCTGTTACTTGAACATCAGGCACTTTTTGTAATATTCAGTTGACTACTGGGCCACACAGAGCTGCAAGGAAGACTAGACGCTTGGTCTTTGTTCTGAGTGGTAGTGAGCCTCATCATCTGATGAGAGAAGAAAAGGAGACTAGACACTGGGGATGACCAGCCTGCTTCGCCCCTGAAGTCATGACTTTTTAGTTCCTGGTTTAAGTACTCCCTAGCTTTCTGCTTTTTGTTCATACAGGAAATCAGTTTGATTTCTGTTTTCAAATGTAACCAAAGCAGCATAAGTAGGGAGAGACATTTCCAAGTAATCATGGACAATTTACCTTATGTTTACTGATTTTCAAAATTGTCAACATCAGGCCTGGCCCACTTGACTGTGTTTGCTATATAGAGTTGTGAAAGGTGAATAAAAGAGTAAAATAAAGTATTTGTCACATGAGTGCTATATACTAAGTACCAAGAAATAACCATTTTAACATTCACAACAGTCCTATAAAGCAGATTTTATTACTTACATATGAAGGGTTTTTTTTTAATTCAAGATGGAGACATTAAACATGTGCCCTAGTCTCACTGTTAGTAAAAAGCCTAGCAGGGATTATAGTCCAGAACATTTGAACACTTTATAATCCCTATACAATGCTTTATAAAAACAATAAAAATAGATTATAAATCATATAGGCATATTTATGCACCCTACACCTTTTATATGTTTATTGATCTTAATGATAAGATTAACTATCGTTTGAAGAACATAGTATCATATAAAATCTGACATAGTAATATATACTTTTTAAGAATGCATAACAATAAATCAGCTAAAAAAATTTTTTCACAATTTGTTGCTCTTATTTTCAGAGAATCCTTTATTAGAGCTTGTGACCAATAGACCACAAAGTACTTTAGAGACATTCTTTCCCATTCTATTGACTTTTCAGCTCTATTCTAGCATGGTTAGAATGGGCCAGAGCAGAACTGTGACCTCCATGTGTACTTAGAGAGCTGTAATGTACTATTAAGCATAATAATCAAATTATAACTCAGTACCTCCTCAGCTGCAAATTCTTCCCAAAATTTTCCTCCTATCACTCCTTTTAGGTGTGGCCATATTAAAAATAAAAACAAAATAGTGTTCCTGAGAAGCAAAAATGCTTGAGTTTCAAAATAAAGGATTACAGAATATTGTTATCTCTATGCATATCTTTTCCATACAATAGAAAGTAAAATAGAAAAGACAAGTGTCAGGGAAACCACACTATTCAATCCCCATTCTTTCAGAATGGCTCATCACACATCAATCCCATACTCTAGACCATCTCTGGTCACACTATCGTCTATGAAGTCACAGTCTTGGCCTTAGGTAACCAAGCAGATGTGGAAGTTTCTCCTGACCAACGCTGGAGCAATCAGATTGTTACTTCCTCAAGAATTTTCAGTTGTGTCTGAGACGTAGTCAGTCATTTTAGACTTAGAAATGACAATTTTTCTTTACACTTTGCACAGGGATGAAGAAAGTTGAACTGTCAGGACAAAAAGGAAACATGTGCTAAGAGCTTCAAAGTTCTAAGATGGAGAGTTGAGTGCTCTGCATTCCCCAAGGTTTTTCCCTTCCTGATTTCCTCATTTTTTTCCTCTTCACTGGTGATGCTTTGATTTGATTTCTGTTATTAAATGTAACCCAAAGAACCTTAACTAATTCAGGAGGGAAACAGAATATTAAGATAGGAAGAGGGAGAGAAGTTCTAAAACAGTTTGCTACTGCATAGAAATGAGGCGGAAAACCCAAGACCCCCAGCCAGAGATCCGAAGCAGCCTTGTTAATAATACTTCTCCCACCTGCCCCAGTTCAGAGGAGAGGACAGTTTTCTCACTTGTAGAGTCACTCATGACATGGTTCATCATAAAAGCCCATTCCAGAAAGGTATTTCAGGACCTTCGAGAGCAAATTATTTGAAACTTATCTGTAAAATTTTATAAACGGGCTCCCATTATTCACAATGTAATAGAATCAAGACTCCCTGTGTGTATCTTCAGGCAGGAAAATCTAGAAGCAATGAAGCCTAAAACCAAGATTCTTAGAATGTAATGCATGAAGATGATCTTTTTCTTGGCATTCCTCCACAAGTCTTCAATCAGTCTGTGAACAAAATTTCTTTCCATATGTTTTTCATTCATTTACATTTAAGATAAAAATTATTGACTATGAGAGTCATTTGATGAGTAGTGATTCAATGATTCTTTTCACTGTGATCTCAGCTAACTGATGGTATGTATAATCGCCCCTGATATGTGGTTCCAAGAAAGTAGAATCACTACTATGGCGTCTGAAGTCATCACTTGATTATAACAGACTTGTATAGCTTCCTTTACCTTCCAGCAGAGGAATTTGAAATAAGATAAATATCTGTTTTGTTGCTTTATTTTGAAACCATTGCTTTGAATTCATTTACTGAAAAACTAATATTAAACCGGACAAAGACTCATCGTCTAATTTTTGAATTTCATTTATATGTCTTCTACCAATTGCTGCTTCTCAGAGCATATTAAGACACAATTCAGATCTTTCAAGTTTTTTTTCTTTGGCATCCTGGCCTTAGTTTATATTCTAGAAAAATGATTATTTGATTTATTTTTTATTACTAGAAACATTGAAGAACTCTTTTAATATGGTCACATTTATGCTACACTGAGCTGTTTGATGTGTATTTACTTCAATTCTTCTCCTAATATTGCCAGTATGCATCATATTAAAATTAAAAACATAAGCATAAAGCAAACTACAAAAGGAACCACTAATGTAAAATATTTGAGTCGTTCACTTAATATCTGCCTGTCCATATTCCTTCTTTGGTGAAATGCAATTTCTCTCCTGCCTTCTCTAAAGCTGTGTCTGTCAACCTGATGCCAGAATATCAAGTCATTTTGATAAGACAGACTAAAATAAATGAGAAGGATCCATTTACCAAGTTCTGTAGTGACATACAGCCCAATGCTTTTTCTTGATTGGGATTTTATAGAGAAGTTTGCCTAAATGTAAAGATAAAATGGATATGGTTTTGGAGAAACTATTTTTATCATTTAAGAAAAAAATATATATTCCTGAACCTTCACTGAAACTGTCCCACTTGGGTTCTTAAAATGACAAAAGGCGTATTTTGCCTCATTTGCCTGTGAAAATATGCCTTTTTGAGAGCATGGAAAGCCTATATTATTTGAGGTGCAACTTGATAAGTGTTTCATTTTTTATGAACCCCAGGAAAATAAATTTATTCCATTTTTACAAATAGCAAAGTTTTTTATATTCTTGGAATCATCTCTATTCAACAGAAATTGGTATCATATTCTGAATATTTCCTTTATAGATAGAGAATTATTCATAAAAGCATAATACAATTTTTTATGGCAATTATTAGAGTTAACACTGAGGTTTTAATAAGTCCTGAGTATTTTTCAAATATTATCTCATTTAATCTTTCATAACTCCAAATACCCAATTATTAACCCTATTTTACAAAGGAGAATATAAAATTGTAGAGTTCAAAAACCTTGCCTGTCATCACATAGCTAGTAAGAGGAAGACTCAGCAAATTCCAAAAGTTCAATGTCATCCACTATAAGTTTTGAAAAGTATCTTTAAAGAGAAGAGATTCTAGGATGCCAGTCTGGACCTGGCACACTTACTCATAAAGTGAACCTGAGAAAGGCATCTCCTTCTTCTGTATATGTGTGTATATATATATATGCATGCAGGCATCCATCCATCCATCATCTGTCTATTTATCTATCTATCCATCCATCCATCCGTCTGTCATCTCTCTATATCTATCCATATTCTTTCTTTTACACAAGGATAATAATACCTTCTGTACTTGAGAGGGTCAAAGGCAGGATTTCTTATAAAAGTATTTTGAATCTGCCAAGAACTCTTATAGCTAAGGTAAAACTAATAAGCTCATCTGTAACTAAAAATCTTAGAACTTGACTGTGTATTTGCTGTTTAAAGTCATAGATAAGAACCAATGTGTTCTGAGCAAACAGGCTGCACATTCTATTTGAGTGAGAAGTGATTAGTACTGATTGCTCCAACTTTTAAGTCATCTGTAGAAGTAGAAAATATCATGTTTCTTCTAAGGAAACAAGATACTGTTTCAGAGTATTCAAATTCTCATCAATTTCTCTTGAAGAACATGTAATTACACAATGGATGGATCTGAATCCTGAGAGTGAAGAGTAAGGGATAGAATTACATAAATCTGTAGGGTATGAGGAGCATAGTGGAAGATGTATATTTGCATCCACTTCCTTCTGGAAATGATGGTTTCATTTTCTGAAAGCGAAATGGTAATGATTGCTTATAAGAGAAAGAGACTGCTCTCTGAAACAACTTGAAGAATATTTTGTTCAAAATAAAATGAGGGCTCTAGAATGATCACCGATTCTAATTTTTTGTTGAATTTATATTTAGAAAATTTATCGGATTAACTATTTCTAGTACTGACTATCTCTCCATGTATATGTATATGTATATGTATATGATGTTTGTGTATACCTATGAGAAAATGCAGTATTTATGCTTAAATAGCTACTTCTTGATGAACATTAACTATTTACAAGGCAAAGTCCTTCCTTTTCTCTGTCTTAGTTACTCTTACCAATTATATTGTAGGTACTATCATAAGACAAAAAGCAGAGGTTTGGAGAGGTGAGAGACCTTCACTGACAATAACTATAATCAAAAACCTATTGTGTGTCAAACATTTTATGTACATTATCTCTAGTTCTTAAATTACAATGTAATTAATGTTATTCTCATCATGTCATTGCAAACACTAGTTCTCCGAAGACTTGAAAAAAACACCAAAAACCATACAAACAGTAAGTCACACAGTTGAGAGGCAAGCTGGGTCAACTCCAAAGTCCAAATCCAGACATCATGGTACAGATTATGAAGCGCTGATAAATTTGTTGTGTGTTGGCAGAATCTGATTCTTTGTAGAGTCACCTCACTTTCCCTGTCATATGCTAAGCTCCACAACATTGTGATTTGCCTCTCCAAGACCAGTGGGAGAGTGTACTATAATAGTCTTAGAAAATATAGCATAATTGGTGGAATAATATACCATCATCTTTAGCATGTAATGTAACCTTAACAAGACAGTGACCTCTCATCATCTTTATCCAGTTCTTTTGGATAGAAGCAAAACACAATTAGTCCTGTACTCAAGTAGAAACTATTGTACAAGGGTGTGACTCATTTGGGGTTACTTTAGAGTATATCTGCTACTGTTAGTATGTGGAATAATTCTAACCAGATTAAGATTATCATGTAACCTCACTCTATGATTCTGTTTTGCATATTCATGTAAATATACGATCAGTTGAGGGTTCAAGAAGGGTATTTTCTCTTTATAGAATCATGTAGCTAACATACTGCATCTCATTCAAAACTGTCTTTTTTGTCACTATTTCCCCACATTCTTGTTCTTGATAATTAATTTATACATAAAATTAAGTGCTCACAGTCATAAGTAATTATTGTACTATTTTATTCTTTTAACGATAAATATCTATACTTCAATTGACCAATATACTTACCCTGTAAAATTAGAAGGTGAATTTCTTTCAAGTTATAACTGAAATGTTGCCTATATTTCAAGGTCAATATCTGGCTATTAACTGATAAATTCAAGTGATATACTTTATTCCTATTAGCACAGTTAAATTGATTATTTATGATAAGAAACTATGTAATCACATAGTCTATATAATGCAAAAATCCATGGATACCATACATTATTTTGAAGTAGGCATTAACCTATTTAATTTACTGAGTGCTGAGTTTGAAGTTGGACCAGTATCAAAACAGAAGTCATCAGTGTTGTTTCTACCTATTTTTACTGACAGTGGCTTATAACTGCAACTATAGTTGAAGTTGTGACCCATTTTTCTTTCTCATTTGCATTTAGTTGCATCTTCTATAATTTTCTCTGGATTAATTTCTCTAAAAATACCTATCATATCAGTTTGTTAAAGAATTTTCTTTGAATTTTGTTATTAAAATTCTCTATTACTCAGTTTCTTTTCTTGCAAAACTGGAGATAATAATTATACCAATGTCGTTGTTTTGGGGATCAAAAACTAAAGTATGTAAAGTATTTAAATTAGTGTCTGATCGTTACTTAATAAGTACTATGAAAGTATACTGAATATTATTATCATTACCATTACCATCATTAATAATTCCATCTTTTTAAAATGTATATTCTATTTTAATTTTGCTCTTATTTCATTTTTATACTATATTGGGCTTATCCTACCGTTTCTTTGTTTTGAACATGAGCATTTAAGACTATAAATTTTCCTCTAGCTACTTCTTTACCTACATTGTACAAGCTTTGACATATTTTAATTTCTGATCTAATTTTATTTTTTAATAAATGTGCAGGCAGGAATGAAGGTAAGCAGGGTGGTAGGAAGAAAGAGAGAAAAGGAAGAAGCACCTTATTTTGTTTTTATTTAGTTGTTTCTTCTGGTTCTTTACTCCCAGATCTAGAACTTGAACCCAGAGGCATGTAAGCTGAGCTCCTTCAGAGTCAGTTGCTACCAGGGTAAACCCAGATGTAATTGTTTAAAATTTTTAGTAATATCTCTGTCTGACCCAAGAGTTATTTATAAGTCTGAGTTCTTACTTAGTAGATGCCTTTTTAAATTGATCTTTTTTATTTCTCATTTAATCATACGTTGATGAGAAAAAAAGATCTAATATTTCTTTCTTAAATTCACTGAGACTTCTTTTTGAACTGGAATATGGTCAAGCAGAGATTTAGGATTCAGGTTTCTTTCAATCTGTAGCTCCACCAGTTTTGAAATGTGACTCCAAATGTCATCTGATTGTCCCCATGCTGGGTAGTCACAGGGGAAAAAGCATCTTGGAGACTACCTTTGTCACATGGCCACAAATCACTGTACAAGGAGCTGGGAAAGGTGGACTAGCTCAGAGTCAGAAAGAAGTAGCAGTAGATTTTGTTAATTAAACCCAGTACTACCTCATTCCTGATCATTTAAACTGATCACTACAAAAAAAACATTTTTTGTTTGTTTGATTTTTAAGATAAAGTATAACAAATGATGTTCATTTAGATTTCCCTACACATATTCATTATTTTTATTCATCATTTTCTAAATTTGGGCTTTTTGTTTTCTGTATTATAATAGGTAGATCATATAAGGCAAAATAATCAACCCTGGAATCTCCGTGAGTTCACCATCAAAATTTATTTCTTACACTGAATGTTAAATGAAAGCGAGGAGAGCTTTTTCCCCACAAAATCAGTCAAGGACCAAGTTTATGTAGATTTGATCATATTGTGACTTTACTCTGGGATCACGTGTCCCTACTGCCACATGTCCCTCCTGTTCATGGCATATTAGTCAGAGCCTGTGGTATGGCCTCCCGGTGGCTGCAGTCACTGCACAGCTGAAATAAGATGGTGAGCACATTCCCCACACTACTGTCTCTATCACATTTCCCTCAGGTCTTACTTTTTCTTACTTTAGAAATGTCTTCTTTTTAACTTTTATTTCTCTAAAAGTATTGTTATTTATCATGGTTATGTCTAAACATTTGAAAAATATTATTCCATGACCTTTTGGCTTTCATTGGGCTTCTGGATATTACAAGACATTTTCTTCTTTTTTTTTTTTTGTACATTTGAAGTTTATAAATTTTTGACATAAGATGTATATGCATTTTGTTAATTATACCTGGAACTCAATGGTCCTTTCTAAAATTTTAATTTTTCTTCAGTTCAGTGAGCTGGTAGTCTCTTATTTCTTTGTTCATTATTTCTCATCTGTTCTACCCTTCCCCTACTAATTATATTACTCACATATTAGGTGTCCCAGCTCTCTCTTCCATAGCTCATTTTATTTTGCTTATATTGCTCATTTATTTGTAAATGTATTATACATTGGTGCTGATTGTTTTCAATTTGATCATTCAAGATAATGATTGTCCAAGAAACAATTCCCTCTTACTTTCTTACTTAAAAACTCTTGTATTCCTTCCTTCAGTTTTCTCATGAAGGGAAACTCAAAATCGCTCTCCAAGTATGAAAACTATCAGAAATACAGTCTTGATCTTTCTAGCACAAATTGTGTTAGGAAGTGATTCTGCTATGTTCATTTTCTTTGTTTTGGTGAAATATTCTATTTGTGCTTTAAATTATTTGCTATTTTTGTGTTAATGTTAATTTATCTCTACCACTTACATCAGCATATAAACATTCTATGGTAGGAGGGAATATTATATGATGGTTCTGGAGTCAGACTATAGAAATTCAAAGTTCAGTTTTGCCAATTTTTTAAACAATTTAATTAGATTTCTATAAATTTTGTTTCTTACCTAATAAGAGGGCAAATACTCTTATCTGTTGATTTGTTAAGATAAATAATTTTCTAAATTGAAATAATTGCAAAGTGCCTGATCTGTAACACTAAATAAGTTTACTGTTTGCATCTGTAAAATTAAAAGCAATCACATTTGACTCTACAGAATGCTCTCATTCCTACCCAGTTGTCTGCTCCCTTTTATATCAAAACTGTTCTGACAATGATTCTACAACCTCTCTCGGAGTCAGTTCATCTATTCTTTAACTCGAAATACCAACAATATGTTGGCAATCCCATCTCTCTTTCAATTCATCACTAGTTCTTTTATATTACACTTTGTTTATTCAGTATCTTCATTTTGATATCTCATTTGCAGTTCAGTCTTAACATGGCCATGACTGAATCCTTGATCTTACCACTCCCCATCACATTTTTTGATAGTCTTTTATATCTCATTAGATGTCACCACCGCATAACAAATTTCTTAAACCAGACTCCTAAGAATTATCTTTGATCCTTGGATTTCCCTCACTACTTATATTAGCAGGCATAATTGGGTTTTATCTCAAAATTTTATCTTGACTCTGCCATTCTACTGTAGTCTACTGGCCACAGATTGTTCATTGCATATATATTGAATTATGCAATAACTTCTTAATTACCCTGCTGACTTCCACTTGTGTACCTATAGCCCATTTCTCTATTCTTCAAATAGGATAGAACTTTCCAACAAGCTTATATAAAGTAGTTACTACCTCCTTCTTTTTGCCCTATCTTAGCATTATCATCTTCAGAGCGTTTCATGTAACTTAACATTATCTTATGTTTTGTTTCATTTCCTCCCTGCCTCCATCACTTGAATATGCGTTCCTTAAGGGTAGAATCATCTGTCCTGTATACTATTAATACAGAATATTAATATAAATAATACTCTGCCTGGTATATAATAGATTCAAAATTATTTATTTATTGAACAAATGAATAAAGACTAAATTACTTCTCAACTGCATTATTTGTCAATTTCTTTTACTTTTAAAATAATAGCTTATTTTCCAGAAATGCATGTTTATACATTAGTCAAACCTCTTTAAAGCTATTACAGTTTTACTCATATTTTATTTTCCCAGTAACTCCAATAGTTCTATTTTCATGGAACCAGCAAATTGACTCTTTGGCTTAGTTTTTCACTTGTGATCTGTTGTATAAAATTAGACTGATTGTGTTGGTTCTTTGGCTGGTCATGTTTGAGGTGGCTCATGTTTTGTCTCTCAAGCAGTGATGGCCTAGAAATCAGTGATGTTAAAGGGGTGAATTACTTTTTACTCAGTCAAATGAATTATATAGCAAATGAATCCATTCCTTTAACCCACTGAGAAATCTGGGGTTTTCTTTTAAGTCATGTTTTTCGGGTGCAAATAAGGACAAGCTATCTTCAGCCCAACATTGTAACAGATGCTAGAGCTAACTCTACTATCAGGAACTGTAATAATAGTCTTTCTTAAACTAAACATCATGTATTTTCCAAAGCAATCTCTTCCCTGTGCTGAGAGGATATTCCCAGCCTTGACTTTTCTGTCTCCCTCATTGGTTGTCTCCTAGACATTAAAAGAAAAGAAAAGCATATTCTCAAGTTGCCTTGTTCTTAATCATTTCTACCACCTTGTTTAATCATACTGCTTAAACAATTATACACCCTGAGTTTTCTTCAGATTAAGCTTGGACATCCAGATACACCAGGACTTCCTCCATGATCTAACCATGATAATCTCAGCAGGAAATTAAGGAGAGACGAAGGGTCAAGAACAGGTTTTCAAATCCTTGTTTCCCATCTGTGTTTTATTTTGAAAGCCTGGATTGAATCAATAAGAGAGTAAAGGTCTATATATGATGATAAGCCCAAGAAAACAGTGAAAAACTTGACTCAGGTGTGGCAAAATTCTAGATTTGGAGTTGGGGTGAGAATGGTGAAAAAGGAATAGCATGAAGAGTTAACTAGAAAATTTAACAACTCTTCCATGCATAATTGAAAACGAGATCAATATTTCAATTTATATATATTAATTATTGTAAAGCCAAGTTTAAATTTTAAAATGTGCTACAATATACCTTATAATATCTTACCATGTATGTGACACATACATGATATAAATATTCTATAACATATTTTTTTATTTACCTATATTTCACTCGCTAGTAGATTGCTTTAGATGTCCAAATTCAATAGAAAATCAATAAAAATCTGTTGGAGAATTTGTGAAGAATTTACCTACTGTGTATTGTTCTTGATCCCAAAGAATAAATGCAATGCTTATTTTGATATTTGTTCAGTGACAAAAGATATATAAAACTGGAAATTAAAGTAACTCATTTATAAAAAAAGTGATGGTCAACTATAAGTATTCCTTCCCTCCATTGTTTGTATGATTGCTTCTTATATGATCTACTGTAATTCCAATATTTAGCACAAAGCATGGGACATAGAAAATACTCAATGAATCTTTACTGAATCATGACCTAAACTCTAGAGCACAGAATTTAGTATATGGATTGATTATTATGGATTCCGTTCATTCATTGTAGAAGACAGCAGTCACAAGTAAAATTATGCTGATTTTCAAAAGTACTGTTAGTTTTATACTAATAAATAAATGATATACCTAAAAAATTACTGGGAAGAGCAACAAAAAGGAGGTTAGCAAGGTAACTGAAAGAATAAAACAGAATGAAATGTATGTTGTAAAAAACAACTACAAGCAATAGAAAAGATATTTTCCCTTCCTTTCTCATTTATAGTATTCTCATTTAACAAAACTAATTAATAAGTTATATATGTATATTACTTATTAAGAGTTCTTATAGTTTGAGAGATCACTGGCTTAAGATAACCAATCTCTCATTTTTATCTTATAATTAAATCTATTCAGAAATAATAATTTCTGAGAAAATATTCAGTAAGAGGTCTATGTGGACAGAGACTTTTTCTCATTCTGGACTAACACAGAAACAAATTCTTTTTTAAATGTTCTTTTAAAAAAAAAGATCTGTGAGAATATTAACAAGTCCATCCTTTTTGTATCCCGATAAATACCTTTACTGATACTTGGATTTTGCAGCATAGCTCACCAGTACATTTTGATGATGCCTTCTTGGGTACAAAAGACAAGAGTGGCAAAGGATAACACATATCACATTTCCCCTTAGTTTGTTTCTATTTAGAGAGGACAATTTTGTTGGCTGAATTTTTGCTGAGTAGCATAATTTCAATGCTATGGAAGTATTCAGAGAATTCGGAAAGGCCTCAAAAATGGAACATTATCTTAAATGTTATTTAAGATGGCATAATGGTATTTAGATTGATGTGAAAATGCCTTTTCCTGCGTCTGTTGTGGGACTGCACTATGGGAATGTGCATTAGAGGTCATTCCATGATATTTTGCATGCCTACGGTGATAGGTGCTTTAGGACAATGACAATCTGAATTTGATGGCAAAGTCTAATTAATCTGATAAGGTAAAACATTAACTTCCTGGAAAGAGATATGATCAAATATGTCTGAGACATGAAGCTGAGTCAGAAAATTTCAGAACAGAAAAATTAATAAACTAAGATGCCAAGATACTACTTATTGGCTTATATGGGGTTAGAAATATTCAACTTGCTCTAAGACAGAAGACATAAACATATTGTTTCTTATGGTGTCACCAGGGAAAATATGACAGAATGTGAAAGAAAAAAATCTAAGTAATAATAATAATTGCAAAGCTAAGGTATATTTAGAACTTACTAGCATGCCCAACAAGCACTGTGGTTAGCACTTCACAAGTAATAGGTCATTTAATTATCTAAAAATCCTAATGAGGTAGAAACTATACTCTTCCTATGTTAAAGATGTGGGAAGGATTTAATGTCTCACTCAAGATGACAGATATAAAAATAATGGAGCTGGGATTTGAACCCATAACTCCCTGACTCAAACCTGTTTACTCTCTATAGTCACAATAATATGCACGTATTAATTTGTATAAGACCCAAAAATCTGCCTATTCTTCTAAATTGACTTGTCTTGTGATGTTGTCTACAAAGAACAGCACTTTTGAATCTAGAACAAAAAGCTGCCTTTTCATTTTGGCTTAACTATGGGTTGTAAAATTTTAATTACCTTTTGTTTAGAAAGTGCTATAGAACCTGAACTTGTAATCAGTGCTGGAAGTAGGCACACCAAGGGGTTGTTGATTTCCCTAGTGAATTTGAGTATCATTTATGGAAATGTAATTACAGTGGAATCCTGTTATAACGATCAATTTGGGTAACCCCCATTTGATCATTACATCCAAATGATCACCACATACAGACCATAAAACAGTGAGGCTCTCAAACCAGACAGACTCAACAGTAAAATATCCATCTTGCAAAAACAGTATTATTACCACTAAGTACTTCAGAACCAGCACAGGTCAGTGAAATTATTGGCTCTAATTAGCCCTTCTTAAGGCTATAACATTCTTTAGCTAAATCATAATGGCTTATATGAAAGGTTTGAAATTCAACTAAGTCAACAAGTATTTATTACATACCTACTGTGTACTCTGAGTGGGGCAAGCACTGAAGAGAATCTAAAATACAAAGAGGAGTTCTTTTTGAAACTCACCAGATCCATTTCATGGAACAAGTTGCATAAACTCTTTGAACAATTCTGCCTAAAATTAGTGGCTACCCACAAACCTCTGTAGTGCAATACTGGTTAGTTTCAGAGTTGAAAACTTTGGTACCAGAAGAAAATAGAATTTGGAGAATGATCTTTTGTCACAAAAAATGACAGCAAGAGGAAATGGAATAAGGAAATGAAAATAAATAGTTCCTACCTTTAGAGGCTGCACCTAAGTTAGAGACAGCCCAGAGGGTTCATCTCAAATTCCAATTTCAGTGAATTGTTACCTAAGTCAGAGAGAGCAATGAGATTTTTATCACTCATATTAATATCAATGAATTGTTAATGGCTGACCGCATTGCTGAGCTGGGAAGGATCTTGAATCCAAATTGAGATTCATGGAGAAAAGTCATATTCCTGATGAGTGTACTCCTGGCTTGGGGATTGCAGGTGGAAGCCACAGGTGGAATCCTCTCCTTGTCCTCTGACTTGTCTCTATATGATGCTACTTTAACCTCAAAAATCTCTGAATTGAAATGACTACTAATTACTCTCTAAGAACCACAGCATAGAAAACGCTTTACAGTGTATTGTAGACAGTCAGTGGTTCCTATCTTGTTTTTTCTACTCACATTTTCCCTACTTGCCTTCCCTTTTTATTCTCTCATGCCTCATGTGCTACTTTATGCTTTAACCAGAAACCAAATTGCTACTTTGTACACATCAATAATTCCCATCGGACCACACTCTTTCTGAAGCTAAATCTTATAATCAGCCATTTTAATATTGCCTTAACACCCTAAATTGAAACCCCTAATGTTCAACATTTTTCTCAAAGTCCACTGTTCAAATCAGTACACCCCTAGAGGCAAGCAAACCTCACCACTCAGCACAGACAGATACTTTCTCTTCTGTCTTCTAGGAAGTCGCAATTTGTGCAAGCAGTGGTATCTATCTACTTACACTGCTATCTCAACTTTGATAACTACATGTTTCTAAACACCTGTCTATTCCTTAGGGTAGACAGCAGTTGTCTTATATTTTTATTATTTCCAGTATACACCTTATTTTTCTTTTCTCTCCAGAGAATCCACACTGGATTCTTTCCTGCCGATTTTCCCAAATAGTACCTTCCTGTATTCTAGTCTGAATTCATAGGACTCATATTTTTATTGTGCAATGGGCTGTTTCTTCTTCACACAAGATATACTCTGTGAAGTTTCCCTGACCTCTCAATCCTTTGCATAACCATTATCACTTGAAATATGCTAATATGGCATTAGTCTAGAATATTATGAGGAACTTTTCAAGTTTATCTTTCTCACATCACTCACATCACTCTGAGCTATGTCTTTATTTCTGGGTCCTTGTCACCTGGCAAGGCTCCAGACACAGCAATTTCCCCAAGATAGTTTTCTCAAACACTGATATTTTGAGAATAGTTCCATAAGCACACAGACATCTTAGGTGTTATATTTCTGTTTCTTATAATAGACTAAAGAGCAGAGAAATAAGGTACAGAAAACAAAAATGTCTTATGAATTAAACTATTATAGTCTATTGAGAATGCTTGCAGTAGGGAGCCTGCACTGATATTTTATCTACACATCAATTATCCGCATCACTGCCATGATCAGTAAGAGCAGATCCTCTATAACTCTAATAAGAATAAAATCACATATGAGGTCTAATTATTTCCTGAACCACAACAGAACAGTAGCAATCACAATATTTATCCCAGCAACTTGCTGTGTTATTAAGGTTTCCTGGCCAGAGTCTTAGTGTTTTCAGGATTTGAGGGTCTTTGTGCCCAAACTCAACTCTTTCGGGTTCAGTTCATAGAGTGGCATGGTTTCTCTGAGGACAGAGACAGTAAAACAGAAGAAATAACCTATTCAAATTCAAAGGGAGGGAGACAGCCATTTCTTAAAACAATAAATAAAGAGATTGGCAAATTTCAGACAGACAAGTGAACAGAGGAGACTAAGATTATAGAAATGAAAATACATGTGTATCTTCTTGGCAGGCCTGTAGGCTGGTAAAGACAACTCAGATATGGTTTGCATCAAAACTAACATTTTCAAAAGTACATTTTTTTAACTGAATTTCTTTTCTTAGATGTCTTAAGACAGGGAAAGAGAGAGAGTGAAAGAGAGAGACATACTGAGATTAGGCTCAGTTGAAAGTAGTACTGCCCCCAATGCTGTGCAGTTACAGTAAAATCAACACATTCAGTTTGCCTGTGACTTTCTGCACATCCCTCTGAGAAACACAGAAAGGTTTTTCCATACTCACAGATCTTGGAATGTGAGTTATTCCCTGTTTTAGACTGGAAGGTACGGGCTGTAACTGCTTGGTCCTAAACAAATAAAAAGAGGACCAGGCTGCAGCCAGGTTTAACAAAGGAGTTGGTTTTAAGTTCGATATCAGGAGGGTTGGAGGAACTTTGTCAGCTTCACTGTCATCATCTAAGCCAGGAGGACAGTGACTCAGAAAAAAGCCTAGTCAAGAATAAGGACTGTGTTTGATTGCAGTGCCCTCTCTGTCCTATTTAACGACCTATGAACTGAAATGGGAGACTGTCTTCCTTATTTATGTTTGATCTTAACATAATCTCCCTATTCAACGAATCTTCACTATTATTCAATGAATCTTCACTATTAAGCCTGCCCAGAAACCGGAGCCATAGGCTAGGTCAGTTTGGTAGAGGTTGAAATGATCAAGTGGAAGGCAGGAGCATTTTATTTTAGGAGAAAAGGTATGAAACTTGGATGAAGGTGACAGAGTTCTTCAGCACATGTTTTCCCTTCCATGACATATTGCCTGCCTCGCATATACAAGAGGAAGGAGGTGTAATGAGATACCTCAAATGGGAATCATAGATCTACTGTGATATGTGAACTTAGAAAATTTTTGAATTTCTGAATGTTGAAGGTGAGTCAAATAGTACTTTCTAACAGAACTGGAAGAACTTTGTAAGACAATGTATCTAAAATGTCCCTTATAGATTGCTATATATGGGATCCTCCATACATGTTGTTTCCTTCCCTCTCTTCATTTTTCCTCATTTGTATAAGGTTAGAGAAAATTAATTTTGCAGGTATTTGTGAATTTGACTTGAGTACTCAGAGTTTCTAAGTTAGGAATCAAGGAATCCTAGGGTAAGCTCCCCTCTGCTTGCCACCATTTGCATTGCAAGGTTTGGTCCTTACAATCAACCTTCTGTTAAGCATCTCACCAGGAACTTGTGTTTTCAAAGAAAGTTGTTTATTTCCTTCACTGGGATTGCAAGAGAGCCAGAAAATAAGAACACTGAATTTGAGGAAGAACTTGTGAGACTAAGGCCAGCCATGTGGTTTCTGCAGGTGCCAGCCCCTCCTTGAGTGAATCAACTTAGCTTTAAGCAGTTATTATGTGTGTCATCTGGTGCCATTACCATGCCCGAGATGAATATGCGATATCAACCTTAGATTGTGAAATGTAGACACTGATGGATGACAAAGACTCATTCAATTACAATTAGGACCAAACAAACAGCTTTTTGAAATGAAGCTCATAGTGGGAAGGGAGGGGAAAATTTCCTATCCTGTTGTACTGATAGGTTTCCTTTTCTAAATGAGCATGGCAACAGACAGGTTATACAGAAATGCCTCTGGCAGTAGAGATGACAGTGACATTAGCAACATTCGGGAAAGAAAACAAATTGGCATCATCAAAGTACAACATGCACCTTGTAAATTTATTTCTTTATTATTTCTTTTACAACTTGCAGAGCATATATATGTATCCGTAATAGCTGTTGAATGCAGCAATAATGCAGTATAGAATATACAATAACTGCATATAGATAGACTATGGCATTAAGAACTGCTTTTTTAAATAGAGAGGTTTGTATAGTAAAGGTCAATAAAGAGAAGAGCTAATATTATTAATCTTAGAGTGACTCAGACCTGGGCTCAAATTCTGCTTCTGCTTCTTAGCAACTGTATGTCTAGTCCAAGTTTTTATTTCCTCACTGAAAGAATGATATTGGAAAAATATTTACATGTAAAAATATGAATATGTATCATTTAAGGAGTTTCATTTAAAGATCTTTAACGAATATTAATAGTCTTGCTTTCTCCTGGTTAATTCCTACTTCTTTGTAGACTGGGATAAGATTCTGCACGTTCTTTGCTAAGTGTATTAAGGAATTTAATTCCTCTTAATTTAAGAAGTTTGTCTTAAATACTCTGAATTATAAATGCCTTCTTTGACTTCTTCTCAAACTAGACTAGGAATTTTTTAGAGAAGGACCCAATACATATTATCTATAGACATAAATCAGCGCCTGAATACCTTAAACAGTCAGAAATTAGGAACCTGCTCTTGATCAAATATTACCAACTCCCTGACATCCAGTTATAAGCAATCACCTAAAATAACATCTCCTAAACCACTTCTCCAGTGAAGCATCAGGGAAAATCATTACCAGTATAATTTAGCTGACCTTCATGCCTAGTTCACTCTTAGAGTGGATTTAATATGAAATAGGATTTTATGTTTATGTTAAATATAGAAACAAAATCATAATCCTTAACTAAAGAGTCCCAATATTTTTATGAATAATCACCTTTTTCCAAAATTGATATTGTCTCATTTTATATATAAATATTAGTATATGTTATATATATAAATATGAGTATATATAATTATCCATAAAAGTCAAGTATTATGTATTGATATTAGACAAAGGTAGATAATTTTTCATTTTTAATTTTTAATCTCCAAATCTAAAACTACTTCCATAAACATAAAATGTAGGAAAACAACCCCAAAGAGCTATGTACTCTAAGGCTGGGAATAAACAAGTGACCGGATGGCTGCTGATAAAATTTTACTTGGATCAGAAGGTAAAGGTCATTGCCTTTTTTTCCTGAAAAACTTCAAGCTTATAAAGATATTGAAGCATGACATGTGCACATACATACATACATGCATACATGCATACATGTTTCTATAAATCTGTTTATGGCTATATATATATACATGTATGTATGTACATATACACCTATACACGTGAGGGGCTTCTAAAATTTGTGAGCATGCAGTTAGTACTCCAGCAAATTATTATGGGGCTATTTCAGTCACGATGCAAACCTCTTCCCTAGTAATAACAGTGTGGTATAGACAGGTTGACACTGAGACCAGAGAAGTTTGTGTTCAATAAGTCTATATTCATTCCTAATTTTGGCTATTTTTTAAAGTACTGATGAAAACATATTCTTAGAATCCCAAGAGATGATAAGGCAGAAAAAAAATTAAAGATCATGATATAATTTTGCATGAAAAATTCTCAAATTAGTTTTTCTCACCAAAAGCTAGTGTTTGGTCCCATACGATTTAGAGGTTTTTATACTCAGCCTCCCTATATTTTAGAGAATTTAGAAGCCAAGAAACCAGTCTGAAAAGGTTTTTCTCACCTCTGTTAACTGCCTTTTTTGTGGCCCCAGCAGACTCCAGGGTCTGTGTCAGTCTCCAGCATGTTGAGAATGAATGGCACTGGTAACATTGTACATGCCATTTTCTTCCTCTTAGATGTGTGTTATTCAGATGCACTGAACCCATACAATGTTATGAGGTAAAAGCTACTCTCATGAACTGTAAAAATAAATGTCACTTGCTGAGATATTGGGGAAAGGCTGAGCCCTGGAGATTGTTCTGCCCTTCCTGACTGCAAGGTATGCATCACTAGGATGCTCAGAAAGTAATGACGTTCTCTTCCCAAAGAAGAATGGACCATATGCGAAGCAGTCATTTTACTCACAACAAGGTCAGAGAACAAAGCACTTTAAAGTCAAATGAGGAAATTGGGGCATGAAGATAATTATTCTGGAAAATTTTTGCAATATGTTAACCAGTCACGACAGCATTTATTTTAAAGGGTGGCATTATAATGTTGCATGGGAAATTTTTTATGAGCGTTTTTTTGTCGCTTTCTCAGAAAGATCTATTATGATATGTAGTGCTGAAGGGAACATGTTGACATGCCTGAGAGCTAAAACAAACGTGAAGAATGAAGCTGAAAATAGCCGGCTGTGAAGAAAGCATTAAAAAGCGCTGGGTGGCACTCAACATAGTCCATCTAGAATGCAGAGATGTGTTAGGAGAAGGCGATAACATGGCATTCAGAGCAAGCTTTTCTAAGAAAGAATTAAGAAGGGCACATCATTTGCTATTATAGACTAAGCTAATTGGAATCTACAAATCTATGCTCCACTCTTGCCAATAGGGATACACAAAGATTCAACTGCTCCTCTCTGCATAGTGCATTCCCGAAAAGCTCTGTAAATCAAATCCCATTATAAAACCAGAAATGATCCATCGGTGCTGATTGATCTTCAGAGTGACTCTTAACATTTAACCTTTTAGATCCTTTGTCTGAGCCACATGGTGTTCATCTTCCTTTTCTGTACTAGTGGTTCCCAAATATTACTTCTTAATGAAAGTTTACCAGACTGTCATGAAATAAGAAAAATAAAGAAAATAAAGTAAATTTTTTGAAAGATAAATATATTCAGATTCAATCACTTTGCTTTATTCTGAGATTATGTTTTTCCTTCCTTTATTGGCTTTGAGAAGACCAATTTTCTTTTATAAATAGCTGATGATCAAAGTTTATTTTAATTTGTTTTATTGTTTGTTTTTTTTAAAGGAAAGGTGCAGGCAGAAATGAAGGTACCCAGAGGCAGACGACAGAGAGAACGAAGAAGCATTTTTTTTTACTTGGTCATTTATCTTGGTTGTTTCCATCCACCCTCCTCCCTCCAACCCCCTCCCCTCTGGTCCAGAAGGCAAACTGAGGTTTTTGAGATGCATGTGGACCATGGTAGTGGACCAAACCACTACTCTACCAGTATAAATTTTAATTTGTTTCTTAAAAATTCACTAAGCTTTGAAATACAAAGCTATTTGAAAAACAGCAGACAGTGCAACAAATCATACCATTCCAGCTTCCATCAAGAGTTAATACAATTTTTAACAAATAAACATAGAACTTCCTTTAAAAGAAAATGTGGTTTGTCTCATTTTATAATACAGAGATGTGCAGCATTTCTGGATTTTATTAGTGAACAATACATATGCCCTTTCCTTTTAGCAAACTAGTTATGTGAATATAATAGGGTCTACATACTTGAAACCTAGTATTTTCACAAATTAACATTTTACAGGTTACATTAGTCAATACTCCTAGTAACAAGAAACAGAATTTAACAATTCCCCAACTTTTAAGATTGGTATCTAACATCTATGTTCCTCCAACTGCCAATTATGAGACATTAAACAATTAAATAACATAATCCCTATAAAATACATAATCAAGACTAAACAAGTTGTGTGTTACCACTTTCCTGAAGAGTATTTGATCATAAAAAACGTGTCTATCTTGGTATAGCCTTACATATTACAAGAAAATTTATAGAAGATTCTGAAAATACAACGCATGTGAAAGCTAGTATACTCTGATTTTGCTGAGTTGAGTCTGCTCTGAGGAACTCCAATGCACTCAGCACATGATTTATTTTTATTTTCAGTCTTGACTTCTAGTCACCAATACTTGTCTCTCAGACCCTCACCACAGGAGGGATGTTATTCAGCACCCTATACCATAATACATATTTTAGTAAGAATAAGAAATATTAATCAGTCACTGAAATATATCATTATAAATGATGACTAGTGCTATGGAAGAAAAAGTGCTTGGTAAAATAAGAGTATGTGACCAAAGATGCTGGCATGGGTCAGCAACTTCCCTGATAAAGTAATGTTTGAACTCAGATTAGCAGGATGATTAGAAGTTAATGAAGCATTCCCTGTAAGGGTCGTGGTCAGGATCAGGAGCCAGGTGGGAGTAGGATAAATTAAAGAAATTGAAGATCAGCATGACTGTACAAAGTGAGTTACAAGATGGAAAATGGTGCCATGGTTGAAATAAAAAGAGGTAGTCTATAGCAATATGGTGGAGCAAACATAGTTGAACAGAACCCTTTACCAAGAAAAGAAAAATGCTTGACATTTATTTAATAAAAATTGATTTTAGCATTATCATCAATCTTAAAGGAAGAAATAGAAATATCAGAAAACAAAATAAATGAAGTAAACAATGGTTAATATTTGTACTTCAGTAATCCTCCTAGGGTTTCAAAGCAGATATTGACTATTTGTATAGAAGCTAAGGTTTTAAAAACCTGTGAACTGATTGAGATGGGGGATGACTCCAAACTCCTTGCAGTAAGACTCTATGTCTTTTCATTCTTATGGATTAGATACTCACTCATTGACCCACAGACCAACCAATCTACAAAAATTTCCATTTGAGTCAAATTCCACATAAAATAAAAATTGCAGAAGTTTTCCAGCTTGAGATATGAGACTGAAATTAACATAAAAAATGTAGAAACATTAACCAGAGAAAGGTTGACAAAAACTGTTCCAGAACATTATGAAAACCTTTAGCTTTTAGAAAGGAATATTCTGTTACGTTGTATAAGAAATATCAACAGTTTGGGATATAGGAGACAAACTTAAAATTATTTAAAAAACTAAAATCCCAATGAAGATGGAGTTAAAATTAAGATTAACAGATCATATCATAGAATAAACTACCATGGAGGAAACTAATAAGTAATAGTTTATCATAAAACTAAAGGCATTTCAATTTCAAGGTACTTGAGTTGCGTAAGTCTCTTCAAAGGTCCTGGCAGAAGCTTAGAAAAGAGATCTGATGACCTGTCTAAAATTTTCAAAAGATAGTTTTATTGCAATAAATTCAGATTCTTTTCTCTTTTCAATTCAATTTCTCCTCCATTGCATTTCCTTTTATGTTGAATAGTGGTAAAGTGAACTGGATATTTTTGGATATACCTAGAGGAAATTTAAGTTTACTGGGATTCTGTCACTCTCTTGCATAGGTAAGTTATTGCTAGTTGACCCAATGTAGAAGTGTCTTCCAAATATATTCCCATGACTCATTAGTCTTATTTATGTGATGCTGTGGTAGAGCCAGAGTTTGCATTGCAGAGTTGTCTTCTAATGCATCCAGGCATTCCAGGTATGTTACTAATAGAAAGAAAGGAAAGAAAGAATGAAGAAATAAGGGAGGGAAGAATGGAGAGAAGAAAGAAGGAAGAAAGGAAAGAAGGAAGGAAGGAAAGAAGGAGAAAAAGGCAGGAAGGAGGAGACAAATAAAATAAACCATAAGGTACAATATACTATATGAAAAGCTATGATATGTTGCAAAATAATCAACTAGACCTTTTAAAAATAAAAATTGTATCATGGACATTAAAAAGCAAAAACACAGGAATAATAGACATAACTTAACATACAATTAGTGAACTGAATAATAAAAATAAGAAGAGATCACTCAGAAGGCAACAGAGACATGAAGAGATCATTATTATTGAGAATATATCAATATTTGTATACCAGTGGATGAAAAGTTGCAATACGTATTTCATTAATTTTCAGAAGAGGAAGAGAAAGAAAATGGAGGAAAAATCTATTCAAGGAAACAAAGACTTAAGAGCTTTCATTCACAAATGGAAATTATATGAGTCATTACATGAAACATACTGTCATAAGGAAAATCGACAAGAAATATAAACTTGGATGCATCATGCTTAAACAACAGACTTATGAACAGAGAGTACATTAAAAATTACTAGAGAGGAAGAGTATTTTATCTACAAAATAATAAGAATCAAATTGATAGACTTATTAGCAATAATCCAAACCCAAAGACAACTAGAGTAAATGAACTGTCACCACAAAAATCTATACAGCAATTATTCAAATTTAAAATTGAAATAAAGATATTTGCAAGAAAGCAAAAAGTAAGATTTCCTAATCCTCCCAGACCCTTACTGAAACATTACTCAAGAAGAAATGAGTTGCATATGAAAAATAGTGGTGAGTCAAGACAAATACATACATTAGTAAATTTAAATAAGCACTGTATAAATTAAATCAGATTCAATAGTCTGGAAAGGTATAAAGGTAGATAGAAATAATATAAAAGGAAAATAAACCCCTATTGATGAGAAGGCAAGAGACATTTGTTCTCTTAGTTTTATCAAGTTAAATAACGATGTTAATTTTAAAGGCATTGGTTAATAAATGTAAAACCTCCAGATCAAATGGAACAAAAGAGGGACATTATTATGTGAATTTTATTTGTCTAACAATAAACCAGAAAGTACAGGAAAAAAGAAAATTATGAAAGTGTAAAATAGAAATTAAGATGATAGCAACAATTCCAAATATCAAGAATTGCAGAAATGACTGCAGTATCTACCTAATGCAGATAAAAAAAAAAAAAAACCCAGGAATTCTGTGATTACATGTGCAAAAACTAGATAGATATAATTCATAAGTAGCACATAAAATGTAAAATAGAAATATTGAATAAAGGGAAGAAATATGAGTCAATAGTAACCAAAAGAAAAGTGGTATACGGCACATATTAAACTAAATAGGCATTAGATTATGAGCTATAATTACATAAAGAATATAAATTACTTAAAATAATGCAGAGATGACAGTAAGATGTAATTATGACGTTGTGTATGTCTAAATATAAAAGTTAAAAATAAATGAAGCAAACTGATAGAATTACAAGGAAAAATTTAAAAATTCAGAATCACACAGGACATTTTAACATAATTTTTTCATAATTGAAACATCAATTAGGCAAAATATTATTAAGAACAGTAATTTGAAAAAAAAATCAATCAAAACATGGATAATATATCCCTATCCCTGATTTAGATAATATATTTCTTTTTTTCAAAGGACCATTCACAAATATAGGCAATTCTTAGAAATGTTTTTTATGTGACAAACCAAATATAATTTTTCTCTGAAAAATGTGTACATATGGATATGTTAAAATAAAAAGCTATTTTATTAAATCTATATATTTCAAAATAATTTGCAAACAATTCAAGAAAAAAATTAGCAAAGATTGCTTACCAGGAAAAATTAAAAAGAAGCAATGTATGTGGTTGATAAACATAGGGGAATTTATTCATTCATATTCAAATTTAAATCAGGCAAAATTTTCTATACATCATTTTCAATACTCATCGAAAACCAGGTGCAATATTAGAAAATATATATATAATATCGAGGAAATATTTGAGAAACCATTTGAGAGAAATTGTCAACTGCAAAAGCTGAAAATTCTCTGTAGCCTGGCAATTCTACTTTGACTTGCAAACTCTAAAAAAATGGCTTTCAAATTTTTCAACCTCAATATACAGTGATATATACATATATCTATATTTTATATCACAAAGCATACATGTAGATACTCAAATATATAACTCAAATAACTTTACAATATAATACTTAGAATTTTACATACTATTTGACAGAATTCTATTCTATTCTTCTCTGTTTCATCCTATTCCATGACACTTGCCACTCTGGTTACATGTCACTAAATTAATTTCTTAGCACTAATTGAATGTTTCTCTCAATTTGAAAATTGTCTTGCTAGAAAATTTCCCACATATGCTCAGAATTATCCAAAGATGTTTAGTGAGGCATCATCTTCAATAATGAAATGTGATCAACAAAATGTGATTAAGTCTGAGAATAAATAATAAACAATTATATAATCATACAGTGACTTCTCTAGAGTTGTTTGAATGCTGTGACTTACCTAGGATATTCTCGTTCCTCCTTTTATTTCAGTAGCTCCTTTGTGTAGTGACCTCACCACTCTCAAATGTGGCAAAGTTTAGATGATAAAGTCAGGGTCAGCTTGATAGGCCATGTGGTTAGAAAAATCCAACAGGATCCCACTCTCGGAACCCATAATTGAGGTTTAATGCTCTATGGTCATTATCTTGAAATTCTCAATATAATTATCATTGAATGGGTGATTTGGAAGTGGAGTTGATGCAACAATGACCAAGGAATATGTGTCAGGAAAGAGAGGCCCAGACATGGGTCCTACATAGTCCCACCTCCTGCCACCTCCTCACCTCCTAGATGAATCTTGACTGCTTGTTTCTCTGACCACTGGTGATGCGGGTTCTACCTGTACCCTCCCTATTCCCTGCCACTGCCTATTAACTGCCGCCAGCATCTCTTAGAGGTACAGGCATGGTTGTGTTGGCTGAGTGTCCCCTGTGATCTTTGGATAGGACATAATACAATACAAGTGATAATCACTTGTCCAAGCATGAACCATATATTTGCTCAGGAATTGCATTTCTTAAAAGTTACCTCTCTCCTCTAGTTTGGGATTCAAGCTTCTGAGAAGGGAAAATGTCTAAGAAGGGTCATATCTCCATGCCTGAGGAAAAAAAAAAAAAAAAAAAAAAAACCATTAATTAGAAAAAAAAAACACAACAACATGACAAAGAATGCATGAAGACAAAGTATGCCTTTCAGTATATTAATGGTCTTGCTTTTTGAACAGGGGCTCCAACAAATTTTTTAGCTAGTCGTGATAAAACATGTCACCCTACTAATTCTTTCTCAACTTTCAGAGATCAATACAAAAATATCAACATGTTTTCATCAAGAAAACACAACATGATCATATTTACATTCTAAAAAAATCACCTTTTAACTTCAGTTCTTTCAATGAGTTCTTATATCAGTCGCCCTCATCTGAATGCCCTGATACATCCTGTCCTGAGCACTGGTTTTTATTATCTGAGCATATTGTGATTCAATTACAACTTGAAGTCCTGGAAGTCAAAACAGGAAAGGAAAAGAACAACCTTCTGCTACTAGTCCAACCTTTCTACTCCACATCTACTTCCTTTCGGGTGTTTCTCTCTGATGCTGACTGTCATCCGCTTGAGTCCCCCTGTCAGGGTGGAGGGTCCTGGAACTTAGTATAGATTCAGTGCGATTACCTGTGTTGATTTGTTTTGTCAATGCCTCTCATCCTTTCAGCAAATTTAGCTGGGTCACCTTGAGGATACCTTGCTTTAATTTAAATAGGTTTTTTTAACTTGCTTGTACTCTCTGACAGCTGCCGTCATTCAGTTTGCTCTGTGAGATATTTTGCAGGTATAATCTCTCTCTTCTTTCTCTAAGATATGCTAAGTTTAAAAACAATATCAAAACAGGACTGAAAGGTGGTTTCCAATGGTTATTACCTCCTTCCTTCTTCAGAAAGACTGTAAGGGAAACTTCATCTGAAGAATGAAGACTTATTCTATTTTCAGACATTTCTGGGGAAAGAAGAATTGACAGCCTCCCTCTATAACCATTTTGGGGTTAAAGAGGTCTGTCAGGAAATTTTTCCTTATATCTAAACTAAATCTAGCTTAATGTTCCTTTTAGGGCAAGCAAAGTACACAGTGTTCACGTAATAGTTGAACTAAGGCTTTGTTTTTGCTCTGACATGCCCCAAGGTATTTTAGGACGATGGTTGGATATGTCAGAGAGAAAATAGGTTTTATGTTATTTGGTCTGAATTTCCATTAGGTGCCTATTTGTCTGGACAAACAGGCAGTAGTGCCCATCTTTAAATAATGAGCTCAGAGTTACCTAGGGAATTACTCACCAATGAGTGTTACCTTCAGGATGAGAAAAAATAGCTGATAAAATCATTACTGAGGGTTATAAAACACCCAGGTGGGTAGTATGCATAGCTTCAGCCTAGATAAATCATGCCTCTCTAATCTATTTGGAATTTTTGAAAGAGTTAACAAAATAGTGAAGTGTAGAGAAATAGTAGGCATTAAATATTTAGACATTCAAAAGGCTTTTGATCAAGCCCTTAACCAGAAGACATTTAGGATCCATTTCAGCTTTATGTGGGACTCAAGAGGTGAGAGGTAAAATTCTGTCTTGTAAAATCTTGAAGTTAAAAAAAGAAGAATGACAATGAAAATGAAAGGTAGGAATAAGTGATATTGTTAGCCTACAAGGAGGCTATAGAAAGGTGCCCTAGGGAATGGTATTGAAACCTGATTTCTCATATATGTTAGCACCAATCAGTCTGGAAAGTCTCCTGCATAATGGGGTTCAAAAGATGTTGGTTATTAAGGTTAGTCAGGAGTGCAGAACATATTTAGGAATTCCGGAAGGACCCAACAAAAAAAAAAAGAAACTTGTTGAGTAATATGATATTAGATAAAAATGAGCCAGAAGAAGAGAATGGTGCTTCATAAGGAATAATAACTATGATACACACTGATTTTCAATTAACTATAACTTTTCAGAAGAAAGCTCTCTCAGTTGTTTACATCTGAATACAGTCTATCTGTTCACAGTATAAAGATTATAAGAAAAGTCTCCAGAAGTTCAAATGAAATGATAAATGCATTTGAGATGGAAAAGACAAGAATTATTTATTAAGGAAAGGAAAGAAAGTAAAAGGTAATTTGCTAGAATAAGGCAACAAATGAAATGTCAAAACAAAATGTCTAGTTGAGTACACTTATTCACCTTTTTTTAGGATTCTAAGAATTTATTGAAATTAGATAAATGCAAATTTTAATAAAAATAAATGCTTATTTAATCCATAGCTAAAATTAAGAGCTCCCTGTGTGGAATGTCATTGAGTTGGATACCATCTACTGAGCAAGATATCAAATGGGTTGCACATTCACAGAGATGGGCTGAGATTAAACTTTCTCCATGAGATCCTATTAGAGACAGTGTGTGAGCATGCATGCTGAAGAGTTTTCCATCTCTTTTGTAATTCAAGTAATTTATGTGCCTCTAATTAGGCTATGAATTGTTAGAAAGCAGAGATTTGTGTCTTATACATCTTTGTACCCTTTTCCCCTTCCTTCGGTGTCCACTAACGTGCCTTACTTCTTGTGGGTACTCAGTATGTACTTATGGAGTGAGAGCTGGTGTGCCTTGGGGAGGGTTGAATGAAGGAAATGATGATTTTCTTCCTCTAATCTATCTGCTCATACCACACACCAAATTTACCTTTGGGTGTGTATAGCCATCACATAACAATGAAAGGTGTGGCTAGAGGAGTCAGAGAAGGGGAAGGAAGGCAAGGAGGATTGGAAGCATAAATCATTAACAATGCATCCTCTGCTGAAACACTTCACTAGGCATTTTGATGCATGTCTTTTTATTAGCACCTTAAAAATATAGTAGGGACTAGTCACCACTTCTTTGGCAAAGAAAATATTATCCCTCAACTCCTTCCTTTTGTACCCTTCAATGTCTTTCTTAGAAGATATAAATATTAAAAAAAAAAGTTATCCTAGTTGAAACTTATTTTTAAGAACTTAGTTCATACTAAATGTTTCAAGTATAGGATATTTTCTGTACTTTTTTGTGACCTGAAATTCATTTATTTAACTAATAATATTTATTGGCATCTGTGAAACTAACGAGAATGACTCAAGCACTATTTATCTTATCAAATAATTTAGAAAAGAAAATCAGAAAGTAAATAAACAATTAGATTGCAGACAATTAAATCCTATATTAAAGGGTGTCAGAATTCATTGAAACACAGAAATATCTTATAGCCCAGATTTAAGGGGACATATATATGTGTGTGTATGTAAACAAAAATTCAGGTAATATAGTCTTATACGCTTATTCACCTTTTCTAAGAATTATACGCACATACCCACACACATACATATATATAAAAATACAAACACATAAACACGTCAAATAGGAAGAGTACACATATACACTCAAGTGATATATATGTATATAACACATAAATACTTATATTGTATCTATATCTACTTTCACAGATGTCTCTATATATCTACATCTATTGGCATCTATTGAATATGGATATAGTGACAGATTCTTGAGGAACTGGCTAATGTGATTTTGCAGACTGGAGAGCCAAGGATAGTAATTTGAGTACAAGACTTTTATGGACAGAATTCTCTCTTCCTCCAAGAGGGTCAGTCTTTTTCAAGTAAGATTTCAGCTGATTGCACAAGTCCTACCTACGTTATACAGAGATATCTGCTTTCCTCAGAGTTGACTGATTTAAATATTAATATCATAATTAAAATACCTTCACAGAAACATCAAAAATAATGTTTGAAGAAATATTTAATTTGACACCTAAAATGGATTCTTGTACGGTTTTCATACTTCGTCGTCAGTAGGGAGCAGCTTAAAGGAAATGTGGCCTTGGCAGAAATGGTGGAGGATGCAGCGAGCAGAAGCTGGGCCACAGGTCAGTGATGATCTGAGCCAGATCTAAGCAGCTTTTTTTGTGGATGTCATACACACTGAAGCAGTGATTAAGGCAGCATAAGAAGTTCTGTCCAGAGTTTAACTATAAGCAATTTGTATGAGTTTAAAATAAAGCAGTGACCAAACAAATGAGACCAGGAGAATGTATAGAAGACAAGGGCCAAGTAGCTGGAGACCAAAAATGCAATACATTGGAGCTGTAAGGAAAGTAGAAAACCAAGGAGAAACTGTGTGAGTAAAATCCTTGCATAGTAGGCACTAACCCAGATGTTCAACGTACATAATTTCGTCTACTTCTCTCCAAAATACAATTAGCCATAAATTAATATCATGGCAAAAGGAGAGGCTGATTTTCAAAGGGGCTCTTTAACTGGGTTAAACTCATCGGCTAAATAGGAAAGAAACCAGATTTAGAATTTGTCTTTCTGACCTTCAGTCCCATCTCCTTCTACTCAGCTTAATGATTCTGTTATCTATTGTGGGACTAACAATTGAGTCAAGAAACAGTCATGGGGTAGCAAAAGCAAAACACCTTTGGTATGAAACCACCCTTTGTCTCAACCTACAAGCATTTTCATATATTTTCTATGGGAACAACTTCAGTCTATGGGGAAGTCCAGGCTCAGGCCTGCAGGTGAAAGGAAGAAAGTAAGTAGATTCAGTTGGTGGAAACAGTGGGGAAGAGGGCAAAGACATGGGCTGATGCCGACACATCTTTATGAAATGGGAATGAACTATCAGACACAGAAAGCGGTTTTCCTTTGAAAGTCTGTCACATTCACAATGAGGGTGATGAAAGACTTTGCTTCCTTGCCTTTTTTAGGTGACTTCTATATGGCCGGACTTTGAAATTTAATACTGAACTGAATTTTGTATTGAATGTGTTGGTGTAATATTGAACTATAAAAGATGGGGCTGGAGCAGTACTTTTCAAATACTTGAAGCTCAGAATTCCTTTGCCCTCTTCCACTTACAGATACGATCTTAATCTATTGATAGTTTCTGTCTGAAAAGACCCTCCGTCTATTTCATCAAGTTGCCCTATTTTTCATTGTGTAATAGACATATTTTGAAAATGAATAGCCTAAACAGTTTAGAAATATTGCTGTTACTAGGCTGTTCTTTTAAAGAAATTCTTCACTTGGTATTGACACTCTACTCAGACTTCAAGCTGCTATGATGATAGTAGCACCCCTCCGCCACTAGACCCCACCACCGCCCAGCTACAGACCCCTTTGTGCATCGCAGTGACTTCTGTCATCCTTCATGCCACTGCGAGTGCCCCTCCTGATACCCTGGGATGGTAAGGCACAGCTGGAGACTTTCTTCTGACCTCATTTCCAGCAATGCCCGCAGCAGCTACTCTTCAACAAGCAGCAGATGCTGTGTGTGACTTCCTTTCTCTTTTCATTGCTCTGCTCTGCCCACCCCAGCTCTTGATGCCCACTTAAAATCCTCATCATTCACATTTGTGGGTCCTCATGGGCACTAAATCTCAAGTGAACATGCCAGAAGGAGCCATTAGGCGGTCACAAATCTGTTAAAAGCGATTTGTGTTCTGGTTGGGTACTGGAGCGTCGACCCACTCACGTAAACACTGAGCACGGAGTTGATGGCATAGTACCTCCACCTTGGTGAATGCAATTGGTCTAGAAACGGAATGCAATGATAGATATTAATAGCATTGAGTATGGTTCAAACTATGAAAGAATCAAAGGAATGATGTGAGTTGAGTGTCTCCTTGGCTGTGATGGCTGAAGACAGGGACCAAAGCTCCCAGCCCCAGCATGCAAACATAACGCTAATACAATGGTGCTCAATCAATGTATGTTTAATGGAACTAAAATTAAAAACAAGGGAATCTGGTTCTTGAGCTCATTTGTGTGAGGTGTGTTGTAGAACTTTGGATGATGTGGTGAAAATCCAGAACCCTCCTCCCAGAAACATGCACACCTATCCCAGAAACATGCACACATATCCCAGAAACATACACACACAAAAATCGTCACCAGATTTTAAGTAGTCCTGTCATCCATGTAAAGTGCTGCCCTGAAACTCCTTGAGATTTTCACATATTCAAGATTCTAATTTAAAAATCACAAAGTCGGAGGAAGAACAACAAAGTATCAGCAATCAGGGCTGCACCCTCTTGTAGCAAAAGGTTGATGATCTGACATTTAGATACAACGTCGACTTTTACAGTTTAAATGAAAACATTTCTTAACCTTCTTAAAGCTTACTTACAAAACAGAAATGAAGCATTGTTTCTGCTTTTTGCTGCTGTGGCATTTAATGCAATAAGGCATGTGAAATAGTGATGTAAACAATCCAGGTATCATATGATCATCCTTCAGGAAATCTAAGCTCGTTGTTTTATGCTTGCTTATTTCCTTTTCTTTTTCTCCTCCGCTTTCTCTCTTGACTTCTTATTTGGTGAAAAATGTTGTTAGGAATTTAGTGGTTTCTCTACCTACATGAAGAGTAATCAGCAATGAAAATATCTAAATTTCTTATTAGCATCCAGGAGGTTGCTTGTAATAAGCATCTTTTGCTCACATTGTACAAAAAACTTGGCATCTAAACTGAAAAAAAAAAAATGAGATTTGAATGCTGCCTTCCATTTATTTTTGGGAAATGACACAACTTCTTGGTATAACTGTACTTTGTAAAGTTTACACATTTGGCAAATAGAGACAATAACAAAACAGAGTTATTTGAGAATTCAAGAGCCACCATACTTAAACAAATTTCTTTGAACGCTGTAAAATAAATCACCTGTAAGAGTTAATTATCATTAGGAAATAAAGATGAGAATGTTCCTATCCCACTGTTATTTTGCTGTTTGAATACTATGACTCTGAATGGACATTCATTATTCTGTCTGCCCAGATCCTCTTCATGAGATACGATTTGTTCTTCAGATTCCACCCTTTGATGTTATGTGTAGGAAAGAGAACTCACATACGTTTTTTTCCCAGTTACAATGATTGGTCCTGGATTGGGTCTAAGACATTCCCTAAAATTTTCCAAATTAGAATTAATAAAGTATGAGCTTCTTCTAACAAGAAGCCAAGCTAGGTAGATGCACATCTGGAGGTTTTTGTGACCATAGTTCAGCCTCAAACAAAAAGCTGCTTTCAGAGACTCAGTCCAACATACAAGAAACATAGAACAACCCAAAAAGAATCCTGATGAAGTAATTTAAATTCCTGAAGGTCCAGAAATAACCCCAATTCTGCTTTCTCAAGGCCTTGTTGTGTTTCTTTAATTGGATGTTATCTTTGTTATCCTGTGTTTTAAAGTTATTTTGAGGTGCATTTCTATCAATGTAAGTAGAAAATTGTCAATTGACACAGATATGCCTTCAGAGATGTTATCAAAATGATGTTTCCACTCACCTAGAGGAAAAATATCTCCATTCCTACTCTGACTGTAGCCCAACCAGTCCCCTATTTTGTTGCCCACAAAAACAGTCTGATCAGTATCATTTGCTGAAAAGGTCAGGAAGAGATCTCCTCACAATTTACACAGATCCTGGTCCCTAGCCCAATACTTGCGTGGGAAGAACTGAGCTCCTAGTGAATTCATTGTGCAGCCAGTATGTGTGTAAGAAGCCCAGCTGAGGGACGGGGCACGAATAGGGCAATTTGTGTTGATGGGAGAGCCCACAAACATGAGAAGGAAACAACAGCAGGAAAGAAATGACTTCTGGGCAAGAATAGATTGTTGCTGCTTGGCTCTTTTAACTCATGAAGCACAATAATAATTTTCCCCAATTTCATATTTCCTGTCAGTTGAGTCCTATAATCACATGTGCAGGAAGATCTGAATTACTTTGCTAGTCAAAGAGGAATGTTGTTTATAAGGAGAGCACTAACATACTACTTTTCCTTCCAGTCAAGTGAAGACCGATCTATCTGAATGGAAGTAAAAGAATACCTAAAAACTTCTAGTTAAAGCCAATATAATCTGAAATGCTTAATTCTTCCACAATCTGATCATAATCATTATTTTATACCTCCCAAGAATTAATCCTGCCACATTTTTTACATTTTAACTGTGATAAAGCAATACATTTTAATGAAAACACATCAATTTTTGAATTGCCTATGTAAACACTATATACAGAAGGTGTCACACTCAAAATACAACAGTTACAGAGATGGAATGAATAAAGAAATAGACATGTTGATGTTCCCTAAAGCCTGGGAAATCTCTCAAAATGCCACAAAATAAAATACTATCTTATTTCTTGGGACTACCTAGTAAGAATATTCTATAAGAAGTCCTAGAGTAATGATCTTTCAACCCTATAATCTTCTACTGTTCTGTTGCCATTGTATTTCTTTCCAATATTTGGTATTCCAGAACTTTTTTCAAGCTTTATAAGCAACCAACTAGTCTAAGGATTTTTGCTTATTGATTTTCTGTCTCTAGGTATTTAAAAAATTATTTTGTTCTGCTAGCCCTTAGTTTCAAGGATCTCTAAAATTAAATATATTGTAGAAGTCATTGTTAATTTCTTACAGTTATGCTCATTTTTCTATCTGTTATTACATATATGTCTGAAAGTAATCATTAAGAACATTTTCATTTGTGCATGCCATAACTCATAATATCCTCACATAATGATTAAAAAGAAAGCTCTGCTATTTTAACAGTTAGTTTTCAACTTCATTTTATAGAGAATAATCACTTTTTCCTTTAGTCATATCTAACTTTCCAATATAATATAATGTTCTAAATACAAACATATATATACATCCATTATATATATATGTGTATATACACACACACTTTCTTGGTAACCATATTCTGCTAATATGTCAGCACAAACAACTCTTTATAGGTGTCATTTAATATATTTTTATTTTTCAATTTTTCCTAGATCCACTCAATTTTTTAAACAATTAAATTTGAAGCATCATCCTTCAGGTTCTCAAACTATATTGATCTAAATATGATTCATGCTGTCAATTGAGTTTTTAAAAATTTATCAGCCTGTATTCACACATAATTCAAGACTCGCGTAGTTTCCTAGACTTCTGCCCTTTTGCCCTGCATAATGTATAGTAAATCCGTAAGTACAAGTAGCTTATGTCAGGGTGAGTTATTGAACTAAAAGTTTAATATATGACCTGGTGAAAATACTACATTTTTACTGAAGGCAAACCATGAATCTATTCAGGGCAATTCAAGTTGACTCCTTAGATGCTTATTTCAAGTGTTTTTTCAAGACATGCAGTTATATATCTATAGCTTTATACTTCTGAATACATATTCATTTTGTTGTTAATAAAAGTGTTACATAAAATGTTAGCAAAGACCTTCATGTTTCTGCAGAAACTTTCGACTGTGCTGGTGTGCAAATGTATGACTCAGTATAGTCTTATATTGGTTTGCATATGATTTGTTTTGATGTTTTCCATACATTTTCCCACAATATAATTGTACTTGTTATTTCAATAATACACAAGCAATTCTTGAACTAAAATAAAAAAGAAACTTAAGAAAAAAATGAAGATCTCCTTTTATTCGCTATGTCCCTATCTCACACACACACACACACACACACACACACACACACACACACACATACACACACACATACAGACCCACCCCACACACGACTATCTAATTCCAGTTCTTTCTACAGATGTGATCACTATTTGTCCTTCTGCTTCCTTTTAGGATATTTCTCTGTATAAATACACATATGTAACCAACCCCAAATATATTTTGTCTGCTTTCTTTGTTATTTGCTATGAATTTGTCTCTAACATGTTATGCTACATTTCTCTTTTTGCTTCCTGAAATGTTTTTCTCCAAGATATCCACCAGACTCAGTCTCTCACATCTTTTACATCTTTTCTAAAATCTCCCTTTCTATTAAGACTTTTCTTAATTACTCTTTTGAGAATTGAAACCTCCTATAATATTTCCTGATCATTTCTGTCCTTGATTTATTTGTCTTCATAATTCCATCACTTTTGCATGGTGCACTAAATATTTTGGTTTTGTTGCTCTTTACCCACCAGAGTTCAAGATTCATCTGAGCAGGAATTTTTTCCCTCTGATACATCTCTACTATGTTCTCAGAACCTAGAAGAGTTCCTGATTCAGTAAACATTTGCTGGATTCATGAATGAAAACTGTGCTGATTTTAAAGTATGTGCTTTGGGCCTGAATTACCTGGATTCTATTCCGCCCCAAATTCCACTAGTTTAGAGATTCTCACAACGTATTTAAATTATTTGGTGTTTGATTTCCTCTTCAATAAAATAAGAATAATTCTAATACCTAACACCTGTGCTGTTGTAAGAATTAAAGAAAGTTTATAGGTGTAAAATACATAGGGCAGTGCAAAAATATAATCTTCACTAAATTGTTAGTAGATAAATATAGTGGTAGTAGTGTCAGTAGTAGTACTACTATGCAGCTAATTCTTCTACTCAACTATGTCTCAGAAATAGTTTAGTCATTGCATGTAAATCTGCCAACTTTTTAATGCTGCTGAGTATCCCACAGTATGGATATTATTGTTATGTGTATAACCACTTCCATACTAATGGATATTAAACTTGTTTCCAACATTTTTTGTAAAAGAAAAGTTGTAATTACAAATAAGCATTCTTGCACACTTAGGTTCATGTATATATTTATGTAACACCATGTCATATATATCATGTGAATCTCTCATTCAAGCAATATGACACTATGATAAATACTAACCCCAAAAGTTGCAATAATATACATTCCGAAAACCAGAAATGGAGACCATTCACCAAAGCTTTCCTCAAAATTGGATGTTTTTCACCTCCCCACATATTTTGCTAACCTGGCTCTTAAATTGTTCTTTAAATTTGTATTTAACAAGTATTAATGATATTAGTTAGTGCAGATAATAAAATTGACTCAACTTTTAGAAATTTGTAAACACTTATTCTTCTTTGAAACTATTTTTATTATGACTTACACAATACATGGTAATCCCTAACTTGGTATTTGTATAAATTAAGCAAATAATTTCTGCTGGATTTAGTTCTCTGTTATTTCTGCTCTCTATATTTCTTTGTCTCTCTAAATTGGTTTTGTTTTACAGAAAATTTTAAATATTATTCTCATAGGCTATCAATCCTTTTTCATTTATGGCTTTTAGATTTAAAGATTATAAATTCTCTTACATTTCCTTTACATAGTTCTATTGCCTTCTTCAATTGAATAATTAAATTCATTAGGTAGGTAATGCATATATATGTAGCATAAGGTTGATATCTGGCTTAATTTTTCCTTGTAGAAATGTACTGTGTCCCAAAATAATGTACTAAAATTTATTTTCTTCCCTTACATATTTCCCTCTTCATATATTTTATTTCAAATATGCATGTTTGTTTCTGATTCTATCATTTTCATTAATATCCTTGCACATTCACATGCAGTATGCATATGATGTATATTTGATAAACAAAATGATGTGTATTTAAAATGTAATATGTAATGCTTTGACATATGTATGTATTGTGAAATGATTGCCACGATCAAGTAAATGAACACATTCATATTCCTATATGGTTACTTTGTTGTGTGTGTGCCAAGATATATTTTCTTAGCAAATTTTAAGTGTATAATATAATATTATTAACTCTAATCACCATGCTACATGTTAGATCCCCAGAAATTATTCATCTTATAACTGAAAGTATATACTCTTTGAACAATATATTTTCCATTTCCCCAACACTCAGCCCAAGGCAATCACTATTTCACTGTTTATATGAATTTGACTTTTGCTTATTTGTTGAGAGTCTATCTAAAGTGGTATTATGCAGTATTTGTTTATCCTGTGTGGTTTATTTCATTTAATCAAATGTATTCAAAAATCTCTCCTGTTATCATTAAAGATAAGATTTCTTTCTTTTTAATGACTGAGTAATATTCCATTGTTAGACACAAACATAGGCAATAAGATAATTGACATCAGCCTTAGCTATATCTTTGGAGGTTAGGGAAATCAAAGCAAAAATAAATAAAAGGAACTATATCAAACCAAAAAGTTATACATACATATACATATGTGTGTGTATGCATGTGTATGTGTAAATATATGTGTATATGTATAGCTAAAGCAACTCAACAAAAAAAGCAAACAACCTAATATAAAAGGGGCAGAGGACCTGAATAAACATAGTCCAAAGAAGACACACAGATGTCCAGTGGGCATCTGAAAAGATATTTATCAACTCTCATTATTAGAAAATTTCAGATAAGAGCAACAGTAAAATATATCCTCCTACAAATGTGAAAATGGCTATGATCAAAAAGAAAAAAAACCACATCGTGTTGGCATATATTTGGAGAAAAGGGAACCCTCATACATTGTTGAAAGGAATGTAAATTGATGCAGTCATTACCAAAAACAGTATAAAATTACACATAAAATTAAGAGTCGAAATATTATATGACCTAGCAATCCAGCTTCTAGGCATTTAACCAAAAAATACAAAACTATTATATCAAAAAGATATAGTAAACTTGTACATGCATTACAACACTATTCATAATACAATGATTGGATAAAAAATTGTAGTATAACTATACAACAGGACGCTACTCAACTATAAAAAAACGATTGAAATCCTCCTATGACTCACTCATTTTTTATGAATTGTATGAGTCCCTTACACATGCTAGACATTAGCTCCATTAGTTATCTTTGCTCTGAAGAATCTTCTGAGTTTGCTGTAGTCCCACTTGCTTATTTATGTTTATGTTGCCTTTTCTTGGGTGTCATATTCAAAAAGTCATTTCCAAGACCAGTTGTCAAGGAGATGTTTTCCCTATACCTTTTTTCTAAGAGTCTGGTAGTTCAGGTCTACATTAAATCTTTAATCCATTTCCGGTTGTGTGTGTGTGTGTGTGTATGTGTGTGTGTGTGTGTGTGTGTGTGTGTATGGTGCAAGATAAAGTTTCAATCTGATTCTTTTCCATGGTGTTATACCAGCAGCAACATTTTCAGACACCATTAATTGAGGAGCCTATCCTTTTTCATTATGTATTCAGGTACATTTGTTAAAAACTAGTTGACTAATCTGCATAGATTTATTTCTGGAGTCTTTCTTTTGCGCTATTTGTCTTTTATACCAGTACCATACAGGTTTAATTATTATAGCTTTGTAATATACTTTGAAATCAGCAAATGTGGTGCCTTGGCTTCTTTTTACTATCTCAAAATTGTTCAACTTGGGGATTTTTTTCTTAATTTCTACAAAAATTGTCACTGGAATTTTGATAAGGATTGCACTGACTCTGTAAATTGCTTTTGGTATACGGACATTTTAACAATATTGATTTTTGTAATCTAAGAACATAGTATACCATTATATATACTTTTAATTTATTTTTTCTCAATGTCTTATACTTACAGTGTATAGATCGTTCATCAGCTTATTTAGTTTTTTATGGATATTTTATTGTTTTTGATGTTATTATAAATGAAATTTTTTCTAAATTTTTGATAGTTTATTATTCATGTAAAGAAACATAACTGATTTTTTACATTGATTTTATATCCCAAGACTTTGTTGAATTCATTATTTCTAAGATTTTTTGAAATGTTTAAAGTTTTCTCTATATAAAACCATGTTATCCACCAACAGAGAAAATTTTGCTTCTTTCTGTCCTATTTGCTGCTGAGAAATTCACTGACAGCCTTCATGAATTCCTTGTATCAGATGAGGTGTTTTGTTTGTTTGTTTTTGTTTTCTCTCTATTGCTTTCAAAATTCTGTCTTTGATTTTTAATATTGTAATCTTTCTCAAAAAGTGCTCTTTAGATTGAATCTGTACGGGAACTTATTAGATACACGTACCTGGATATCACATCTCCCTCTCAGTGGCAGTAATGAATGTTGATTACATCAGTAACAAAAGCTGCTGGTATCCTATACAGAACTCTCTGTTGAGATCTGCATCCACAAACACTCCAGTGTCTGCCTCTGTGAAAGATTATATATAGGAAAGTCTATGGTTCTAGGACTATCGAATTCCTCAGTTGAAAAGGTCTGCCAGAGTCTTCCACAGTACAATCCACTGGAAACCATGATGTCACCCACCACTTGGATGAGTAAATTACTATAACCCTTCTAATTTATTTGTAACAATCTCCAGACATCTCTACTAAATTAATCTCCATAGTGATCCTTTCTATGCAGTTACTCTGAGCTCTTAATTTGGACCCTAAGTTTTTCTAAGGCTATTTTCATTCATGAATAACTATCTAATTTTTTCTCTTTTTCTTTGTGGGGGAAGAGGAGAAAGTTTGGTGTCTCCTACTCATCATTTTACTGACATTATCACTATAAATTTGTTGTTTTCAAACCACTAAATTTATGGTAATTTGTATGGCAGCAATAGCAAATGAATGCAAGTTGTTTACAAGCAATGAGAGATTATCCTAGATTATCTAAGTGGATTTAACCACATACATCTTTAAAAGAAGAGGAACTTTTCCGACTGTGGTCAGAGAGGGAGATGTGATGATAAAAGAATGGTAAGGAAATGCAATATTGTTCACTTTGAAAAGGCCATGAGTCAAGCAATATGTGTGCCCTCTAAAAGTTAGAAAAGGTAGGAGAATGGATGTATCCTTCAGTTTCCCCATAAGGAGCACAGATTTGCTGACACCTTGATTTTAACTTGCTGCAATATTCACATAGTCTACAATATTCATGAGAGATTACAGGCATATTGCACCAATGTAACAGTGAGGAGTCTAGGCATGCCCAGACAGGCACAACGTCTGTGTCAAAAAGTGAAGATGGTCTGAGGCTGACAAAATTAAGCTAGTCTTATCCCCATCTTTCCTCTGATCCATACGAACACATGCACTGATGCTAGATTCTAAGAGGTTTTATGGCCAATTTTTTCTGGGTAGAAATATTATTACATTTCTTAAAAAGTGGTATAATATCATTCGTTCATTCAATCAACAAATATTTCTTAAATTCTTCTAGTTGTCTAGTACTGTCATAGATACCAAAGATTCAACTGTGAACAAGGCAGTCACTGCTGTAAAAGGCACTATTAGGGTTGAATAAGAGACTGGTGAATGAATAGAAAGCTAATTATGGAAGGAATTACAATAATAAGGATAATTTTATGGATTTAAAGTATTAGACAGAAGGAACTTATAGTCCACTCTTCAGTGGTGAGATATCCTTTCCTAGAGAGATTGTAAGAGCAGGAAGAAATAGTAAGGGTGACACTTTTAAACTAATGACTGAGTGGTAGGTAAGATTTAGTTTAGAGAAATGTAAGTTCTAATATTTTTAGGAACTCTTTTTTTCTGGTCAAAGTATTGAATAAAAAGAAGACAAAAAAAAAAAAACCCTAAAGAAGTAAAAAGAATAGGATTTTGAATGATTTAATAAGGCTATTCCTGAGTTATACTTTTTATAACAAACTGATAATCTGATAAGTAAACTGTTTGCTGAGTTGTCTAAACTTTCTAGCAAATTATTAAAGTCAAAAGTAGGAAGTCCCAGTTTATAACCATTTGGTCAGAAGTACAGGTGATAACCATCGTGTGACATCTGAAATTTGGAGCTCTTTGTGAGATTGAGTCTTTTTAATTTATTGGGTCTGCACTAACTCTGGGCAGCTAGTTTCAGAATTGATTTAAATTGTAGAATTCTCAGCCTATATCTACTGAGAATTAAGACAGCTTAGTATGGAAAAATCAGTGTCAGAAGTGTTTAGAGTGAAGAGAGTACAGTTTATTTTTAACTTCAGAATTATGTGACAGAAAATTCTGGGACAATGACTGACATCAAATGTTCTTGAGTTTTGCTAAGGCATCATGAAAACGCAAAAATCTTTGTTCTAATTTACATTTGATTCATTCCTAGAAATCTGCCCCTTGATCTCAAAATTTGCTTGAAAGTTAAACTTACTGTCTCATATAAGAGAGTGGAGGTGAACCTTATCAGAAAGAATTATACTGGTTTAGATCCAAAAAAAGGGGCTAATTAACCTAAAATTTTGTTTTTTGAAGATGATTTCAACGTATTTTATCAGCTTTTATAACTCATTTCCTGAATCTTAGTATCTCTATTGCTAGAGCATTCTTCTTTAATCAGTGATTTTACAAAACTCTTGAATTACAATCCTTTTTATAAACCACTTCACAAATCCTAGCAAGCATTCTCAGACATTCAAGTTCCACGAATTAGCTTGCATAACTTGAATTTTATAACATGATGTTATTGGCACCAGAGTGGGCTAGACAACTAGATCTATGAAGGTCGAAATCCAAATATTTGCCTTCAGGCAGCTGGCACTCAGTTGCATTATTTTGTCAGAGGAATCATGATCTAATGTAGAATTATATCTAATTTGTAAATGGAGAAGTGAATGTTGAAAATTAATGAAAATGAAAAAAAATGTAATAAATTTACCTTAAAGTATATGCACTTTTCCATGTGATTTGGTAGGACAATATTTATATACTGAAGGAAGCATTCCTAATGTATTGCTTGCTGATATGTTACAGGAAGGAAAATAGTCTAGTGTTAACATCAGTTGGAATGGAGCCCGAACTTTCTATTTTACTCACAATTGTTGTTCATGCCTGGAACATCCAGGAGTGATTCCCCAGTGTTTAACCTTTGTAGTGAGTATGGCCAAGAACAGGGTCATTCAGCAAGCACTGCTCGATCTCCTAAGCCCCACAATAGTTTTCTTATGGAATCAAGCCAATATCTTACCAGGCCCTGCTTCCTCTTTCCCACTGTTCCTTCCTTAAATTTAAACTTCAGCTTGGGTATAGGAGCAATTTAGAGAGGAAGAAATTCCCTGAACAAAGATCATTCTCATTCAGGGTTTTGAAAATGCTTTTTCTTTACCTGGAATGCACTTTCTTTTTCTAGATTCAAAAAATAGCTATCATATTTTAAACCTCAGTAAGCAATACATTTTCTATACAGATTCCCCTAACTTGCCATACAAGCAGGAGTCATCTTTATTTGCTTCTGTTATATTCTATATTTTCTTGATTTTCAGTTAGACACACATACATACAGAAGGGTAAGGAAGACAAAAAAAAAAAATCCACAACTGAAAATTAATTTTATTTTATTTCTTTTCAGTGTTTGCTTCTATATCAAATAGATTTTGAAGTCTGTTCCTTGTCCTATTTGCCTCATATCCACATCTAGGATAAATACTATTGCTAAGTGTGTTACCCTAGGGAGGGACTGGAACTGAGAAAGGTGGGGCAGCCTCTACTGACCAACCCCGCAATGGTCAGATAAAATTCTCGCCAGTGGAAGAGCAGCACATACATTCTTCTGGCCAAAGAGCTGAACCAAAAGGGCACCACAGCTGAGCTGGCTCAAATGATTGGCTAACCAGGGACACTGACTGCTGTAGTCACTTTGGAGTAACCTTGGCTTCATTATAATCTGCTTAACATACAATTGTTTATGGACCCATACATAAAAGCTCATAACAGAATAAATTATGGTTAAGGAGTATGCTCAGTAAAGGGAACACCTATCCCTGGAAGTTTCCACTCTTTTTCTGGAAATTCCTGCCTGGGAATGTCCCTGGGGTGGGAATGTGAAGAGACAGCAAAAGGATTCCTTTTACAAAATGTGCACTGATTGGGGCAGGTGTCAGAGTTCATTTGAAACCAGCCAGCTTCTTGTCACCCTGAGGAGTGTTTGTTCTCTTTCACTTACCACAATGAACCTTTTGATTGCTTTCAACTCTCTGTGTCTGGTATGCTAATCTTACACATCAGATTCAAGGACCTGGACTCTCAGCTTTTCCTGAAGTCCACATGCTAAGATTATCATGAGTTTGATTTAAATACTTCAAATCCAGTTCTAATTTTTACACATATATACACACAGAAACTTCATTAACAATAATACACCTTTTCACTATGTATATTTACAAAGCATACCTTTTGTGTTATAACCATGTTTTTGAAATAATCTATGTTGCCAGGTATAAACGTACTCATTCTTTTAATGACCACGGGTCATTACGGAATTTTTCTTAAGTTTTTCACATGTATATACTGAATCTTATTGACTATTTCTCAGAAAACTTCATGAGATTATAATCTTTGTTCACTATTGTTTCTCTCAGTTCAAGACACTGTTCTAGCTATTCTAATGGCAAATACAATACTGACTGAAATTTGCTCTTACATTCTCTGTGTATATATTCTCAGAAATCTGATTATTAGATTGTCTCCTCTTATTTGGTTTTGTTTTTGTCTTAACTCTGTAGAATAATTAGGACAAAAAGTTAATGAAGCTTTCTTGATTTGGGTCTTTGGTCTTCATTTAGTGATACTTTTGAGAATCTTATTAGTATGTTCTGTTGGACAATTACTATGGCATGGCAATACAGACTAAATACAGGAGAGTTCCTGAGCAGGGTAAGTTCCTGACTAGCATAGCTGCTGCCCTTATATTTCAATTTTATCTGTGACACATGGTTAGAGGTGAAAATACTTTACTCCAGGATGAAAATAACCCGTGCAACATTGCTATACAGTGTCTGGTATATCATATGAGTGCCATAAGCATTGCTAGCTATATAAATTACTAATTAATACAATTCTCTATACTCTACAATGCTGAACAAAAGTTATAAATAAATAGCTTTTGTGGGATAATCATGTTTTTCTTAAAAGACTTTAAACATTTACCTCTAAAATTCACAATAATACTCACTATCCCTTCCTGTAAAGTATATTAGTGAAAAGAATAAATCAGTCTGATTAGAATTCAAGGTAAAAATAACTGATCTATCATGTAAATTTGGCCAAATAATCTCATCTCTCCAAACCTCATTTGATTGCCAATCATGCGTTCTATCAGGGCCCCTCAGACTTCCTTGGCTGTCTAATGTTTTTACTGCCAACACCCTATCAAGGAAGAACGCTGATAAGAAAGGACAAAATAGAATTCTCACATAACACAGTATGGTGAGGGACATTATGAGATAATTAAAACCATTATAATAGGTATAGATAAAGTTTTCTTTTTCTTTCTACTTCTATGTTTGCTGTGGCTTATGTGTCTAGGTCAGCACTGAGGATTGGAACCATCCTCACCCCTGCTAATCAAAAATAGAATCTGAACTGAAGCAAATAAAGGATAGGTGGAACACAATTCTTATCAGTATCTCAAATAACATCTGGACCAGAACTTAAGGAGGGTCTCAGGAACATTAGATACCCAAGCCCAGCAAAGGTAGTATGACAAACATAGACAGGAGGCAAATACTTGAAATAAAGTTAAAATAACTATCTTGGCTTATGTAATGTTGCTGCGACAGACTTGGAAACCAAATAATACATAATTCGTGGTGGCTTAATCAAGTTGGAAGGACTTGGGTCCCAGGTCTTGAACATTAAATATTCCATGGATCTAGTATAGGCACCAACACACAGAGATGCTATGGGATCTAGATGACATGCCACATAGGAAACATTTTGCTTATTCTTTTTTTCCTATAAGTTTTCAATCTGAAATATATTGATAGGAGCAAACTCTAAGTAAAATGTTAAAGTGAGCAATATTGTATTTGCTATTCTCCTTTCTACTTCTCTGCCCCGTAGAAGTTTCATTTTCTGTCTGCTCATTTTTTTTACAGATTTCTTTGTCTAGCTAACCACAGGAATTGAGTTTCTTAGCTGTTTTTTGTTTTTGTTTTCACCTTTGTAAATATGAGACGTTACACAGCTCATAAGTAGTGGTGAATCTCAATACCCTTGAACAAATAATGACATTTAGCAATCTCTTGATAGCCAACCAGTTAATTAGCATGTTTTATTCAAAACCCCTCCCTATATAGCTATGATTGAATATAGACTCTTTAGGAAAGAATTTACTTCTTCACTTACTTATTGAGAACTAGCTATTATGGAAAAAGAAATATCTACTAATAAAATGCCCTTTCACAGATATTTTATTTTAAGGTAGAACTTTAGAAGATTAAACAAGATTCAAAGCAATAAATTTCAATATGAAATTTCAGCTATAGATTGATGAAAAGAGTAAAGACATCTGAGCTATAGAAAAACATTTAAATAATTCTCACTGATTGAACAGATAGAAAGATGAACAAAAGAGCAAGAGATATTTTGGAATGAGTTGTCTTAATAGAATTACTTCAACCATTTGAAATGGTACCCCTGGATATGATTCAGAAATTAAAAACTCTAACCTATCTTCCTCATAGCCTTGTTTTTCTTAAATGCCCATGGGAGATCTGGCAGCATTACTCTTACTAGAGTGGTTCAGGGCAATGAGTCATTGACCTAGGGTAATACCTGAAATGTGACCTGCAGACTGGAATACACCTCTCTTTTAAATATTTTATTCTTATAAAGCCTATGTGCATGTATGACTTGAAGATAAGAATTCTTTCAGGCTTAAGATGTTAATTAAACCCATTCAATGTCACCTTCAATAAAGGCCAGTTTTTCAAATTTTTTTATTTCCACTTGGAAAGGGAGCACTGCACTGGTAGGTTACTTATTTTGATAGTCTCAACATTTTCTAGGCATTCTCAACTCCTCTTCAAAGGAATCTCCCACTAGAATTCCATGAATATTGTGCCCCCATTGTGAATGAAATGTTTGAAACAACAAAATATTGATTTCCCATTGTGCAACTTCCAGTTAATTTAAACCAAGATGTAAGAAGGAGAAAGGGCTGATAAGAAAGTATGCTGATATAACATTTTCCAGTGATTCTTAAAAATCTCACACATTTCCAGTGTTAAGTTTTGTTGACGGATACTGGTTTCAGTCACATTCTGACTTTCCAGGTCTCTTCAAAGTCTGGTTCTAAAATTTCTAAAATCTTTCTTAACTCCTAGCTTCTCTAACTCAGAGTGATTCCAATAATTTATATGGTAGACATTGATACTAACTGTTTGCCCAATCCTAATTCATCAGAGTCAGAAGAGAATAAAGTCAAAAAAAGGGATTTGTGTCTTAAGACAACCCACTGTCGTGAAAAAATGCTTTACACGCTCATCTTCAAAGCCTAGCTTTACTATTGTTGCTCCCTTCAACTGGATTACCTTCCCTTTCTCATGAAAATTCTTAACAAGCTAAACTTATCCTTAGAACTTTCCTAGATGGCCTGCCCTTGAGTGGTGTCCTATTCTACCACATTCCGGTACCATTCTCTGCAGCTCACTCATATCGAATATCACACTGTTTTGCTCATTATATTTTCTTTGTGTATATGGGTTGTCTCTTCAATCTGATGATATCCAAGCTAGTTGTATTTTTTAAATTAAGGATATTTATTATTGCATTACTATTACAGTGCTTCCCAGCTTGAGCTGGTGGCAGAAGACCTAGAAAGCCATTAAAGTTATTACATTGTAAAATGAACATTAATATATCTGATTTTATGCAACTAGGTGCATTAATTTAAGATATGTTAGCTATCATCCTAGAATTTATACAGGTGAGTAATAAAAATCAGCAAAGATATAATCTATGAGAAAAATATTAAAATTCTACTAGTGCATGTTATTGATTTTTTTTTTTCTTTTCTTTTAACAGGAACAAAGCAGGCAGGAATGGAGGCAAGTGGCAGACAGGAAGGAAGGGAGAGGAGGAGGAAGTGTTATTTTTTATTTACTTACTCATTTTTTGTTTGTTCTCCCCCACCTTAGGTCATTAACTCCTATAGTTGGGCTTTATGTGGATTATGCCAGAGCTGCAAATTTAATACCCAAGCCATCAGGGCATGCTTATTGATGTTTTTCTTTTGTGCTATAGTTTGCTTTGTCTTTTGGTAAAGTGAGGGAAGTAGAAGACTTCTCAATAGACTGATCATAATTCCTTGAGATAAAAATGATCCAGGGCTTTGAACAGACTGGGCCCAGGGCAGCTCAACTGCCCCATTAGCCCAGGGTTACTGATGGCCCCAATTTGTTAAAAATGGGACAACATTGACAATTGGAAAATATGAAAACAATTGATACTATCCTGTTTAAAGTGGTACATATGGTCAAACCACTTCTAAAATATTAATGATATAGTCAGTCCTTCAATTGAACTCACAAGGCCTTGGAGTTCCATAGGGTCACAGTTTGCAAACATCTCCCACAGTGACAAAATGTTGTGTTTATCCTTACCTGTAAGATAGGTAATGGCTACATGTGTTACTAATTACTACAGAATTTAGAATGACTCAGCTGCCTTGTTAGGAGTCTTTTCTCAAAATCAAATCTAATAAACCCAAAAGATAATTTTTTGAAACTGCCTTGATCTTACAGATATTTTACCTTGTCCTCCTATTTTCCCAGAACTCTAAAGAAACATGAAGTAGTAAAAATGTGGTAAATATTTTCAGTGCTGTTTACATCTTTTTTTTCTCATCTTTAATAAGTAATAAAAGGAATAAGAGAGAAGGTATCATTTATTTAATTCCAGGTATATGTCCAATACTTTGTGTGATTTAATGTATACATTCATTTATCCATTCCTTAGCAAATACTATTTCAAAACTGACACATAACAGTAACAACCAAAAGAGGTAATGTTGTGATCAGCAAAAATGGACTTATTCCTTAAATTCATGCAGGTGTATATTTTAGTGGGGAAGTCAAATAATAACAATTTCATTATTGCAACTGTGTTAGGAAGGAAAAATATGTAAATTTATACTCAATAATCCTTCAAAAATCCATACTTGT